>JAQMYM010000001.1:15248399-15269121 GCA_030014255.1 Parauchenoglanis ngamensis
ATTAAATAAGTGATATGTTTGTGGTAATCATGATGGCGTCAGTTCCTACGTAATACTTCAACCCAAAAATAACCTGAGATAAATATATATATATTACTGGATTTATGAGCAGAGCTTGATTTGCTACAGCATAATTAGGATGTGAGGATTTACTGGTCATAACACCTGACGTGTGCTTTGACAGATTACAGTCACAGGAATTGACTCTTAAAACAGCACATAGGAAGGTATGACAGTAGTTTGGAGAATTTTTTTTTACAAGTTTTCTAAGTCACATGGTCTTGTGTATTTTTCAAATCTTCATCAGGAGATGATGAAGATGGGGGAGAAAAATCAATGAATAATTTATTTCCTGGAGAGTAGAATTTCCTCTGTTAGATTTAACCCTATGAACTCTGGACTATTTTCAGGGTAATGTCACTACCTTAACTTTTAAGTTCTTATCTTGATTATAATAAAGGCTAGCTGTAGCTTGATTTTTTTTCAGAACTGTATAGGCTAACCTGATCTTCCATCATTCTTCCATGATAATTCTTTATCATAATTCTTTTTTATAGTAACCTTTATATAAAGGGGGACAAAGACTGTCTTAAGAAATCGTAATTTTTTTTACATGTATCTTACCATAAAATGATACCAAAAAATCTTTCCTAATTGTCTTGGGGAGATTGTCTGGAATCTGAAAATATCAGAACCACGATGGTGGTGGGATACCCTATGACTCAGCAATTTGCAAAAATATGTGCTTAGTGCAGAAATGTCATTGTTTTATTTGCTGAGATTTCAAAAAGATTGCTTTGACAATGCACAGAGAAAGTCCTACTTTCACCAGAAAGGGTAAATGCTGCTGTTTATTTAGATTTGAACATTGTGAAACGATAGTTTGTGAGATGTTCAACTGAGAACCGGAATGGAGAAGAAATATGTAAAGATATTAAAGATTTTAAAGATATTTGCAAAAGTTTGATCTGTCTACATAAAATAATTACTTTGGCATGTACAAACACTATACAAATATACTGATAACTATCATCATTACAAAACTCCGGTTGTGCTCTTTCTTGTGATACTCCACATCTATGCAATGATGAGTAATTTAAACTTGAATATTGGATGTGGAGATGGACACAGAGCTGTGGGATTAAATTTCATGTAAATTCAAAAGAATTTTTCTCGCCAACATTTTGTCGTATAGACAAGCAGCTAGCATTATTGTAAAGGTAGATTTTGCTGTTCTGTTTCAAATGATATGTGCTTCATGAGCAAGACGGGTATTTGGATGCAATCTGCATCTAAGGGCTTAAAATAAAATAGTTAGAGTCATGACTGTTAGTTAGAAAAAAAAGTAAATATGTAGCTCTGAATAAGTAATTTTGAATTAAATGAAAATCAAAATAATGTTTTGATTAAATTAAGGAATAAAACATTATAGACCTTCAACAAATGTCATTCGCTCTGTAAATTGCGTTTATTTCATATTTTTAATTATTTTTTATGACTAATCATTCCATTCTCTCCTGATTGAGCCTCTGCAGTGCAGCATGTGAGTCTTTCACTCACTAGAGACTGAATTATCTCTCCACATAGGTCATGGTTCTAGTGTTTCAAATGCCTGGCCAGAACAAGGACACCACCCACATAGTGAATGGAAAAGGACAAAAGGTCAAATATGCACGCAAATATGCAAGATAGAAAGCAAGACAAACAGCATACATGTGCTTTTACACATCTAACAAAAGAATTACTCTCCAAATTTTCTCTTACCATTTTTGGTTGCTATGATTTAAAATATTAATGGCATGACTGCAAGTTACTCCTGGACAGCGGGTTAGGCGAGAACACTCGACACCCCAGTCAGAATGTCACATGTGACTGTTTTACTTACCTACACTGTATACACTGTTTCTATGGTGCAGATGGAAATTCACTATCTATTTTCACATGTTAATACCAAATGATGAAATACATGGTAATAGAGTTCCTATTAACTGTATGCTACAAGGAAAAAAGATTAAAAGCTTTGTTTTTGCATGGGTTTTATGATTAAATGCACAAAAAGTTTGTGGCAAAATATTTTCGTATGTGTGATCTACGTTTCCGATTTGATCACAGCATTTTTGAGAAGTTTAGCCAGAAAATCTAACCAGCTATGTAATCCTATAGAACTAAACACTTGCTGTCAAGGGTGGCAGTTATCAGTAACATAAACCTGGGAGTCTCTTTCCATCACATCAGCAGATATGGAGAATATGGAGAATATGAATATATCAACATCAGGTTTCACAAGGACATGTAACCGGAGTCATACGAAACGTGATTAGAAATTTCTGATATGCAGGTTTTGAAATTGGAGATTGGGCAGGATCAAGCTGAGAGGAGAAGGAGTTGGATTTTCTGATTAATTCAGATACATAAGAATCTTTCTGAAGGAAGCTGGTCAGCAAGCACTTTGAAACACTAGAAACACTAGTGAGGCTTTCTTGTGAAAAAACTAGTAGAACGACTTGGGATATTCATTTCTAGATCTTTCTGAATTTGTCACTAAATGTATGAAGGTCCATACAGCCTAAGCAAGAAGACTGGATGAGTTTAAGTTTGTACAATAATTTGGGTTTATTCCCTCTTCATCTTAATGATAAATGAATAGCAAAAAGCTCATGATTAAGCTCATCACAATGAGCACAGAGGTGATGTAATGGAGAGCGTAAGTGGTGGGACTTGCCTGGTCTTTAGAGGTTTTCCTAAAAATACTCTTTAGAGAAAAAAAAAGTGCTGGAAGAACCAGTGCTATTGTGGGTCACTTAATTTGCACCATTTTATGCAGTTAATTCAGCTCTCAAACATTAAAAATTTATTCACTCAGATTTTGATTTTGAAAGATCAGAAATTTCTCTCAGAGCATAGCATGTTCTTGCTATTAGTTATTAATGTTTATGTTTATGTTTTGCCATCAGCTTGTTCCTTAATTGTGGTCACCTGTTCTATGTTGACACTTGATTAGTTTGCCTACTTATACCCCAGTGTTGCTATGTCTCAGTTGCTATGTCTCAGTCTCATGCATTTATGAGCCTTGCGTTTTCTTCCCATGTTCCATCCCTCATGTTACTGTTCTTGATTATGGATTACGCTTGTTTATTGTTGTCCGCCTGTGTTTTGATCACAGCAATGGACATTGATTTCAATCGTTGGATTGACAAAAATAAAACACAAACTGAGGACCTGCATTTGTGGCCTGTCTTATTCAACTGAACATTACAGATTTGCAAATTCAATGACATCCACTTTATTAAGGAGAGTCCATTGATATTTTTTAGGTGATTGTAACCATTTAATTAATTTCATCATCAAAGTAGCTTAAGTCTAAATATATCAGAATGCTAGGTCAGTGTAAGGCAACATCTAAAGAGCCAGCCTAATTTCCCTCCTAATTTGCATTATATTCCTTTAAAAGTAAGCAAGGGAAGCCCTTGGGATATACTGACCTTTCGGAGTTAGCTCAAACTGTTACTGTAGCCTGTTGCTAAGCAACACCCTACTTCACTGATAGGAACATAAATGATGTACTAATCACATTTTTTAACTGGAGATTTTTACATCATTCATCAAAGGACTGGCAGAAGAACTGGATTCTGGTAAATAAATTGTTTAACATGCTGTTAGGATAACACTTAAAGAGCAACCATCTTCTCAAAAACAAAGAAAAAACAGTTTGCTAATTGATTAAATCAGGACAAAGAAGCTATTTAGATTAAATGTCTCTTGTAGAAAGGTCACATCTGTCATTTAGGACTGATGGACTGATGCATGGGCCACAAACCTTCAGGCATGATTAGTTATTGAGCTAAAACACAGGATTCAGGAAGAGGAACACAATGTTGAGTCTACTAATGGGCTGTAGCTCAGTATCACACTAATGGATTCATCTAGTTAGGCATTGTATTGTGCGCATTTGTGTGAGAAAACTAACCTGATTGCAAGTGCCGATGTCCACACCGCCCTTAAGGTACTCCAGAACCTTTTCAATGTTCCCAGCTCTCGCAGCCCGTAAGAAACTGGTGTTGCTGTCCGACTGAAAAATAGAAAAAAGAAAATATTATTAGTCAGGATTCTGCTATGTGAAATTGATCAATCGAGGGGTTAGAAATCCTGTCACAATCATGTTCAATATTCTGGAACACAGTTTGATGTGAAGATGTGAATGCAGCTCATTGTGAAGATATACTTTGTTAAGTTTACCACCCAAATACTTTACTGATATCATATGTAACTCAATAACTGGTACAAAGACTTTTCTCCATCCATCCATTATCTATACTGCTTATATGCAAGGGTTTGGGGGGAAGCTGGAGCCAATCCCAGCTGACTTCAGGCAAGAGGAAGGGTACGAATCTATCGCAGGGATAACTCAGAGAGACGAACAGCCATTCACACTCACATTTACACTTATAGGCAATTTAGCATAACCAGTAGACGTAATCTGCCTGTCTTTGGGCTGTGTGAGGAAACCGGGAAAAATGGAGGTAACCCATGCAGGCACAGGGAGAACATGCAAACTCTGTGACAGTGCTAACCACTACACCACCGTGCCGCCCCAAAGATTTTACTTTTTAATATAATGCCACATGAGCAATATTACATGATTTTCACATTATAATTCAAATAATTTGCTTAGTCATTTGTTTGGATATGACAACACAAGGTTCTGTTTCAGGTGCTGTTTGCTGAAGATACTGCTTGAATTTAAATGGTGTACTGCAATGCAGAGCCATCTGGAAATGAAAACTTCACTAATTCCTTCTACATTTCACCAACAAGGAAAACAGCCTTTTCCCAACTCCTGTGTTGTGAGATAGTGATAATAATGTGTTGATTACAATGCTAATCGCATACCTTCCTGACATAATTGCAGCATTGTACAATAACCTTTATTACTGCTTATTATTGCAGGACATTATTTACTGTATCAGCTACTTCTAAAAACACAAGGTGACATTAATATATAAAAGCGCATGACTATGCAATTATCTATATGATAGTCAGCACATTAGTAGTCATTTCCGTAGTAGCAGCAAAAATACCAAATGAATGCTGTGTAAAGCTGCAGTGCATAAATAGCAAGAGGACAGGACATGGAACACTGTGGACAGGACATTATATACGGGCACCTGCCTAATGTTAGCATAGCTCATAAAAAACACTTTTAAGTTAAAAATGAAGTTAAATAGCTGCCTTTGTTTACACAATGCATGAAACTAGGCTGTTGCCATTAGCTATGAAATTAGCACACCTTTGCTAGCTAGTCAACTCACTAGCTTCTCCAGTTAATCCCCTTTCTCTCCTCATAAACAATGCAAATTTGACAGGACTGTAATTTAGGACTAGCCTAAATTTATATCCATTTCTGATGCTTTCTTATGGAAGGGATGTATTAGATGACATTGTGTCAGGTATGCCCTCAGACAAAACCCCAGCAACTTGGATATTACACATAAGCTTGAATAACCTTATTGTATTTAGTGATAGCTAACTAAACATTGATGTGAAAGTTAGCTAGCTAACTACCTTAAATCTAAGGCTTTAGAGAGATAAAAGTTTGCTAGCAAAAATAAACTCTGACATTTACTGTAAATACACAATTACATTACTTTGTTACATGATACATAATTATGTGATTTCCCTATATGTCCCTCCCCAAGCTGAAACTGTGTGCTCCTGCCATGACTTCTACTATGTCAAAGCTGTACACTTATCCATAAATCCAAGCTGCATAGAAATTTGGTGACTTTCAGCTCATAGGTTTTAAAAGCAGACATATTATGATTAATCTATGTGTAAAACCCCTGATAGACTGTATGTTTTAATTTTGAGCATGGCTGGACAGACTCAGAAATCCCTGAATTTAAGCAGTGTGTATTTAGTGTATTTTATATGCATATTACGTATTTGTGGTGGTAGGAGTAGTGTAGCTGACTACGCATGCCCCTAAATAAAGATTGTCCTTGAGATTCCTGGACTAAACAGTCTTTATTTTCAATAGAAAAGTGTCCACAGAGACTGTATTTGTATAATAGCTGAATATTTGTGACCCTTGAATGTGAATATAACAATATGACAATGAATTGAACTGTAATTATAAATGCTTAATATCATTTTATTTTTCATTTACACATCAAAATATTAGTGAATGCATCATGTTTAGTTCAGTGCCATTATGTCTTATTACAGCATTATTATTTCAGGTCTGACAAAGCACGCAACAGTATGTAGTTCCCAGACGAACAGAAGGGTGAGACATGGACTACATAGCAAACATGCAGATGGATCAAGATTTCCAAAATCAACAGACATGCTGTGAGAACACTTCAGACAAAGCCTTAATTCATTTAAGGGGCACACAATCAAATCAGAGTGTGTGTGAAATCGCACCAACAGTTATGCTCTTCATCAGTTTCATCTATAGAGTGTCTGTGTGGTCATCCTGATAGGAGGACAGAAATATACCATTGTTTTGTTTTGGTTTTTTTTAAACCACATTGCTCTCAGTTTTATCATTGCCAATTCACAACAATTACCAACCAGTGTATGAAGTTATCATATGCTTTTTATTCAAGACACACAAAGTCATCCTCAGCATTTTGCTCTCTTGGTCCCTTGGCTAAAAGAGGCAATGGGCATTTTTGGGATTCAGACACATGGTCTACTGATAATAACAAAAAGTTTGCATTTGCAGAGCACTCAATTTATAATAAAACCAATAATTGTCAAATCATTAGATTAGTCATGCTCAAATAATTGTAATTCTTTATTTTAAAAAATGCTTTGTTTAGACCAACAAATATTATTTTCATTCTTGGCCATATATGTAATTTATGTATAAAATGAAAAATATAAATTAATATATGTATGAAAAAACATAGTCCAAATGAGTCCAGTTATCTAAGAAAGACATTACTGAAAACAGCGTGGGTGAGAGAGAGAGAGAGAGAGAGAGAGAGAGAGAGAGAGAGAGATGGTTTAAGCCAACAACTGAAACAATTTTAATAGTGTACTGCTTTTCACTGCTGCAAGCCAAATGTTGAAGGCCTTTTACTCTAATCTGCACTCATTGTCAATTTGGAAAATTTTAGATATTTAAGAATAACTCTTTCTCTAAGAATGATGCAACCTGTTTGTTTAGGTGGTGCCACTCCCTCTGGAGGTAGCAGCAGGCACCAGGATCCATGTGTCTGCCTGTTAGACTGGGCATGGATACACCCTGCTGGGCCTGCTATATAAACAGGAGTGTCCCAGGATAACACTCAGGAGAGTTAGCTATAATATCTCTCCAGGGAAGAGTGATATTCAACCCACTTACAGATCTTTGCCCTCAAATGTCCCCTAAGCATGCTTTGTCTTAACTTACTGTGTATAGAGTGTGTTAGTCCTGTATTAGTCTAATCTATTTAATTCCAGTTCATGGCCTATTGGATTAGTAACTCTCTCTGTATAAGTAACCTAACTACATGTATCATGCACAACATGTACAAAAATTTTACATGTAAAACTGCTATAACTTCACAGATCTAAGTAAAACATTTGATATACAGATGGATAACCCATGGATAACTGTTATTTTGTCGCTTGATATCTTTAGCCTCCTGTTTACTACAATTTCATTTTGCCACTCATTGGCAAAAAGCAACCACAGTAGTAAAAAAAAAGGTGAAATACAATGCCCAACCTGTAATGATTTTTATTACTGACATACAGAAAACGCTCCAGAATGAAAAGCAAAACCTTACTTCAACATTATCTTATCTTGATATTTATTATCTTAAATGCTTGACATTTTAACATTGTAGTTATTTAATTCACTAATTTAAAAAAATACTTTCCAAACTTTTTCAAATGTGTTCTTTACCAAAAAATTCCACTTCATGTTTTGATCACACAGATTCTGTATCACAACAAATCATTGAGTTTCTACACTCAAATCAGTCAGATTGATACTGAGAAAAATAGAGTGGGCTGATTTTTTTATGCATTCATGAAATGAAATCAGATTAGATCAGCTATATGGAATATAGTAGACAATTGTTACCTATTCACAATAGGACCAGTGACAAAGCTGCAAAACCCTCTGGCAATATTCAGTAGATGCTCCATTATGTTGCAAAGTCATACATTATCCTCAGCCAGTCATCAATATGTACAACAGCTAAAATATGTGCAAACAAATAAGGCTTTATGTAATGATCATAACTATGAGTTACAGAAAAATGGCTGATTTTTAAAGTCCTACATAGCATTTTTGAAGTATGCTTTTCTTCACGGTCAAGAAAGTGTAATATTTTTTTCTAAAAATGACAGAAATAAATATAACCCATACAGAGACCTGGGACTGTTATATCTGAGTCACTGTACTAATAGTTGGTGAGACTTTTCCGGTCATTTTAGTGACTTATTTACTAAGACACAGTTACGCATTTTAAAGATGAGAATGATTTCTTAAGGCAGGGTGTGTGGTTTAGTGTAATCCACCAAAGCCTGGGAGATGTTCGAGGTAAAGGTGAGGTATATTCATGGTCAACTTCAAAATATGCTTTGGTGCCATTCAGTATATGGGCCAACAACATAAAACAAACCTTTCCTGTTGGGTTTGTTCAGTTAGCTGACTTCGGACTCGGGAGATCCTGACAAGCAAGGTGATGTGAGGTGTGTACAGTGGATGCACTTTCTGGTACGTTGTGTGACTGTGACCAGATGGAGGCGAGCAACGGGGTGCCCCTTGGGTGGAGACCAAAAACAAGGTGATACAGTGAGACATGGTGGGGGAGAGAACTGTCCGGTGCTGTACATCAGACATCACTCTCTGTTACTATTTATTAATCCTTTTGCTCTCTGTTCTGACAACAGTCTTTTGCAGTGGATCCGATACCTGAAGGATGCTAACGCATGGATTACTCATTGGTATCTGGTAATGGCTTAAAACCTTTTTAACTTCACAGCAGTCCACAGGCTGAGTGTGCGTATGGTAGTGGCTGGATTTTTCCCCGTGGTCTGTGTCATTTGTTGGGGTTATGTAGCAGGCAGGGGCTTGTTTTTTTTATGTTACTGTCCATCTACTGTGCCCAATGTATGAGCACAAATGCAAAAGCTCATGTACACTCTTACATTGAGTCTGCTCTGTTTTCTGAGCAAAGTACTGCTATGTTTGTTACACAGATAAACTCATTCATAAGAACACAAACATCGACACTCTCAGCTTGGTGCACTTTTATCTTTGCTTGGAAGGCTGCTCTATTCAGTCCACTGATTAGAAGGAGTAATGAATAATACAACATTTCACTATGAGTAATATCTAAGCCTTGCTTAGTGACCACAGAGACCACTGTCTCAGAAACCATGACAGCAGAACCTTTCATTGGGCAGATACAGCATGCTGGTATGGTATTTGTTTAAGTAGTGTTGTTGCCTAAGAGATGAATATCATGAATCATATTCAGAATCACACAGAAGTAAGGTTTTTCATATACGGAGGCACTATATGACTTGCCACAGGCCATATCACAGTCAGTTTCCCAATGACATTTTATTCTCTTATATAGCAAAGGGTTCATTTAAAGAGACGGCTATATGGAACCAGTCAAATTTGAAGAGTGACTGAAGAAATGGAAGACATAAATATGCCACATGTAAAAATGTCCTTGTGCAATGAAGCATCTCTGTGCCAACAAGATTGGAGGTCATCTTAAAATGGAGCTTGTGTAAGCCTGGATCGTTGTTCATTATCCGTAGCTACTGCATCCAACTGCCAAGTTTTTCATTAGACTACATACATTTATCAGGCAAGATAGATGTCCAGAAAATCTTGAGCACACACACACACACACACACACACACACACACACACACACAAACACACACACATACAAACACCTGCACACACACACACACACACACTATGAGGCACCTGCGCACTATTAGAATCTATTTCTGGAAATCATATCATCACACTAAAGCATGTGTGTTTACACGCCACACAGCAACTATCTGTATGACATTCAAAGTTCCTTTGGGGAGCCCAGGGTACCTATAATCAAAATAGCACTCTTCAATAACAATCATGAAGTCTTCATCTTAGGTAGGGCTGCAACAATTTCATTATTAATACAAAAACACCTCATAAATACATGCCGCTCACAGAGAAAGCGGCAGAAATTTTTCTACAGTATGGAAACACTTTACTGTACACTGCCCTGCTGGCCTCATGACATAAATTGTGTTTTAATATGAGTAATATGTTTGGGAGAAACAGTGGAAGCATGATGTTCCTGCTTGAACCAGTCATACTAATTTCCTTGTACTAAGTTTTACAACCTTGTCCTGTTCTCTGGCTGCATCTCATGTTTATGGTCATATATCTAACTTTCCTGCCATATCATAAAATATATTCTCTTGCTACTTTGCTCAAATAGTGCGTTGTTTGTATGACAAATCAATGGTTTGAAAATGAACATTATTTCAAATTAACGAGTCTTCTAAACCCAACTCATGTCATGTAGTGCTGGGCAGCAAGCGGTGAAGCTATTTGAATCAGTTAGCTTGTAATTATCTGAACTATTTTTCTGACACAGTAGAGCTGATAAATGATTGTGTATTTTTAACATACACAATACATGTATATTTTTAGTATGTCTTGTGTGTCAAGCCATCAAGTCTCCATCCTGATTTCGGTTCACATCAAAGTCGATCCCAAAAGAGTTGATTCACCAATTCTGGGCAGAGTGATGAATTATTCACCTCATGCACACACAGCAAGCTAAATGAATTTTGCATCTAAGAGTTTCAGTTAGTGAAACATTGTTAGTGAAATTTGTATTTTGCCTTATTTTAAATTTGGTTGGAATTTGAACAAATCAGGGCTTGAAATACACATAAGACATCTAGTCGTAAAAAAGTGTACAAAGTACCGTCACCCTGCGTTAGTTCAAGTGTCTCATTTAGTGGAAATGAGCTCTTCATAATCTGCTCATGCTGTAATTATTATTTGATAAATGTGAGCAACGTTGTATTGTAGCTAATGAACTGTTATTTATTTAAGTCAAGTTAAGAAGGAGTTCTGTAGAAGTGCTGATTTAAATGTTGCAAATAAAACAATTTTGAATAAATATATTTGTATTGAATATATTTCTATAAATAGAACAAATCATTAATTGGGAAAAAAATCGACAAGTTAATCGATTATCAAAGTAATCACTAGTTTCAACCCTAATCTAGCAGTCCTTTAGTCCTAATCATCAGAAGCTGAAAACAATCAAACAAACAAAAATCCAAATGGAAAGGTGTCAGTCTGCAAAAAGCCATGATCTATACTTGATTTTGATAATGTTCTGTCAGCAGTCAGCATCTTATACTGGGTAAATGCTTTGAATAACATACACATAGAAACACACTTCTAAAGAACCTTAGCAATCTGGCTAAAGATGAATTGATAGTCATGGTTTGATTTACACCACTCAGCCATGCGACGTTGATTTGATTTCATCTCTTCAGCAATACCCCAACCTCAAGGACACAGGATGTGATGAGAGGACAGTTTATCTGAGTCACAACTCATCACAGCCAGAAGGCTGAAGCACAGTTTGGTTGTTAAAATGAGCAGGGAGCCTGGCACTCACTCCTCTTTCCCTGTCTTTGGACAGCAACAAGGTCTTAGAGAAAGAAGATTAAAGGCAGCATATTTGATTAGCATGCAAGATGGCTCCCACATGCAGTTGGTCAGTGCTTTAGTGGTACATGGTATCAGGAATGAAAATGGAGGGCCTGCAGCCCTGTGAATTTTCTCTGAATCCAACCATCCTTAAACACATTTTTTCCAGTTACACTAAAACTATTCAGACTATAAAAAGGGTATTAAATTAGGAGTTTCTATTTCATGTTAGAGTTTGGCACTTAGCTTTAGACAGGATAGGATCTCATATCCTAAAATAGAGATGTACTTTTTCTACCTTATATTTGTCTCTGTTTTCCACCACATATTTGAAGTTCACTACCTAGAGTGTACTGTGTGCTGGTATCTCATCCTGAGTGGATTTATTTCTCACGTCCAGTGTTTCCCTTCTTCTACATCTTTATTTCCAGTTCTATGTGGGGTTAATGTGGACAGTTTGAGCAAGGCAGGGAATTCTCTGGACAGGTCACCAGTCAATCACAGGGCCAACACAGAAATACAGACAGCCATTCACACTCACACTCACACCTTTGGGCAATTTAGACTAGCCAGTTAGCTTAATCCGCATGTCTTTGAACGGTGGGAGGAAACCTATCCAGGAACCCCACACAAGCATGGGGAGAACATACAAACTCCACAAAGTTAGGTCCCAGTCAACTGGCAGGTTCAAACACAGAACCTGCTTGTTGTGAGGCAACAGTGTGAACCACTGCACCAACTGAGTTACAATGGCAAAAAATCTCCACCAATCCAGTGGTGGCTGGTGGTTACTAAAATATCGGAAGCACAACTTTCTATTACGGTCAATTGTAATCTAAAACTAACAAGACAATTGATTTTCTGTACCAAGACAGCTAAAAAACCTTTTTTTGCTCCCTAACTTTTGAATTTAAATCTTGGCTATTTTTCTGCCCTTTTGTTTATTATTCCTCCTTGTTTATTATTCTCCTCGTAAGTATGAGCATCAAACGTATTATCTAAAATCACATCAACATTAGCATTTCTGCCATTTCCCACCAAGAAGTAAAGTTGCTAGCTGAAGAAGAAAGTTCCAGCCAACTATTTAGACTTATAAACAACACATTTCACACTGAATGCAAATAATCAAACAAAACTTTATACTTTCAATTTATTTGCAAAATTTACAAATTAATTACAAATTATACCACCACTGCAGGCTCCAAGCAATTCTGATGTGACTCTGACATGTTTTTACGGTTGAAATGTCAGTTACGTTAATTCCTGATTTACTCACTGGCAATTGGCAAACAAAATTCCAACTTTTCAAGAGGTGTATCAGTCATCATAAAGAGAAGTCATGCGTCCAGGCGGAACTCAAACAACGCGATAAAGGACTGTTGTCCAGTGGGCATTTATCTTTATTCCCATTAAAATGACGAGTACACAAACACCTAACAGACAAGTTGACACACAGGCTTCCATGGATGTTAGTGCTGTGTCGAGGGCTTCAAAGGAGATTTTCACCCAGGCTATGCAATTCGCTGAAAAGTTTACTTAACAAACAGTATGATATTGCAGTGAGACATTTGATCATTTGATTCACTAAACTATTGAATCACCTAGATTGATAAGTAATGTAGACACTTTGGTAAACATGCTGCATTTTAATCACATTTTAGGGGAAGCCAGGCTTCTCATGTAATCTCAAAGCAATCGTCTGTGCACCAACCAAAGACAAGACTCATCTGTGAACTAGTAGCCAGAAACAATCCACTCCCACACATCTCTAATACAGCTGTCCCTGATTTCTCAAAGACCCATGATGAGCCATATTAGAATCCAGCAGTCACAATGTACAACAGTGTAGGTAGTGATTTACTTAATAATTCTTCCTCTTATTACTACCGGATACCTCACCCTTCTTCCATAACATACCAAAACAATTGAAATGATAACTGTACCATTGTATAAAGAATCTGATTGACCATCAGATTCTCTTAGAATCCCCAAGTAACACAGTATGAAAGCTCCAGACCTGCAGAAATCTACAGTCAGATCACTCGATCTCTGCACCGCAGTTGAGATTTTCAAGCCGGAAATATGAATTGGCAAAAATGAAGAATTTAGACTTGAGCCATTTTGCAATTTTATGGATCTGATCAGCTGTTCAGTCACATAACCAATTAAAGGGCAAAAATAGCCATGGAATACAACATCCATAAAACATATCTGCATAATGTTATGTATATCTGCATAGGTATGAAAACATGTCAGAAATGTCTTGCTATAAATAAATTCAGCAAGAAGCTGCTGTTAAATGCTTAAAAATTTGTTTAAAGGTATATATCATGTGCAGCTTGCTTTAGTGTGCAAAGTAATGATGTGATTCCAGCTACAGGTCCAACACACTAAGAAATGACATTAGGATGCAAATCTGCAGATTCTTACCAAGGATTCGGTGCTCCAGTTCTGGTTAGAACCATCACTAGTGGAATCAGAAGTATTCTTTTCTGGACTGTCCTCCATTTTCTTGGGCATTTTATGCATTGCTGTGTTGCCCATGGCAACTATGGTTGATCTTCATGTCATTACAAGTTTCAAGCAAAGTGAATACTGACTAATACGCCTTTAGCTCCAGTCCCACTGGACAGCACCATGTCACTTTACACACTTGTTTATAAGCTAGTGTTACATCCAGCTTCTTCCATAAACAGAAACAACCATCTACTGCTGGCTTCCTCGCTGTTCATTTGAGCCTCAGCTATTTTTACACCCATCAACTATGCATGTGAATGGAGGGTCAGTGGTATGTTTGGATCAAGAGAGCATACAGGAGAGCACAGGGATTGGTGTAAAGGCCTGAAGGTGGGAACTACTCTAAATGACCACAACAATGCCATGGCACCATGTACAACTCAGGCAATCATGTTTTTTTGTGTACCTGGTGATGGGGAATGATTGAAATGTATATAAATGTTTTCACAGAACAAATCAAATCCCCACCAGATTTACAAAAGTTTCAGTAACGCTCATAAATACAAATCACACGTAAACAGCACAAAATGTGTTCACGACACAGCTGATTTCCATTAAGTGACGCTCACCACACTCCATAAGAGGCAAAGCTCACGGAGAGCTGAAAATAACAAAATGATGACTAAACCATGAAAGAGCACCTCCTGATCACAGCATGCACTAAATATTCCAGTAATTGCAGTGTGTTGGTCACCATAGACAAGAGCCACACTCGTCCTCTTGTATCGAGTGCCCTTTTTTGTCCTAATTGTCTTATTTTGTGTTATGCCATATTTGTCTACATTTATGGAGATCTTTTTGAATGGCTTTCTTACAAGACTTTAAGTTTTAGAACAAAATCGTCATTAAATTTGTGTGTGAAGTTAAAATAAATTAGCAATTTAAGCACAACAGTGCAATCTGTATATAATGTACAGTAACTCATCAGCAATCATGTACTGTATAGGATTTGAAGCTGATGAATCAAAGTTCACATTACTGATTCTCAGTGTACAAAAACTCGGGAGCTCATGTAATATGCATGCTATGCAAGTTATGCTCATTTATGACAATCATCAGAATCATCTTTAGTAACTGCTTTATCCTGGTCAGAGTTGTGGTTGATCTGGGATCTATAACAGGAACACTGGAAGCAAGGCAGGAATATTCCATGGATGGGATGCCAGTTCATCACAAGGCACCACATACACACTCATTGATATCTAGGGTCTGCTCTGAGTAAACAATTGACCTACTGGCATGTTTTTGGAACAACCAATTTTTATATTAGAAATGAGGTTAAGTTTGGAAGAAAGACTACACCTGAAGCTCCACTTTCTTTCTAGTTAACCTACAATAAATTTCCATCATTAGTAGTGAAGTATCCACACCTACCACCTTCCCATCTCATCCCTACTATTCTACTATGACTACACTACTAACTCCTACTCAGCAGCCTTTAGTGGGCAGCCTGGACATCTTGCACAATGCAGAAGCCGCCCAGAACTCCCTTTCTCTGCACTCGCAAAAGTAAAATTAAACGCTTACAGTACAATGGTTCCAAACACTACCAAGTTAATGTTATGAGATCTTGTGCTAGCAACAGTATATTCATTCAGGAGAATCAGAAACAGCACCCAACCCTCCTATTCTCATGATCAATAACTTGCAACTCATTTATCTTTCAACCCCTTTAGTGACTCTTCTCATGTCTAACGTACAAAGTAGTCCCTCAAGAAGTGGTATGGCTTATCAAAGCTACAGCACTCTGACGTGTGTGGGAGGCAGAGTTAAATGTCCCCATTCTTGCTAACAAACAATGAAAGACCGAAAAACATGACCCAGCATTACAATGTCTTGACCTAAATAGGGTGCTGTGCAGAAGTCTAAGGCACAGCTAAAGAAATTATGTAAAGAAAATATGGCTTCAGAAAAAAGCACCATTTTATAAGTAAATTAATTGGTACACTGTTCCAGACTTGTAGACAAATTTGATAGAGTAGTTCTTCTACAAACATTGGCCTTTTCTTTCTTTTCTACTGACACAGTAATGTAACAGTCATTGTCTTTTAGACTGTTTTCACCCTGCATTCAATCTAGGAAGCGACAAAGACACAGACAACCGTTAATTTTTCATTCATTTGTGCGTGCAAGATGCAAAGCCAGAATTTCATAGATCATGGTAAACAACAAGGCAACAGCACAACAACTGCCATTTAAACTGAGATTTTTTCAATTCTATACAAATTAGGTGTCACGTTAAAACAACGAATCCAAACAACTGCCTCATAAAACATCTTATCCTGGCATTTATGATCTGACTTTAAATGTGCATAGACATAAACGTTGGAAGGGAGCAGCACAGATCATTGGTGCCTCTGGTGAGTGTACTAACTGGAGCTAGCTTGCTTTGCTAAACTACACAATCCACAGTAGGTTAATCATAATGATGAATGATCTAAATCTAAAGATGCAGCAACACTACAACAGGCACAATTAGACCTTAGGCAGAGTATGATGTTGAGTAAGAAACTGTGCCTTGTCTTCGTACTGCCATTTAAACCCAAGATGAAACAGGGAATCAGGGTGGGGGTTGCCATGTTGTTTATAACTCCCTCAACAATAGTGCGATCAACACTATTATATTGTAGAGATGTTTATTTTAAACCATAGATGTGGATTGTTAAAGAGTCAATAAGATATGAAATTAGATTGTAATCTAAAATAAGCACAATAATGATTACTTGAAAAAATCAAGGTAGAAATTTTCAATGTCTGTCAAAATAGCTTAGGCCTGTGTTTAAACATTAGTTGCTTGAGATATCCATGTGTTCATCTAATTACATTATCATTTCACATCCCTCTATATTTTGATTGAGTTTTTTTATTAATTAGAATTAGTTATTACTTTATGATGCACTGAACTGAAGCTTGTTAGTGATTTAAGGCAACTCGAAACAAACGTGGTAAACAACTGCCTGGCAACCTAACATAATCATAATAAATAGGCTAGTACACAGACTGTAATTCAAATGGTTTAACACGGATATATACTTATTTATTTATTATAACCATAATGGTAGCATTGATAATGAAAATATAAGGATTTGGTTTATTTTATTGAAGAAGACTGCACTGCCACATATTTGTCAAATTTATTAAAGTTTTTATGTTTATTATGTTCTTATATGTTTCATAAGCTGTTTAGTAACCACCAGCAACATTTGAACAGAGGAAGCGTGCTATAATATAGTATTATGGTAGCACATGGACACAAAAACAAAACAATCAAAAACACTAATGAGTCGTATAACTATTCCTCTCCAAATGTCCCTCACAAATGACCACAATGGCCACTCCATCAATTAGTCTGAGCACTGCTTTATCCTGAGAGCAGACTTTCTTTCAGTTTTACATACACTACAACCAAACTGTAGTTTAATCCTTTGGTATGTGCGGAACATAAACATGTTTAATCTGTGGTAAACCTCATCCCAGGTTGGGTGGGAGTAGGACACTGAAAAAAGGTATAATCTACTACTGAGAGGGAAAAAACATCTGTGCTAATGACTAAATGGCTATGATCACACAACTGTACAGCATTCATTACACAATCGTCAGGGGTGTGATGTAACAAACATGCAGCGTTGGAGTTTGTTCTGGGGAATTCTCCTTTTCGAGGAACAAAAGTGATGAATCTCTAAATTATATATCTCTATATATTAGATGAATCTCTATAATTATATATATATTATATATGAATCTCATACTCTATATTACTACTACTTTGGAAACCCTCACATGGTTTTTCAAACCACAGTCAGTAGGCATTCTGTATTTAAAAATCTTAATTTCTTAAAATTAGTCTATGCCTGCAAAGCACTAGGTACATCTTTGACACAAATTTACTCATTTTAACTATATATTCTTGCCTTGTCTATCTGAAACACCCCAAAGAGTACTGCAGTCCTCATCTATTACAGTAGCTACAGAAGTGCACTTAGTAAGGATGAAAAAGAAAAAAAAAGATAGGAGTCAGGGACTATGTTGCCATAGCAACTTGGTCAGCTGGACTGCAAGAGTTTATTGCAGAGCTTGGTGTGTGTATTTTTCTCTGTTTTCAGCATTTAATCTGTATTACACTGCCTATACTGGCTTGCTATAGCAGGGTGGACATAGATTAACTAAGCAGGATACATCATGCGGATTGGTGCGTTACAGATATACAAAACTGAAAATCTTTTACAATGATTTTAATGAAAGGGGGAAATAATAATAAGGGGTTTGTGGTTGTCTCAGCTAGACAACTGAGCAGATATGGGTTATCAAGTATTTCCTAAAAAGAAAAAAATACACAGGTCATAACACTAAGATTAAACTAAATAGAGTTGATAGTACATAGTAATTTATATTTAATTAGCATTATTTGATTTGGATAACACATTTATCCAAAGCCATAAGTGAGCAGAATTCAATCCAAGCATGTTGTTGCTAATTTACAAGTAACATATGACACATAACCTAAGAGGATAAATTCATTTACATCAAAAAATAAAGTTAATCTTTAGGGTCTAATTTAAAAAGCAATTAAATGACATTTAAAATGGTTTTCAGACTATGTGTTGTACATTGAGTACTGCTGTATTACAAGAGATGTACATAGAGTGTAGAAATACACAAATTGCTGTTTTGCATAATGCTCTTCAGATTACTGTCCAATGCACAAATGGATTGAAAGTGTATTCATTTAGAATTAAAAAAGATGGATTATCAGTCCAGTCCACAGAGCCAGATGTGGAGGATTGTAAGTGAGGTAAAACTAAACCCAGCGCACAAGCACATATAGCTCTACCCCCTTCATAACACAGGATCCCGCTGATCCGGTCACTTGCATCGTGTTGTGCTTTGGAGTAATTCTGGACATGACTGAAGCAAGAGCTGTTTACCAAACATGTAATGAATAAAAAGAAAAAGTAAAAAGAACTGGAAACTTTTCTAGACACATTAACAGTCGTGGAGGAAGTATTCTGATCCTTAATACTACACAATGAAAATACTCCACTATAAATAAAAGTCCTGCATTCAAAACTTTACTTAAGTAACAGTAGGTAAGTATTATCAGCAAAATCTACTTAAAGTATCAAAATTAAAAGTACTCACTGTGCAGT
Source organism: Parauchenoglanis ngamensis (assembly GCA_030014255.1). NCBI lineage: Eukaryota > Metazoa > Chordata > Actinopteri > Siluriformes > Auchenoglanididae > Parauchenoglanis > Parauchenoglanis ngamensis. The sequence continues at coordinate 15,267,756 of JAQMYM010000001.1, forward strand.
AAAATGGCTCCTGTCAGTGTTTAACTATTACATATGATGCTTTTGGATTAATATTTCTGCTGCATTAATGTCTTTGCTGCATTTTACAGCTATAGATGTTTAAGATTGAGCTAATTGTAATGACTTTTTATACTGCTAGGTAGTTTAATCTACAGCAAAGCATTATATTTTATATGATCATCATATATTTGTAGTGTTGCTGTCCTGTAGGAATCATGCATCTCTAAAAAGTCAGCTTTTCATGAGCTCCAAAGGGTTATTAAAAGGTTTCTTTGGCTTAAGAACAACATATAAACAGACACAAAATCCTTAGGCTTATTACAATCAAAATCAGCACATTTGGAGATACATTTTTTTTTTTTTGGTGTGAAAAATTGTAATCTGAAAAACAAGACAAATGTAGTGGAGTAAAGAGTACAATATGTGCTGCTGAGATGTAGTGGAGTTAAACGGAAGTACTCAAGTAAATTTGTAATCAGGTACAGTATCGGATAAATGTACTTAGTTACATTCCAGCACTGCACATTTAAACATTTTTTTACAAGCGGTTTAAGTTGATAAGTTGACAACAATAAAGAAAAGAATAAAATAACTGGTGAAAACCATTGTTCTGAATAAATTATAACTTAGCAAGTACATGTTCCAGTTTCTCTGTGAAAGTGTGCTTGGCTGATCTTTTGATTTTATCACCCGCTTCAGAATATTCCTTTTTTTTTCTTTTCTATTATATGAACTTGTCCCTCAACATACTATTACTATTTCTTTACTGTATATAAAATAGTCTAGAAAAAGTTAAACATATTTTACAGTTCCTTAAAGGGCTGGTTTGCCATGTTTACTCAATTTTAACTATAATCATGTAATGTTTATCTGGCTACACAGGTAAATTACTAGACATCAGGAGCAAGAAACAGTAATTACAGAGAGTTTAGTTTTGAGTAATTTCTGGACACCTGCTGAAAAAACGAGTCTATATCGAAAGTGCTAATTGATAAAGCATTTCTCTGAATGCCTCCACAATGCCTTCATCCATAGCCTGTAGAAATGTTACTTCATTTCAAATGTCACATTTCATATATTTTCTATTTCAATTGAGAGAGGAACTCTTCAATAGGGTTCAGGAAGGGAGGCTATGATGAAAGAAACGCCATTAGAGCAGGTGAATGTGGGACATTGTTCCAAACCACCACAAACATACACAATTCCTCTTGCTCTTGTGTAATGAGGACGTCACTGATAACTTCATCAAAATGAGAAGCCTTTTTATACTGCCCCTGTCCAGCATCTCTCAGAGAGAGAGAGAGCGAGAGAGAGAGAGAGAGAGAGAGAGAGAGAGAGAGAGAGAGAGAGAGAGAGAGAGAGAGAG
>JAQMYM010000001.1:15284221-15297198 GCA_030014255.1 Parauchenoglanis ngamensis
AACCGGAGCACCTGGAGGAAACCCACGCATGCACGGGGAGAACATGCAAACTCCACACAGAAAGGCACCCTGGGTGATGCGGGATCAAATCCAGGACCTTCTTGATGTGAGGCAACAGTGCTAACCACTGCACCACCGTGCCACCCTGATCTTGTTATGTACAGAAAATAATCAGAATAAACTTCCCACAAAGGTAGGAAAGGAGGATTATGGAGTGCATAATGTCCATAAATCATCCTTGTTTCCTACACAAAGGCTGACAAAAAGAGTTAAAATGGGTCTTCCTTTTCCAATGCCTGAATTTTGGGGGGATCAAGACAAGCCGCTAGACTGTACGCTAGATAACTGTGTGTTGTCGGCTCTGCCTATTACGGGACTATCGTAAAAAAATCACTAGACTGTAGCTTATAGCATAATCAAATGTGAAAGCCTCTCAACTTAATTTTGTTTGAGGCTCGTCCAGTCCCATCCTGTCCCATCAAACTCTATGGTCATGAGATGCTCCTGTTACAGAGGGAAAGTCTTTTTCAATCATTCAAGCAAACATCATTAAAGCAATATGGCAAAGTTGAACCAAAGTGGACAAGACAGTGTGGCATTGTATGAGCAGAACACAACAATGCATGTAGACAGGATGAAGCATGAACAGAGGTAGAAAAGCCTCAGAATTATGTTCTCTCAGCATCAAAAGCACATTGATAGGATCTCAACAAAGCTTTTCAGATGGGAAATGACACAGTGTCTAGTGTTTCAGCTGTCTGACATTTTCAGAAAGAGAAACCAGGCTTCAGTTCATAGTTGGATCATTATGCACACTGACACACACAGTCAAAAGCTTTCTTGTTCCTCGGGAACCGTCTGAGGACACCAGTTACTTTCTCACACTCTTTTCCTCTGCGTGTTTTCATGGACGTACGGAAAAATCCATGAACTGCAAAAGAAAAGCCATAAAACAAAAATGCCTCAGAATACCAATGGGATATAAGATCTAAACAACATATAACACAGAAACATAGAAACCATTTTAAGTAAAACCCTGATCACCACAGAGATCCTCCATTACATAAGAATTCCCATGATAGCCCATGCACACCATCACAATACACCTAGTAACAAAGAGAATCTGAACACAAAGGTTTCTTTTGGCTATCTTGCTGTTAGTTGCATTCGCGATAAGAAAGCAAGCTGTCGCAGGGCTATATAGTCATTAATCACAATTAGCCAACAATACACCACTCTGACAGGACCGGTGTGGGCAAATGCAGTTTGCGCTGGAGCATATGCACCATGTTCTGTCACAAAATAAAGCAAGCCTTGGTACATAGTGTGACATCATTAGCATTTATTAATCATTTATTATCCATGCAGTGCACCGATTAAAGAGGAGAGATGGAGTGTGCTAATCATTAGGGACCACTTAAAAAGTAAAAGTGGGAAACACTGATGGAAAAATTTACCCTGTTTAAAAGACAGGGGCTTTGGACAGGGTCTTTTAATTGTTCATTCATTTGTTTATTTATTCATTTATGTATTCATTCATTTCAGTAAGCAGTTTATCCTGGTCAGGTCCAGGACATGAGACAGCAGACAGAATGCACAAATTGTTCATTTTTTTGTTTGAAATGCTTTTTCCCTAGTAATGTTTTTACTCACAGTTTCACTCAATTTAGTGCAGCATCACCAATAAGTGACAGGTGAAGGACCAAACCATGAGGTTTTTATGAATTAAGAGCATATTATTAAGAACCTTATCAAGCACTACGGAGATTAGGTTTCATAATCCCTGACTGATTTTAAAACTGCAATCTTCTCTAAAGCAGGTGTGTATTTGGGGTTTTAGCTCTGTCCTTGTCTCATTTGGTGGTAGAAAGGCGATGAACTGAGGAAAAACAGCAGAACAAACAGGATTGCCGGAAAAAATGGTTTGCTTGCTGCTGCATAACTGGCTCTGTAACAGGATTAAATCGAACAATGTGAAGATGCTGCTATGAAAGCAGTCTCTCTGTTTTATTATTATCATATCATTATGTTATACCTCTATGAACATAATGCAAATGTTAAGGGAGAGACAGTGAAAATGAGTTTGTTAAAAGACCTGACCTGTGTAATGGACACAGACATAAGGGAGACATAAGAGAAACAGGAAATGAGGAGATATGATTAGAGAGTGACAGCTGAAGTAAAAGCAATGAGTGATGAAAAGCATAAAATGAGACACCAGGCTCAGTAGGGAGATGCGTGAAAGAGCCAGAGTAATTAAACCTTAGAAGGAATAGAAGGAAGAAGGGGAAAAAAAGCAAGAGAGCTTTCTGGATATGGCATTGTAATCCATCAATCAATGTAGGCAGGAGTTCCTATTTCCCAACCTTCTTCATGAGATGGAATACTGTATATGTGTGTGTCAGAATAGTAGTAATACATTGTTACTCGAGAATTTCCTTAGATATTACAAATTTCAGCAGAAATTCTTCCTTGAGACCAGAATGCAATAAAACAGATCCATTTTCCTCAGTAAAACAATGTGTTGTAGAATAAGAGCATCCGTGTTGTGTGTGTGTGTGTGTGTGTGTGTGTGTGTGTGTGTGTGTGATGTTTGACAGGATATGTGAGGTGACAATTTATCCTTGACTGTTATAACACAGGCCTAAATATAACATGTTGTGATTGGTGTATCAGGAAATGCATGTAATTGGGACTGTCACCATTTATCCTGTCAAAGATGAAGAAGTTTAAACAAATCCGATTCCATTAGAAATGGCTGCCAGAATTTTTTTTGTAATCTTCCTTGGTTACTCTTTCTGTCATAAACTCTGAACTGGGAACTTTATGCATCATGAAAAGATGTTCTGAGATCTAAGAGTGAGCTTTCTGAATTTACTTGTGTGCCTTTTATGAAAATAAAATAATCTATATAGAGATATAGGAAGAGAATCATTACTGCAAATCAATACAAATTTACTCTGACTGAACACCTTGAGCCTATGATGTCTATTGTCTATCCCAAGTGGTCTCTTAAAAAATGACCCCGCCCTCATTCACAGGGCACGAGGGCTCACTGAATGGTTTGATGAGTATAAAAATGATCAATAGCATGTTAAGGCTCCTACCAACCAGGGAGTGTGAAGGCTATCTCATGCTTCCTCCTAAACTCATTATTTCAAACTATTGCTCATGCTGCATCACAGGGCTATGTAACACACTCTGAGGAATCTATCTACCCTCTTCTACATACATGAGCTCACAGATGCACCCAATTGGCTAGTGTCGCTGTGATTGACAGAGAGAGAGAATATAACATCCCTCCCATACAGAAAGCATGGCCAATTTTGCTTCTATGGCTACGGGCCACATGTCTGGCTTTAGCTTATGTCAAACATATATTTATATTCTCCTTACAGAATGCTGTTCGGGTGGCTGTCTTTATTTTGTCACTGATTATCAGAAAATGCTTTTGAAATTTGTCATTGAGGAATACTAAGAATATTGGGGTTTAACTGAAAAAGATAACGCAGAGGGAAGAAATTAGGTAACTAGCAAACTGAGGAACACAATTAAGGGTTACATCACAAGTATTATGTGGCGAGCCAAACAAGAATTACCGACACACAACCACAGCTTGTTATTCGAAAGCCTTCAGTGATGCAGTGCTCCTCAAATACTGGCCTCTTACCGTGCCAATCCATTAATTCATTGAATCGGATAAAAGGAAATAAAAGACAAAGAATGAACACATCCATAATGTCAGTGGGGGAAAAGCCTTGTACTTGTAATTGCATTAACAAAAGAACTTTCAAACATGAACATCGGTGACACTTTCCAGACATCCAGCTCATTTTATAAATATGGTTCTCACTCACTGCACTAATTTTCCATGGTCGAACAGCCATAATTTAAATACAACAATAGTATTTAATTAAAAAAACTGTTTTAGAAAAAACCTATTGAGATTTGGAGTGTTGGAAAGCAAATTAATGATCAAATCCCTTCTATATGTCATTACATACAGTCTACTGTTTCAGTATAGGTCCCTTCAGTTGTTTCTCATATCATATGCAGTATCTAATTAGTATCTCATCTAAACAGTGTTCACGTCAATGTGTAAGAAAGTGTTAGCAATTTTATATAACTCACAGTGGATCACCAAAACCAAAATCTCAGCCTAAGATGGCTGTGCTCAAGACAGTGCTTTAATTGGTTCTTCAAACAATGTCATGTAACTGACATCTTAACATGTTACATAACATGTAACATCCATGAGGAGGATTCATAATTGGAAATTGGAACAACCAGAATCAGTCTTCAGGTAAATGGTGTGGGTAGTATTGCAGAAATAGAAATTTACCCTAAAACAAACATTTTACAACCATAGCATACCTTTGATTTGGTATGAATTACCCATGACTCCATTATTTTGTAAATAAATTAACAGCCATACAGGCTAAATAGTGTAAAGGAACAAATATTGGCAAATGAGGCTGAGCCGCTATCCATTTCCTTAGAAATTCACGAGATACCATTCAGCAAATATGTCTTAGTTCTGCTTTCATATTTCTTCCAATAACTGATTTCATACTGTGAATAAGCCTGAAAAATTTATAGTCTCCTTTGCAGAAGCAGCAGTCGATCTGATGAATGCTTCCTCATCCACACAAGCACATAGACAGAGAGAGAAATTTATCCTCAGTGTCAGTCTGGCACATAATTTCACCTGACACTTTTATGGGTAATTTATTTTGCCTTTCGTTTTGGCAAACATAATTCAATGTCACTGATTGGAAAGTATAGAAAACAACAGCTAGACTGAAATCATGCTGTAGAATTCAACGATATTAACTGAGCCATTTACTGACAGCTGATTATAGTTCTTACAAAAAGTTCACAAAATCCCATTACCTTTAACATTCAGCACACCCCAATATAGACGTGCAACAAAAGAATCTTACAGCAATAACTGAGCCTCAGGGCGGGATCATTATATAAACATGTGTCACTTTGCAAAAATTCAGGTCACTTCATGATATTTTAATAATTAATTTCGGGACCAAATTTGTCAGCTGATAAAGTTCAGAGTGGCAAAAAAAAAGACCCTAACTAAAGATAGCTCTGGACATGAAGTCTGGACATGAAGTCTGGACAGACATAGAAATGATTTCATTTTCCCTCAAACTAGATGAGTTTCTGTTCTGGAATGAAGCAACAGGATGGCAGACACAGGTGCCATGGAAACAAGACGACAGGCTTAAACTAAAAAGAGAAAACCGAGAGAGAGAGAGAGCGAGCGAGCGAGAGAGAGAGAGCGAGAGAGAGAGAGAGAGAGAGAGACATGGTTGGATGATGGTGCTCCATCCCTTTGTGAATATTTATGATCAAGTCAAGCTGTGCTTTTAATGCCAGAGGAATTAGAGGCCAAAAGTAGAAGTGTTGTTTGTGTTGTTTGTATGTAATCTGACATTCTGTCAATCAGTCGCTCCATTCAGTACCATGGAGCTAAATCGAAGAGCCAATCAAAGCCATATTTAAAGTGAAATTAAAACTGCCCCTTACTGTTACTGACACCCCTGGACAGTATATCTAGAAAAAAAAAATATTTTTTTAATGATTCATTCCATACTAATCTTGTAGTCATCAAGTGCTCTATACAATGCATTTACAGTATGTCCTGCCCCCAGGGGTGTGTCTTGCTCTAAAATGGCGAATCATTAGCAGCAATCAATGCTCTTATTTGTTCTCCTTCCCAACCATCCATTGGTTGATTTAAGGAGTTTATTCATTTCGAACAGAGTGGAATATGTGCAGCTTCATGGCTGTATGATGGACACTTCACAGAGGAGTCTTTAACGCCAAGAATTCCTTGATACTTAAATGAGAATGTTATCCCATTTGAATGTGCTGTCTGGGCTTCTCCATCAATAAGAATAAGTAATATAACTTTATCACATTTTATTAATATTTAACTAAACCAGACCCTTTAGCGTTAAGCATACAAATATGACATGTCAGAAGCGTCCTGATCCTGTAGCTGTCTGTCATTGTCACGTACAGACAACTTCAACTGAAACCTGTATGTATGAATTGAATGAAATGAAGTATGAATTCAAAAACATCCGGCGTCTCACCTTTTAGATTACCAGGCTTGTTGAAGTTCACACACTAGGGTGAACCCACAGTTTTGACCATGCTCCAAATCTAACTACTTGGCTGAACAACTGTAAAATGAATTAAGTACTTCAACATCCCATCACTTCCTGTTTCAAATACATCATCAAGGAAAGCTTGAACAGTACAAAAGCAGTTCCGGGTTTATTCATTATACTCCCACTGGCTTGGAAATGGAGAACTGTAACTGATTAGCAAAGCTAACATTCATCTATACATACATTATTGTCCTAGAAATCGGACAATACACCTGACACGCCTGTGACTGAGAGGCAGAAGATATACAGTCTGGGCTACAAATTAAATCAGTCCAAACCTCTCTTCTTCATACCTTGCTGTATATTTTTCTTCTTGGTGATGTTGCTGCTCTTAATTGTGATTCCACAAAAGATCATAATAATATGCTTTAAGACATTTGTTAACAGCAAATAATCTGATGTGCATGCCAAAAATGAAACCTGATGTCTTTTTTATCACTGAAAGCGTAGTGGAGGGGAGGCTTAGCCCTGTTAGTCTGTTTATACCAGCTGCCTCTGCTTGGTGCGCATCATCATTAATTATTCATTTGTACTAATGAATTTGCACTAATGCATTACAATGTCATAATTTACACACCCCCTTCACAAAGTTACTTAAAACAACAGCATTTGTGTTCATTTAAACAATTAATAATGTTACGACTGACACATAGCTATACCCTTGAATGAACAAAAACAAAACATTAAATGCAATTGAGCGTAAACATTGGCCTCCATGTGATGCTTGTCATTAAGGGGTATTAAATGTGCGTCTCTATAAGAGCACTGCTGGCCTACTTTGTCTCAGCTGGTCAGACCACAGGTTCTAATAAGTAGTTGCTTTATGGGGTGCGGTTAGATTGATGGTGATACATTAAGTAAATTCTCTCTATCTAGATACGTAAAACAAGGCCTCCAAACAAGCACACACTGCTGATTCACAGAGTCTGTGTTTTTCTCTAATATCTATCTGATTCTCGGCCTTCAGACAAAGGAATCGTTCATAAGCAGGGTGGGGCTTCTCTCTCTCTCTCTTTTTGCTCTCTCCTTTCCTCTCTCCTTCTCTCTCAGATTTGGCATGAATTTTAAATTAGACGAATCTCCGGCCAGAGTGCATGCGATCATGTCAACGATGATCAATATCTCTCCCTCATGCCCCCTCCTCTTTAGTTGTCTCACTCCATCTTCTACCCCCGTGCCTCTTCTATGGGCCGAGTTATGGACCAATCCTCACAGAGCATGACTGTTGTCTAGGTTACGGGCCCCACCCTGTCTAAAGCAGGACAGCACACGTGGGGCAATTGCATCTGGATGTCTCTATATTCGTGCTGCAGGTGACACGGTAAGCACATAGAAAAAACTACATGTAGTTGAAAATTCAATTTTGATGCAATTTGATCTCTGATCTTTGCTTTGCTATGGCACTTTGTTACCATGGAAACAGATGAGCTTCATGGGAATTTCCCATCTGTGTTGCTATTTGCCTTCCAGAAGATGCTTCAGGAAAGCGTCATGGCGAGATGGTCAAGAGAGCATTGTGGTAAACAAGCACAGACACAAGCGCCAGGTCTTTCGTGTAGTGTGCCGATCGCATGATCACATGACCAACCCCCACCCAGTCTGCTCACAGATCTGACTATGAATATGTCGTGGTCTGTTACTGGCTTAATGACAGCGTCATCTTTTTCTCCAAGTGGTGTTCAATTATGGAAGCTTGTTCAGTTACCTGTTTTCACTCATCTCTAGTCAGAAGAACACAAGGAACCGAGAAAAACAAAAGGCGTGGCCAAACCTGCTACTTTTGGAAGGATAATCCAACACTCAAATTATACAGTACAAAATGACATAAAGACAGATGCAAATGATCAGTTGAACATCCAGAGCAGAAACCTTCCAGGCAGATCCCAGAAGAGACTAGAAGCTTGCATGATGATTACTGCTTTCTGAAAGGCATCACTTCCCAGCAAATCACACTTCATGTAGTGCTTCGCAGTGAAACAAGAGCTCGTAAACTCAATACAGAAAACCCCCTTACACAGTATAATGCTTTCACAGTGGGTACAGACCAAAAACAGGCCACATGCATGGCAACAGCTTCAAGAACTGCATGATTCCTTTCACACCCTTTGGATAAACTGTATTACTGTTGCAAAGCTCTATACCAGAAAAACATCACCTACAGTTTCAAACAGTACAGGAACAAGCTCTCGTACGACAGAGTCGATTTTGCTGTGCCTGCTGTTTGTGGCCAAGCCATAGGACTATACCCACTGCAAAAAACAAACTCATGAGTAAAGCATAATAATAAATAAACTCTTAAGTCTAATTGAATATGTCACTATTTGATGTATAAAATTAATAATAAAAATTTAAATCTGGGCCTGTATCTAAACAGTCAATGATAGAAACATTAATATTGCACATTCGAGGATGTGACTTCCATTTACTGCACTGTAAGTTTCAAGATCTAGGCTGAATAAGTTATAGTAACACAAATTAAATCAGGCCCATCTGTAGCCTAGTAATTGTACAGTGCCGATCAATACCTTTTCTCCAATTACGATTGACTCTTGCTATCACTGCATCCCGCCAGTTTTCAATCTCTCCATTTTCCAAACTTGAAAGGATTTTTTTCAGCAAATCTATCACACTAATGAGAAGGATTGGTCTCAGATTCTCAGTTGAAAAACAAAATCATGGGTTTCTGGCTTGTACAACTGAATCTTACTAAACATTTAGCAAGAAATTCAGAGCATTTACATTTCAATTAGTTTAGCCAAAATGCTATGAGGATGCTGAGGATAAAAATGCACATTTAAAGGTCTTGTACATAATATTAGGTAGGTAATACCCCTTAAAATCAGAGCTTATTATTCAGTTACTTATTTTACATCATAAAATCGAGTAACTACTTTGAATTATTCAGTGGCTACAGTAGACTAGTCTGGACCTATATAATGGATCCTGACAGTGTGTTAGGTTAAAACTCTGACAATGCAAATTTTGTACTTATTTTATACATTTCGAGCAGAGTTGCACATATTTCAACCTGTTATCTGAATCTCTATTATCTCAAGAGCTTCTTTGTCAGCAACATCTTCATCAGCCTTTCAACCTGCTGCAGAGTGGACACTGCTTTGCGTGCAATATGCTAAAGTGCTAAGCAGCCCCCTGGGATCATAATGCTGTAAGAGATGATGGATGCCAAGAAAATCATCTATACTTTGTTCCTTAATTATGCATACCTTCAAGAAGATGCCTAATGCATTTTGCAGCTGTTCTGAAAGTGTTTCAGCCACTTACAACTGAAAGATTGGAAATTATGGAAGAAAAACTCTTTTCACTCTTTCCACACTCTGTGTGGCAAAAATGCTGTTACATTGCCATCCAAAAATACAACATATATGCATGATGAATATATATATCTTATATGCATCTTTGCATTAGACTTACTGTAATAATTAGGCAATTTAAAGATGGTTGATCAATTCTTAGCCATTTAAACACAATAAAGCTCTGACATGCCTTTCGATGGCTATTCTTAATTGCTTTCCTAATATTCTACTGACAATGTAAATGACAGCAAATATGCAAACAATTTTTCCATTAGCTTGGGTTGGAATCAGTGATATTCCACAATACTAAACATAATAAACATAATTCATTCATATTCAGTAACCTCTTTATCATGGACAAGATTTGCAGTCGATCCCAACAACAGTAGGTGTGGGGCAGGAATACACTCTGGATGGGATGTCAGTTCATCATAGGGCACAATACACACACATTCACACCTAGGGACAATTTTATGTACCCAATCCACCTACAGACATGTTTCTTGGGAAGAAACTGAAGAACCTGGAGGAAACCCAAAGGCATGGGGAGAACAAATGAACCTTTGCACAGACAGTAACTCTAGCTCAGGATGGAACTGGGGATGCTGGAGCTGTGAAGAAGCAACAATACCAGCAGAATCGACTGGACATTTGTTAGCATCTTACCTGACATGTAAACACTGTCATGTTAAGGAGTTGATGTGAACCTTTACTCTGTTTAGAATTGCTCAGAATGGTCTAAATGGGCCACTCATAAGCTGAACCGTGCAAATACATGCCATTGAAAAGAAACAGATGTGTACTTGTCCGTACTTCCTTATTAGTGCTCCATAGTACTCCACCCTACTCTTCTGCTCTGATTAAACCCCAGTTGTCTTGCCCCTGAGGCTGCAGAGGGTTCAGTGGGGGAGGGCATATCAATAATTCAAACACTGAACCCTCTTTGCCCTCTACATCAAGAAAGAGAGTCAGGATAAACCAGGGTGTGCTCATTCTGCTTAAAGCCATTGTTTCTGCACTGTGGCTGTGACAGTCACCTTACAGCAAAACATTTTTACCAAAAACTACCAAGGTGTCCCTTAAGCCCAACATCATATGGCTAAAGCACTTTTTTTTTAGATTTTAACAGACCATACTGTATCTGTGCAAACAATTCCAAATAATTCTACTCAATTTGAGAATTGAATTGAGAATAGTGATTGCCATATTGAGCAAATTCTATAAATATGATTTCTGTTTACCCTTTTCCCCCCCTAAGATGCTGGCTTGTGGGATTCTGTATTATTAGCTGAAAATGTCTTCTTAATAAGATGCATTCAGAACAGGCAATGTGAAACAATGCCATTATTATATTTTATGCACAATAACTGACATATATAAATAATACATAATAAAATATAATATTGTGCAAGTATGAAGGCGCCACAATTTCCACTTCTCCTTTACAAAATGCTATTGTTTATGAGAGCATTACTAATAATATTTCACTTCACAATTAAGTCTGTGTGATGAGTCACCAGGACCGTAACCAATCCAGTAAGCTTAACTGTAGTTCGATTGGTTCGTGAGATCCACTGAATGTGGTATTGTCGATGAGATCATACACAGAAACAAAGATCATACATGGAAAAATCAAATATTTCCTAATATTCAGCAGCAATTAACTATGAATGCATGCTGAATACTCTTCCAGGAGTAATTAAATATTAATGCACAGGTGCAAGAGACAATAACAGCATTCTTTCTGTAACACGCCCACCTCAACAAAACACCCCCACCCCAGTGCATACAACACTTAAATAGTCAGAGAAAATGTCATATTTATATTATATTCTTGACTTTTAGAACAGATTTGATATGTACGATGACAAAGAGACATGGACCCGCCCCATATTCAGCACAGATCACCATTATGAGGAACAAAGGTGCTTCATGACATTCCATAATACGACTGAGAGTCTATTAGAGCCACTGTTCAGTATATCAGCATTTTTATGGAAACACTCTATATAAAGAAAAGTAATGCCATATATAATAATCTAACCATAGATAGGGGGGGAGTACACTCTGGAGGATATGTAGCAATAAACACTCGGAAGAACAACATGATCAGCACTTCTTTTGGACACACACACGCACACACACTTACACACAAAATCATCTATTGTCACTGAAGCTTTATTCCCAAAACAGAATCCTCATTAAGGCAAGCACCCTGGAAATAATAACATCTGGGCATCAAGCCACACACACCCACACACACCCACACACACACACACATGCACACACACATGCACACACAGCATGGCACCTGCCTACCAGCCAGCCTCATGGGACAGCATCAGGCAGTGCTGCCCAGAAATGAATCTCTCAGTAGAGCACAAACAACTCCGCTTCCCCCCTGAGATCCCTCAGACCTGCTGCTCCAATACTAACTCTCATAAATTTACTTTTAAACACCATGCCACTAAGTAAAATATGACCAGACCACTTCTAAAAGCTTCCTAACCATTAAAACATAGAACATAAAAGGTGTTGATCAACTGCACCAAAAGTGATTCCTCACTTAATTAACGGAAACTTTACTCCTCAATACGCAAAGCCGCTCTCAATATCTCAGGTACTTAGAGATGTGCAGACATCCATTCCAGAAATCGACCGATCACAAGTGGAGTTGGTGTTTACCTTTTTGGGTTTCCTCCTTCTTCCTCCGAGCCCGTTTAGTCTGTCTGTAGCCTCCATCCTCAGATGGGACTGGGTGTCTTCATTCATCCCCCGAAAATCGACTTTTATTTATTTTGACTTTTTAAGTCACTAAGTGGTTCAACTCCATCCAACAGAGCTCCTTCCACACCCTCCACTCTATTCGGCTACACTGACACAGGCACTGAGTGGAGCGCAAAGCACTGGAAAAAGGGGGAGTGGCTCAAGAATGCCAAGAGGGGGACACACAGAGAGAGAGAGAGAGAGAGAGAGAGAGAGAGAGAGAAGGGGGGAGGGGGAGCGGCAAAGGGGAAGAGCACAATGGTGTTGCCATGGCAACAGCTGCCACGAATGTTTATCTGGAAGTGAAAGCAAAGAGGCTTGACAAACCAGCTCACGGCATGTATGTGCTTGTGCATATACAGTGTATGAAAAAAAAATCTTGTTTTGGACAAAATTATTTTTCAGCCAATAATATCCATTGTACTATGAAATCCCTACATTAAAAACAATGTGGAAACATCATATAAACGTTGTCCATTGTATAAATCTTACTGTGGCTATATATATATATAGTCTGCCAAATAAATGTATACACACTTCAGGACTTCAGGAACACTTCTACACATAAATGTCTGGAAGCTAATGGCCACCACTTTGAGCACCTCTTGTAGTTGTAGAGGCCAAAGGTAACTTGTATTAATTTCGTGATGTCTGAATAAATTTAGTATATCTTTCTCTGAAGTGTGTATACATGTTTTTTGGC
>JAQMYM010000001.1:15297298-15311202 GCA_030014255.1 Parauchenoglanis ngamensis
CGAGGCGCACCTGTTCACTGAAAAGCATTCCAGGTGACGACTTCATGCAGCTGGTTAAGATAATGCCCACAATATCAGCAAGCTAAATGGTGGCTACGTTTGTTTGTTTGGTTTTTTTACACTTTCTGTTTACTACATAATTCAGTATATGTGTTGCTGCATAGTTTGAGGTATTCAGTATTGTTTAACAATGAAGAAAACAAAAAAAAAAGGAAAAAACTATGAAAGAGAAGGTGTGTCCAAACTTTTGACTGGTAGTGTATATCTAGTTTAAAGATATTCAATCTCAGTTTATCTTACATATTTCATGTTATCATACTTTTCGCTCAGCAAATCAATTCGGGTACTTGTACTTTGTTCGTCAGAGGTCATTTTAAAACAAATAACGAGAGACTATAGCAGGTAAGGGGAACACATTTGGGCTCCAGTAAAGGGGAACTCCAGTAACTCCAGTAAAGGGGAAATCTGGGAAAAGGGGAAAACACACAAAGATGTTCTAGACAAGTGTGTGCTTCAATCTTTGTGGAAACAGTTTGGGGAAGAACCACATATGGACAGGTTGATCAGATGTTCACAAACTTTTGGCCATATAGATGTAGATGGAATCATGGGGCGGCGTGGTGGCCTCACAGCAAGGATGTTCCGGGTTCAATTCTGACAGTCAACCGGAAGCCTGTTAGTGTGGAGTTTGCATGTTCTCCCTGTGTTTGTGTGGGTTTCCTCTGGGGGCTCTGGTTTCCTCCAACAGTCCAAAGACATGCGGATTAGGTTAACTGGCTACTCTGAACTGCCCATAGGTGTGAATGTGAGTGTGAATGGCTGCTTGTCTCTCTGTGTTAGCCCTGCGATAGACTGGCTACCTGTCCAGGGCCCAACCTGTTCACATCGACCCCACATAGAAGTGGGAATAATGATATAAAAAGAAGAAATGTGGATGGCATCATGAAGAAAGAGTAGCAACTGACATGCCTATCACAAAGGTGATCTTGAATCGCATAAAAAATGGTGTGCATCTAGGTTTAGCCTGTTATGCATTTGGAGATGCTTTTCTGGTCACCATGTTTGTAAAGAGCACTCCTTTAGTTACTGTAGCCTTTCTGTCAGCTTGAATAAGTCTGGCCATTTTCCTCTGACTTTTCTCAACTTCCAAATAAAGTGGCCAGTGACTGTAATTCATCGTTTTCTTCAAAACAAGGTAAATGTGCGATCTGCAATAAATAAATAAATAAGCACAAATAAATAAATAAATAAACACAAATTAATGTTCCATGGCATGAAGGTGTGAAGGCTTCTAATTTTGGAAGTGGCACTGCTGTGACCATCACCATAACCCTTTTGAAGGGAATGGAGTGAACTTGGCAAACAACATGCAAATAGTCTCTCTCTCTCTCTCTCTCTCTCTCTCTCTGTCTGTATATATGGATGTTGTGTAATATGGCATGTGTATCATTTATCCATTTATTAGCACATTTTCCAAATGAATCATGAATAAAATATTTGGTATAAATATCATTTTACTGTAAATTATTCTGTTCAAACACAAACACACACAAACACACACACACATATATATATATATACACACACATATATATATATGAATATATATATATATACAGTAAAATCAAAGTATTATAATTCCATACAATAGACTTCAACAAAATTATAACCAGAATATGAAGGTATATGGCAGCCTACTAGACTTAAATTATTCATATCAGCAACTTGGGAAGTCTGAGCAGAAATCATTTTTCTGAGGGAAAAACGACACCCCATTAAGCATGGATGTCTTATTCTTGTTCTGTGGGGAATGGGGTGAGTGTGTGTGTGTGTGTGTGTGTGTGTGTGTGTGTGTGTGTGTGTGTGTGTGTGCATGCATCCGTTTGTAAATAGTCAAGTTTTACGACAACTCCATCTAAATAGTAAACTATAAAATAATCCTGACCATACAGACACATAACCACTGCACACTGTTCATATTCTTACTCTTCTGCACTTCTGCAGCATTAATGTTTCAGGCAGGAAAGGAAAAAATCAGTCTGAAGATATGACAGGAATGGGTGAAGGAAGCAAGTAATCAACACATGGCTTTCATTTTCTTTCAAGAAAAGCCTTCAAAGAGCACTTGATACTCCTCAAAAGTAATAATAATAAAGCTTTATTTTAATGTTTAAATATGTGTAACAATTATTCTCTCAACCATGAAAAGAATAGAATGTATTATGATTTTTTTAAAGAGAAAAATTCTTTCATGCTTTGCAAAACAATCTCTAAGAACCCGGATACTGACAGTCTAGAACCTGGGACAGATTAGCTGTTCAGAAACATGCCTGTGCACAAGTAGGAAATAAAAGTGCACATTCCTCACTGCTACAGTAATGGGGCAACTGCATGAAACCAGCAGAGCTGAAGTTTTATTAATGTGCCATCATACCTTCTGCAGTGAAACTGACTGAAAGGCATTCATTCAAAGCATCCAGTTCTGTCACAGCTCACCTGCTCACTTTTCCATATCCACATAAAAATGACAATTTATATTTGTGGAACTGACTTGGAAATAAAACTTGAACAGGTTTTTTTTCTTTGTCACAAGCAACTTGACTTGGATTTGTGTCCTGAAAACCTTTTTATGTTCAAAATATTCTGTAAGGTGGATAAAATCCAGCAGCCTGTACTAAATCAATTTTAGTGATGATGAGTTTTCAGTCTGTCTCTCTGGTGTCGGTATTATAACGCAATAAACTATATATAAAATAAAACATAGGTAATTCAAAAACAAACCAAGGCGCTGATTGTTAAAGTTCAACATAAGCTACTCTATTTATAGGTAGCATGTAACAAAAATGGTATATTTCAGCAAGGATGAATATACTTTGGTCTACATTTGGCTAACTATAAACTATTTCTGTGTATTTATTGTGTTGGTCTATTTTATACAGTACTGTGTATTAACTGCACCAGAGGCTCACTACCTATCTGTGAAAGTTTTAGCAATTCACTATTTGACACTAGATAAAAGAAAAGTTCTTGCACAACAGTAAACAGTTACAAAAACGCATCTGCCTAATGATCATTCATACCAGTCCATACACAAGCCTGCCATTTCCCAGTTCTGTCAGTTAGCCATGTCTTGTGAAAATGCTAATCTAATTACTGTGGTGGCTTTCATTGGGTTACTAGTCTGTCCCTTGAGATTGAAAAATGGAGAAAGAGGGAGAGAGACCAAGAGATTTTTTTTTCATTGCTTATATCCACTACCAAGTAGAAAGAAAAGGTCTTTTGAGTTTGTAATGTAATTCAATCATGACAAATGTAAGTGCACAGGCAGGTCTGCAGACTCTTAAGTGAACGAGACAGGCAGATCAGTAAAAGCAATCAGTGTAAAGGTTTATGTAAAGTGAACACATTACTATTATGCACTATGGAAATGAATGACAAAGTGTGTTAAGTGTGTGAGTAATGGGGGTTGAACTTTTGACTTCTTGTCTTTGGGGTCAGCCCTATTCTAGTTTGCACAGTCATGAGCATTAATGCAAACTGAACATTTGAAATGACTTTCAAAAGCAACATTATATGTTTACACAGTTGTTTATTGGAAATTCTGATTTACTGATAAGAAGAGTGTCACTAGTACTTTATTTTCTGAGTGCAAATACTGAAACTCAAAGGTCCACTATGTAGGATTTAAAGAGATCGGTTAGCAGAAATGGAATCGAGTATTCATGAGTATGTTTTCATGTTGTATCTTACAATTGTCATGAATTTTGGTGCGAGACAGGCTGGTTTGAGTATTACATAAACTGCTGATCTCAAGAGTTTGAACAGAATGGCACCAAAACCAAAAAACATCCAGTGAGTGGCAGTTATGTGGGCACCTTGTTGTTGATGAGAAGACAGAGGAGAATGACCAGACTGGTTAGTGCTAACAGGAAGGCTAACTCAAATGACTACTCTTTTCAACTGTGTTGAGCAGAAAAGCATCACAGAAGGTACAACATGTAAAAGCATTGAGGTGGATGGGCTACAACAGCAGAAGACCACATTAGGTTCCACTGATGTCAGCCAAGGACAAGAATATGAGACTATAGGCACAGTTTCACTGAAACTGGACAGTTTGGAAAGAAACCACACAATTTATTTTTCTAATCTTCAACTGTAGCAATAGCACACAAGATTCAAAACACATAAGTCAGAGCATAATAATTAGTGTAAATAGTCTCTTATTTGTAAATGTCAGAAATGCAAGGACAAGGCTAAGAGTTCATTTACCTTTCATATAAGTTCATATAAGTTTCCTCTATAATTGTAGTACAATCTACATTATCACACTTAAAGGGAGAACTAAAGTCACCAATGATGGACATTTAGAGAGGTGGACTAGATAGAATTGTCATTTGTGTATCAATATTTAGTTTTATCTATTAATAGACCTTTTTATAGATTGAGTCAATCCCTGACGGACATTTTGATTTTTATAGCTGGTATACATAATAGCGTTCATTCACTCACAGCAGTCTGACAGCAGTTGCAAAAAATGTTTTATGCATCCTTACACATTATGAAACACTGCAATGAAGTGGACAGGACAAAGAGCATGTAACTGTAAAACAGCACAAGAAGCAAATCATTAAATTTGCAATTAATAATTAATAATCAGTATAATTATTCAGGATTATCAAATTCCTGTTCCAAAGAATACTCTTAATCTCTTAAATACTATAAGCAAAAAATTAAATAGATAAAAATCTACTATCACCAATCTCTGTTTGCAAAACATTACTATATTCATGCTGAAATAATTTTACAAACAGAAGGACGATGGAGGAAGAAAGGAAGCCAAAGTCCGCCCTGCTTGTGTGTGACAGAATGAATGAAGGGTGACTGGTGGAATTCCTGGAGGGCACAAGATAAGGATGCTTTCCAAATTTAGGATGCTATCCTGAAAGGCTCCTCGCAAAAACAGCACCTAATGAATAGTTTCCATAATCTGTACTGGAAGGAAGGAAGTGTTCTTAATAATTAGAACGTGATTAATCAACCAGAACACCTGAATATACACCGATCAGCCATAACATTAAAACCACCTGCCTATTACTTCGTAGGTCCAACTTGTGGTGCCAAAACAGACCTGGCCTTTTGAGGCATGGACTCCACAGGACCTCTGAGCGTATGCTGTGGTATCTGGCACCAAGACGTTAGCAGCAGATCCTTTAAGTCCTGTAAGTTGTGAGGTGGGGCCTCTATGGATCGGACTTGTTTATCAAGCACGTCTCACAGATGCTTAATCGGATTGAGATCTAGAGAATTTGGCAGCCAAGTCAACACCTTGAACTCTTTTTCATGTTCCTCAAACCACTCATGAACAAGTTTTGTGTGTGGCAGGGAGCATTATCCTGCTGAAAGAGGTCACTGCCATTAGGGAATACAGTTGCCATGAAGAGGTGTACTTGGTCTGCAACAGTGTTTAGGTAGGTGGTATGTGTCAAAGTAACATCCACATAAATGCCTGGACCCAAGATTTCCCAGCAGAACATTGAACAGAACTGCCTCTGCCGGCATGCCTTCTTCCCATAGTGCATCCTGGTGCCATCTCTTCCCCAGGAAAGCGGTGCGCACACACACACACCCGGTTGTTCACATGATGTAAAAGAAAACATGATTCATCAGACCAGGCCACCTTCTTCCATTGCTCCATGGGCCAAGTTCTGTTGCTCAAGTGCCCATTATAGACACTTTTTGGCAGTGGACTTTGACTGGTTTGCAGCTATGCAGCCAGATACGCAGCAAGCTGTGACACACTGTGTATTCTGATAACTTTCTATTATAGACAGCAAAAACTTTTTGAACAATTTGTGCCACAGTAGCTTTTCTGTGGGATCGGACCAGACGGACTAGCCTTCACTCTCCACATGCGTCAGTGAGCCTTGTGCACCCATGACCCTGTCCCCAGTTTGTCCTTCCTTGGACACTTTTAGGTAGGTACTAACCACTGCATACTGGGAACACCTCATAAGACCTGCTGTTTTGGAGATTCTCTGACCCAGTCATCTAGCCATCAAAATTTGGCCCATGTCAAAGTCGCCTCAGATCCTTACACTTATCCATTTTTCTTACATCCAACCGATCACTTCCTTTGGAGAACTGACTGTTCACGTGCTGCCTAATATATCCCACCCTTCGCCAGATGCCATTGTAATGAGATAATCAATGTTATTCACTTCACCTGTCAGTGTCTGATTAGTGTATATTATACTGAAATTGAGATTATGATACATTTCACTTATTTATCTAGACTACTAGAGTACACCTAAAATGTCATGTGCATTACAGATAAGGAAAAGCATTTTGGATCTGTACATCACAAGTTTCTATAAAACCGATCAGAGCAAAAAATCTTGTGGGTCTGGGGCTCATTGTGAGTCTCGGGTCAGTCTCATTGCAGCATGTGGGATGAGCCACAGTGTTTTGTTTCACAGAGTGACTGGAATGCACCATGCTGATGGCAAACAAAATCTGTACTGTAGTCGGTTAGCGTGAAAGGATTTCCTCACAGATTGCAGAAATAGGGAATGCAGAATTGGGTTCTCTATGCTGTGAGATCGCCTCTCACTGATGAAGACAAGCCACTTTTTTGCACTTGGAATTGAAAGAACCCATTCAGACACACACACAGCAACACATCATCTAGCTATACTCCCTTGGCATTATTGGTCAATGTTTGCCTGCTTGTCGAGATTGAATCGTACACAGAGGTTTGTCATCCCAATCAATTCAGGCTAAATAAAAGCTGCATGAATAATTTCACATATTCCTGAAAAGAATTCAGGATTGGATTAGTACCATCTTTGATAGGCAGCAATCTATTTTGCAGGGAAGTATTATAAAAAATTAGCAGTAAGTAGAAAGGAATACAGCTCAGTTAAAATCGTCTATTGAAATTTACTACTAGTTTTTCCAAAATGCACATTCACCCTTCCATACTGTATACAGGTGTATGAGAGACAGCTTAGCTACATTTCCCATTTCCCATGAGGTAGGTTGTAGATTAACTATTTTCATCAATTGAACAATGTAGATTGAAATCGTCATAGTTTCTTGGTACTAAATGTTATTACTGTTATTAGGCTACTGTACTAATTACTAGCAATAGCATACTAATCTTCAGGACAATAAAATCTAAGATAAAATTAAGGTTGCTTCTTAAAAACAAAAGAAAATGGGACTGCAGAAGACAGCATGACTGGGCAAAATGCATACGAGTAGGGAGGAGGGAGAGAGAGAGAGAGAGAGAGAGAGAGAGAGAGAGAGAGAGAGAGAGAGAATCAGAAATACTGAGTAACTGCAGTGCATAAATACAGACTATGATGAAACTTAACCGTGGTGTATCATTATAAATGAAATTTTACACCTACTACGTCACTACATGTATAACATAATATCTTTGGGGTGTGTATCAAGCTTTAGTGTGCATGTGATGTCTTTTTTTCATAAGCATGCAGCTGTCAGGTTAATTACAAACAGATTTGTCACAAGCAGCACTTGAAAAAACACCCAGGACCTTTCATACTGCTGGAAGTTTAAATGTGCTCACTGTGCCAAGGACTGTGGGATACCTCTCCACACACTAAGCATTCAGGCACCTGAGTCATGTGACACACTAACGCTGAATGCAGACAGTGGTTAGTTCACTAAAGTCACTCAATTCTATGCCTCATATTCATCCATCCAGCCACCCCACCCAGTGTTACTTAGCACGGTCCACTCAGAGATGCAGTGTTTGCCATGTTTCGTTAAATAGGCACCATTAGGTGTTATAAAATCAACTAGTGTGCAGGGTAGAAAAATATTGCATCCCTGTGAGTCCCTCTGAGTGACTTACCCTCGAATGTCCAAGTTCAACAAGGTACCTTTTGCTCTAAATATTTTTAACATAGTACAATCAGTATCCACACAGGCCCATACACTCCTAGGTACTATTTAAAGGATTTAAAAATGCAAAAATATGACATCAAGACAAGCTCAAAACCAGAATATCACAATAAGAATGCAAGGCTTGGTAAGTCAGGTACAAGCACACTGAGTGTTACTTCATAAAAAGTCCTTGTGAACGTCCATGTTTATATAGGGTGTGTGGGTGCTTGGGGATGCAGGTGTGCATGGGTAGAACTCGGGTGAGTGTGAACGTGCTGACGAAGTGTTAGGGATTGCAGTCCGGGGTGGCCATGTTTGTAGACTACTCTGAACTGTTGTTCTGTTTGCTAGTCACCTGAGTTTAATCCTTTACATGACTCACAAGTCCGCTTCACGATTTGGAACCGTTAGCTCGCATGTTTTTAATAAAACCTCAAATACACATTTGCATCCGTCCCCGACTCAGTCGTCAAACAAGTGTATAAATGCTTCATTAAATTTTTCATCGCAAACTGGTGCATATGCTTCATACCCGACTTTGGGTTGGAATGATGATTAGTTATTGATCCATGGCAATATGGTATGTACATCTCAAATATGGATGAAATAAAATATCATGACATGAAGCCAAAGACATGTAGGATTTTACAAAGGGGCTGTTTTGGAACTAGATTAACCAAGACACTATTTTTTAACTTGATTTGTATTTTTGTGCTATATAACCCCATTGCACAACTCCTCTATGAATAATGATTTACCTTGATAATATACTTAGATCCCAATCTATTTGTGTTAGCATGAGGATATGTTTACGATGGAGGCTACAAGCATGTCTGTAAGTCGCTCTGGATAGAAGAGTCTGCCAAATTCTGTAAATCTAAATGTAATTTTAGCACACCCAGTCTGCTGGATTTGACCCGCAGTACACTGGAGAGCCTTAACTAGGACAAAAAAACATAATTATAAGCAATCTTTTAATCAAAGCTTGGGGAACTGCCAAAAATATTCAATTTTAGAGGTAACAGGACAGTCCCCTAATTCAAAAGCTCTTCTTTTTCTTAAAAAAAACCCTGTACTTTTCAAAGAAACAGAAGACAACTCCCTCTAAGGAAAATACTGCTCTCTCTCGCTCCCTCTCTCTCTTAGTTTCATCCATCTGCTTCTGTCTCAGCCTTTTTTCTCTCTATTATTTTATTCTCCATTTCCCCTCCTCCTGTTTCATCTGTCTCTTGGACATAACCACAATGGGCAGGATATCAAATCTGCAGTTCACTTTTCAAGCCAGATAATCCATCTCCCAGCCTCTCATTTTGACTAAATGCATCACGTCATATACATTTATGACACCTCCCTTGCCATTTTTCTCTCTTTCTACAGCATTAACTTCCTCCATCCACCTCTTGATCTTGCTCCCTTGCTCATCTTTACAGCGATGACTAACTGTGTTATAAGTGAGCCGGAAAGAGGGGCAGATGTCCACCACAGGAGCAGATTTGGTGACAAACTGTCATTTATTTTGTCTGTGCATCACACACATACAGACTATATAATGACCTGTGAACACACACCATAACTCCCTTCATTAAAACTATACACATCATTTTTTCCCCCATAGCCACAGTTTAATGTGTGTTTTGTGTTCATAGACACACATGACTGAGCATGATGTCACTGGCATATTCTCGACAGACAGCTCTGCCAAACAATCTGCTGCCATGGAGTTGAGGAGCCGTGCCTCCTTGGTGATCTGGGCTGGCAGCTCTCACCTGCTGTGCTCTGCAGTTCTCACCTCTAATCTCTGAAGCAGTCAAAGCATGTCCTCTTTGTAAACATCTATGTACTCGAATCAAACATCATGCAATTGATAATATCTATCTGAAAAATCTCTAAACAATAGATTCTCAGTTTACTCCCAACAGGAGCAGCATTTTTCATTCTACGAACTAACATCCTCCAGATTTAATTACCAAGCTCAGGCTTATGTAAAGCTGTAATACATACAAATATCTATTTTGGACATGCTACTGGGTTTCTAAGAACTGGATGAAGAAGCCCGGTGTAAACAAAATATGATCTCATGACCTCCACAGACCATATGATCTCATTACACCCCTAACATCTGCAACAGTAATATGAGACAAATTAAGTAACAATAATTCAAATAGGCTGATCCCGCTGACGTAATAGTAATGTGGGACCTTTGAGTGCCCTAAAAAAGCAAACCCTTTAAGTATTCCAGAGAACACTTAGAAGCAGATAATCGAGGACCAGGGGACGCTGGTATAAACGAGTTATCACGGCCAAGCTCCTCCCATCATTTCAAGATAAAAAGACATCAATAAAGGTTTCACTTTAGGTATCCACATCAGACTGCTCACTGCCAACAAAAGTCTTAATGTGGATTATTTTGGATTTTTGTCAAAATCAAGCACAACAGCATCACCAATGGTTGTCAGAAAAATACACAGCATGTTATGAAAAAGCAAAGCTGGGGCTGATTTCTTTCTAGACCAGACAATAGATGTCAGTGACAGTCAGGCGAGTACACAGAGTGAAAGGTGAGCATTAGGACCAATATTTTGCTAACTTGACATGCATGTGCATGTGAAATACAACATACAATGGTATGTGTAATAAATGTAGAGGAGGAGAAACTGAAAACAGATAGTCCAAGTACACACTGTTCAATCAAAGTACAGGTTACACAAAAGGACAGACAATAGATTGCAAGTTTAGCGTTTTTGTTTTGAACTAACAAGTAATAACTTTTCTGTTTAGCATGTTTAGTATTCAGAGGAAACATGGCATGTATCCTACAGCATATTACGTGAAACGCTCAAAAAGATATTTGGGCTACAGGCTGTGTACCAGACACTGGAACATAAGTGGTTTTGTTTTAAGTGACCAAAGATGGCTGGAGTATATGTTACTTTGCAACCTGTAGGCTTGCATTACTAATCCTTCACATCATATCTTCCTCTCATATCTACTACAGTATTAATCAACTATAGATCAAATGTCAGTCAACAAGTTAAAAAGACAGCTGGCGCCAGTGATGTGCAGATGATTGTGAACGCTGCATGGATTAAATAATTTTTTTTGAGAGAATCCTAAAACAGTGCCAGTAGTCAAGGTTTGTGGTGGATTTTGAGCTTATCCTGGGAACACTGGGCACAAAGCAGGAATACAACCTAAATAGGGCACCAGTCCATCACAGGTCACGACACATACAAATATTGACACTCTCATTCTTGCTTAGAGACAATTTAGAGTTGCCAAACCCAAGCTGAGGACGGAAACTTGGACCTCAGCGTTTTGAGGTGACAACACTGCTCGCTGTGAGACTGTGCCACAGAGCTCTACAAACACTGAAGTTTAAACTAGAAGGTCTTTTTGCAATTTTAAAGTAAGAATGCTCATAGGTTATTTCAATGGTTAACTGTGTTAGCTTTCCAAAAGACTTGAAAACCTTTCGTAAAAGGAAAAGCCTCTGCTAGAGGGTTCTGCTTAGAACCAGAGAAACAAACAGAAGAACCCTTTTGAATGCTAGGTTAAATCTTGTAATCTAAGCGTGCATGCAGGGGGAAGTTACTGTGGTGAAGTTACTTGCTCCAAATCATGACAAACATGATGCCATTTTTTAAAATCTTGGACAGAAATTTGATGGCCAAGTCCAATTTCTACACTCTACAAATGAAAGGTTACTGCAAAGTTTCTGGAATATTGTCTTATTGGTGGAATCCTTAATAATACCTCCAGAAACATGAACAATATCAATAACAACCAGTGAAATGTCTTAAAAACTGTTTCTGGAAAAATGATGCAAATGTTCTTAAAGTCAGATTGTCCCTGTAATATGCATGTTTCACCTGGGAAAGTGAATGTAGTATCAATAAACCTTTAATACTTTTATAATAATAATTCCAGGTACACTATGTCAGTCCTGCAGGGAAACTGTGGTGCAACCTCCATGTGGGTTTCCTCTGGGCTCTCCAGTTTCCTCCCACCACCACCAAAAACATCCCACCACAGTACACTACACCTGTTTGAGAATGAGTCTGTGTGCATGGTGCTCTGCGATAGACTTGGGTCCCATCCAGGATGTATTCCCACCATCTCCCAGTGTTCCGGGAAAGATCTTGGATCCGGCATGAGCCTGACCCTGACCAGGATCAAGCAGTTCACGAAGCTGAACGAATGAATGAACGAACCTTATTCATTGTAAACTACACTTTACATTTCCAGGTGAAGGTTGATGCATTGGTTAGCACTGTCACCTCACAACAAGAAGGTCCTGGGTTCAAACCTGCCAACTGCGGCCTTTCTGTATGGAGTTTTCATGTTCTTCCTGTGCCTCCATACGCTCGCTCTGATTTCCCACAGATGGGTTAGTTCAACTACTCTATATCGGCCATAAGTGTGACCGTGAGTGTGAATAGCTGTCCGTCTCTGTGTTAGTAGAGTGGCGACCTGTCCAGGGTGTACCCCGCCTCTCGCCCAAAGTCAGTTGGGATTGGCTCCAGCTTCGCTGCTACTCTTAACAGATAGGTGGTACGTTTAACGGATGGATTGATTCATCCTAATGAGACAAAAGATTCAAAAGATACCCACATGCAAATAATATCATTGACAGTATGGCTCACTGACAATTAAAAGTGCATTTTAGTAAGCTATTTTTTTCTGAGTGTACAGTAATTGAGGTGCTCTATTATTTGGACCTGGTACTTAGTACACATCCCCACCCCAGTAACTACGTTTCCACACTGGCTTTATCAGTATCAGACACTTTTATCTGTCTGCCTCAGAAAAACAAACAGCAAACAAACTTCAGAAACCACATGTGAAGCTGTTTGGTCGCCATGGAGACGCCGTGTCCCGTGTGTTTTCCAGCGCAGGACAGAGAGAGTCTCCTACAGCCGCCATCGTCATCACCATCATCATCATCATCACCACCACAGTCCCCATCACAGACCTTGCGCTTGCGCTTTGATGTTTTATAAACTCGCCATGGCTCATGTCTCCTACCTGATGGACTCGGTCCTCGGGTGCAGTTGGGGACGGAGTTTCTTCCTCAGGAGACGCCATCTGAGATCCTCCCAGAGCCGCTCCAGCCTCTGCAGCTCCCCGTGCACAGTTTATCCGCGCGCTACAGCACAGTGAGGGCGCCGCCGCGGTGCAGACACGCCATCAGCTTTATTACTGTCCCTCCTACTGCTGTCCTCCAAGTGGGACACAGGAGTAAACAACAGCAAACAGTGAGCGCGGACACGCAGTCCTACACCCTGCACTGACTGAGAGGGACAGCACAGACTCTCTCTCTCTCTCTCTCTCTCTCTGTGAAAGTGCGTAACCAATCAAAGCCCGCCTTATAACAGCAAGTGAACAGTAATAATAGCACATAGCAAAGCATGTAAATAAATAGAGGAACAAAATAACATTAATAAGATTATAATTACAGAAAGGCGTGTGTGTGTGCCCTTAGGAGAACCAAATGTACTCACAAGAATAGTAAGATCTAATAAACTGACAGTTTTGGCCTTTTGAGGATATCTGGATGGTCCTCACAATGAAATTGTTTGTTTGTTTGTTTTGTTTTAACAAAAATGAGAAAAAATAAAATAGCCAAAAAGCTTCCTTTTCATTACTGAGGTTAAGGTTTAGGTGCAGGTTTAGAATTAATTAGCTGCATTAATTAAAATTAATGAAAAAAGGATAGTAAGATAGGTGTGGGTGGCACGGTGGTGCAGTGGGTGGCACTGTCGCCTCATAGCAAGAAGGTCCTGGGTTCGAGCCCCGGATCACCCAGGGCGCCTTTCTGTGTTGCGTTGGTTTCTTCCGGGTGCTCCAGGTTTCCTCCCACAGTCCAAAGACATGCAGATTAGGTCAACTGACTACTCTAAATTGCCCATAGGTGTAAATGCGAGCATGTGTGGTTGTTTGTCTGTGTTGGCCCTGTGGTGGACTGGCGACCTGCCCAGGGTGTACCCCGCCTC
>JAQMYM010000001.1:15316780-15338667 GCA_030014255.1 Parauchenoglanis ngamensis
AGCGATAACTTGGCAGTACTGGGATTTGAACTCATGACCTTCCGATCACTAGTCCAATGTCTTAACCACTGAGCTACACTGAGCTGTACACTTACGCTACACCTCAACAACATCAGTGGGGTTCTTGCAGATCAAATTGGAGGACTTTGTCCAAACTGGGGGGGGGCTTTGTCCATCCATCTATTACATTTTAGTCAAAGTTAAATATCAATATCCTTTACTGTTGGATCCATCTACACTTGCCAAACAGTGAGCTTGTACGTTCATCAAGCTCAGTAGTGCATACAACCTCTTTCAGATTCAGGAGGGCCTAGAATGGAAGACTACATTAAGTACAACCTCCAGTTATTATGAATATTTAGCTTGTGTTCCACTTGCACTCAAGCCAATGCCCCCATCCCACAAACACTTTGATTAAACAGAGCACATTACCATTAATCTGATATGCCAGTATATAAATCAGGTGATGACCAGGGTTGGGTGGTTAACTATAAAAATGTACTGTGGTACTGTTACTAATTACTTGCTAAAGATTTAGTCAGTAACCTAATCTAACTACCACAAAATAAAAGTAATGTAATTGATTACTGTCTGTTAGTTTTGGATTACCAATACCAAATATGTGGATGATGACAGCATTTTCTCAGCTGGAAGACAAAACTTGCACTGTACTGTGATGTTGTTCCCTATTTTGAATTAAAGACTTAAAATGGTGAAATTTCCACCAATTGAAAAAAATTTTTCCACCAGAGGCCATGATAGTGAATTGGTGAGGATGGCCCCATATGATTCTGAATATTCAATTAAATTAAATTTTATTTGTATAGCACTTTTAACAACATACATTGTCACAAGGCAGCTTCACATAAGTATATAGATTCTGAATATAAACCTATGAATCTATAAATTTATATATATCCATATATTTCCTTAATGAGCAAGCCTGTGGTGATGGTGGAAAGGAACAACAGCAGTCCAATGGCATCTTCACAGTTCTAAGTGCATGTTGAGGCATGGTGCATGGTGCCATGGTGCATGGTGGAGTGCATGATGCCATCTTCAAGAGGAGCAAGTGGTTTCCAAGTTATGGCTCCAACCAGAAGTAGGACACCAGGATGGATCAGGCAGGTCCGGAAAGCAGAACGGTGCAGGATCACTGCAATCTCAGGAGTATCATGTGCAGCTCAACAGACAGAGAGAGAGAGAGAAAGAGAGAGAGAAGAGAAAAGATAAGATAAAATAAGATAAACCTTTATTAGTCCCACAAGTGAGAAATTTGCATTGCCACGGCAGAAAGTGGACAGAAACAAAGAGCAGCAAAATCTAAAAACAGTAGAGTAGAATAAAGAATAAGTATTGTAGCATTATAGGGTTTTCTTGTAGTAAGAACAAAAACAACTTCAGTGTTGAAGGTGAATTGTAGGATACATTAAGAAGAAAGCCGTTTTAGGGTAAAAACTGACCTCCCATCCCTTCTGAAGAGAGGAACAGTTACTAGCTCAGGATAGCGTGAATGGGAGCAGACAGCCATGTGATTAACAGACTACAAACCTATAGTCATAACTGTCAGTGTTTGAAATGAGCCTTTTAACAGGTTATACATTTCGGTGACTGCACATCTTGGTCTTGCACAGCAGTAAAATCTTAAGCATTTACAAGGCTACAGTTATCAACACATCACCATCTGTTGGCCATGTGCACATTGTGCAGCTCCCATTTTCCAGCTGTTTATCTCAAAGAGGTGACATTCACTTTAAAGGACACAACATTTATTTAGTGCACAATATACACACACAAAGTGTGTGTGCATTTCCTAAAAATGAGCTACTTCACACAAAATCCTCAGCTTAGGAACCACAAATAAACTATCAGATACAAAAAAAAAAAAAAAAAATGACCCTTAAAGAAAAGAAAAACAACAAATAAAAAAGGTTAGTCATTACTACACAAACATCGTAATAAAACACGACACCTCGGGGCTTAAACGGCATATTTATATTTGTACAGTTCATACAATTGAACATTTCATATCAAGGTCTTGTTTCTTTTATTTATCGCACAGTAATTATCATTTTTATTTTTTTTTTACACATATTGCTTGTAAACTTGTTGCTATATTTGCTTTTCTATCTATCAAAATCTCTTAGCTAAGACCTTACTCAGATATAAATATAAAATGAAGATCCGCATGTGCGCATATGTGTAGAGGCGTTTTCATGGTTGCATACCTATTGCTGAACATCGTGTATTAATCTAAATGGCTTGATATAAATAAATATGAACATATAGAGGCATAGTTTTCTGATTGTATCTGGAAGTACAGGTCAAAAAAATTGCATAAACTTGTCTGAAACAAGTCTGTAAAACTCAATCAGGAAACAGGTGCAACACAAACCCCATCTTTTACTACAACATGGGCAATGTACTTCATCTGCTCTAGTAAACTGCATTAAGAGGAGCATAAAAGACAGGTCATAATGCTGTACATGACTGGACATAATTATTGGAATACATTTAAACCTGATTTAATCTGCTGCAGCTCCAAGGCCACTTTTAATGACTCTCACTACAGCAATGTTTGATACTAATAACAGCAGGAACACTAAAGTGCACAACACGAACACTGCTCGATGTTGGCACACTTACAGCATGCCATAATACATGTTCTACATGTAGTTAGATGTGTAAAAAGTGTTTTTTGACACTATGTTAACAGATTAATTGTCATATAATTGCAATTAATTTTGTCTAGATCTTCTTCATATTTAATTCTGTCTTGGATTCTGTTCATCACCTACCGTTTTTAAAAAAAGCCAGTTGCGTCAAGATTATTGAACACAGCTTTTGCAACATATATTTATTGTGAGCATAAATATAACCTAAATGAAATTGATAAATGATCATTTTATTTAAACTAACAAAAAAAAAAAGAAAAAAAAAAGAAAAGAAAAAGCAAACAAAAAACATGCAGTTGTTGACACTCAGAATCCTTCTGCGCCATCAAGACTAATTGTGAGACTAATTGTGTGTTACTTCTATTTCTCCATGTAAATGAGGTATCCGAATGTAAGATATACAGCTCCCGGTTCCACACCGCACTCATTTATGAACATGGCATCAGATTTCTTCCTTATAAAAAATGAAAGTGATAAAACAATAATATAAAAGAATAAAAAGGCATCAAGAGCATGGTAAACTTTAAATATCAAACAAACTTTCACTGTAATAAGAGCATCAGTAAAAAGAACTCGATTCTTGAATTGCTTTGTGTAACGGCATTCAGATAAGAACTGTAGTACCTGTTCAGGATCATATTTATGCTCACAGGTCTATAGAGCAGGTGGGTCAAAATGTACCTCAGGCTTGTGCCCAGCACACTTAGTTGTGGGAATATATGTGTGTGTGTGTGTGTGTGTGTGTGTGTCCTAATACTGGGGTTTCCAGAACATGATCTGTTTATCGTCACCTCCTGTAATGACAGTGCTGCACTGCTCATTCATCCAAATGCAAGAGACGGGACCTGAAAAAAGTTCAAACACAGCCACATATAGCCATGAATCATCATCATCAGGGCAATCATTTACAGTAATTTACATTACAGACAACACACCTTGTTCACAATGTTCATTCTTGATTGTTTGGATTATTCTCTGTATGTGTGTGTGTGTGAGTGTGTGTGTGTACCAGAGTGCGCAGGGATCCTGTGTGTGATCTTGCTACTAAGAAGATCCCAGATGAGCAGGTTCCCTGACTGACCTCCTGACAACACGGTACTGCCGTCCCAACAAAAACATCTACACTCCCAAAAACATGAACACAGAAATCAATACTGCTGCATTTCATGATGCAGAAAAGTGCCAAGTACTTGTTTTAATCAACATCATGGCTTTAATCAACAGCTTCTATAAAATAAATATCAGTTCATGTACGTGTGCAAGTAGAAGGATCCTCTGATACACTACAAGGCAGATACAAAAGTAACTGAAGGCAAATCTGATACTAGTTAATGCGTGGAAAGTGTTACTGTAGCACCGTGGGGTGGAAATGAGTTAATCAAATCGGTATTTTGCAGGAGCAAAGTGCAAAAATGAATCTTGACCTAGAACACTAACCCCAACCACGGTCTGAACATTTGTTGTAAAGTGGAACTTTTTAATTTGTGAGTGAGTCAGTGGCTAATATAATAGGAACAACTGTACACCTGCTCATTCATGCAATTCTCCATAAGCGTGTGTGAGATGCTTTTCTACTCATCATGGTTGTAAAGAGTGGTTATTTGAGTTTCAAACCCAGGAGATCAACAGTTTTTAAATACTGCAACAACCCTGCCATGCTCAAAGTAACAGAGATCACACTTTTCCCGCATTCTGATGTTTGATATGAACATTGATGCTCTTGATATGATATGAAGCTCTTGACCTGTATCTGCATGATCGTATGCATTGTGCTGCTGCCACATGATTGGCTGCATGGATCATTTCATGAATGAGCAGGGGCACAGGCCTTCCCTCTAAAAGCAGGAACTCCCTGATATCACCAATTTTTTCCCCCAGATTTTCTGAATATTTACTCTTTTCCAATTTCCAATTCATGCTACTGCCTACATAACTGAACAAGCAAATAAATAAATAAATGGATGTGTAGAAATGTTGTTACCTCTGTTCTTCCTCTGCAAAAACTGAAGAGAGTAGTGTGCCGGTCTGTACGTCTGTAACCTTCAAATACATATCCTCACCCACACTCAGGATGTTTCGACTGTCTGAATGACACACGCACACACACACACACACACACAAATTCAAAGCTAGATTGTCAGAAATAGTGTGCATACAGGTTGTTTTATACACAAACATTGTTTTATACACACACACACACACACAAAGACACACACCAGGACTAAAGGCCACTTGGTGGATCTTTCCAGAATGACAGGTGAGCTGATGCAGGAGGGAGAAGCTGGCGAGATCCCAAACACTGAGGGTGCCCTCTTTTGTGCCTGATACCAAGAGTGTGCCAGCAGGGCTTAGAGCTATAGTGTTAACCTGTACAAAGACATTCCATAATTTTATACAGACCATCTTATTTAATGCACTGATTCATACTAGTGCTGTGATGATATACAGTATGGCCATACACTGTGATAAGGATATCTGAAATGCTAATACCTTTAGATAAAAGACAGATTTTTAAAGCAGACATCATAAGCCAAACCCCCCCCCAGTGTAGAAAACCTAGTTTTGATATACTACTGAAGGTTCAGAAGAACCCTTTTTTTTTTACATTTTTTTATTCAGAGTAAAACTATTCTCTTTTCCTAACCACGAAAATAAAATACTAGCTTGTACAGATATAATTATATTCTTAAAATTCATTCAACCGATTATAAACAAATAAACATGAGTGGACACAGCAGTGAGAGCTTTAGTCTCTGGTTGAAACGGTAAAGGTTTACTCACCCCGGCCTCATGCTCCAACTCGGCCAGCAGCAAAAACTGTGACCTCTTCTTACTGGAAATATCTGCAGCTACACACTTCCACACCTGCTCACATGCAAACAGAAGCCATCAGTCCAGCAACAGGAATCATACCAGCCAATACGCAATAGAATATCTATTTTCTGTTGGCTGCACTAATATGTTGATTTAGATTATTTTTTCGTGATTATAAACACTGTAAATAACACAGTAGAGTTGGACATACATGGTTATTAGGGGTGTAACAAGTATCGCTCTATCGATGCATTAACCTAATACCAAACGACCCCGATGCATCGACATTACATATATTTACACACTTGTTACAGCGCGCTC
This sequence comes from Parauchenoglanis ngamensis, assembly GCA_030014255.1. Taxonomy (NCBI): domain Eukaryota; kingdom Metazoa; phylum Chordata; class Actinopteri; order Siluriformes; family Auchenoglanididae; genus Parauchenoglanis; species Parauchenoglanis ngamensis. The sequence goes on from JAQMYM010000001.1 coordinate 15,322,591, forward strand.
TGCTGAACTCCCCTCTTATGCAGTGTGGGATGTAAGTGTATTGCCCTTCGCCAATAGCCTTACACGATGAAGACCTTAGCCATGCTTGTGTACTAGCGTTCTGTTCACACAGATGAGCACGAGAAATGGAGGAACAAGCCCCCAGTTTTCTGAGCAATACCAGCAAAAATGCAGTTTTACACGCCACAGTTGATAATATATCATGGGTCATATATCATATTGGTTTTAGGAAAAATAACGGACAGCCAGAGAATACCTTTGCTGTTTGCAAAGTATGCAAGTGTGGAAAAAAAGGTACTCGGGTAATGCCTCAAACTTGTCGTTCCTCCTGAAAAAGCGACATGATGCTGAAGCCTGTTGATCTAATACCAGAGAGACCCCTGCACACGCATCATTGGGCATGTTGTTTTTTCCCCCAAAAATTTTAATACATCCATATTTTCATTTACTTTACTGCACTTCATTTTACTTTAATGCACATTAATTTACCTCCCTTGTTATGGATGTACAAGATGATGTACTAAGGATAAGGGTAAGATATACTAAGAAGTACTTCACCTCTGATGTTTAATGTTTGTTTTAGTAATGTTGTATAAAGTTGTAAACTTTAGTTAATATATTTGTATTTGACATTTATCAATGTTCAAAGCTGTACTTTTATTTATTTTTTTGCATTTGCGAGTCAATAGAAATGCAATAAGTTGTATAACTTCATCATATAATTCAATAATGACTACAGACTATTGAACTGAATTGTACTGTATCATATGTCATATCTCGAGAAATCTTGGGGTACCAAAATAATCAAATTGCGGGTTCAAATCGCATCATATTGTGATAAAATGTATGTAAAAGAATTTTGAAAAAAAAAAAAAACCCCATTAATTATCATTTTTTATTTATATTTTGGACACATTTTCCTTTAGTATACAAATGTGCTTTAAACAGTAACCATACACCTAACCAACATGGCTTTTTAACCAACTGAGATGACATAATCCCTGAATAAATGATAAATTGACCTCGCGTTATTCCATGTTGAAATTATGAGACGTATTAGTATTACTGGTCACCTCGACACATCGTCTACAGTATAATTATTTTTTTATTCTTTACAATTCTTTAATAAATTTATTAGCGAGTTACCTGGGCAGGTAAAAGTGGTGGCTAAGATAATACAATAATATATTTACAATAAGGAGCAGTGCGATTTTATGGTTGTTAAACCTTATTGTCCATTGTGCAACTACAAATAATAAAAAATAATAAAAAAAATAAAAAAAGCCCAGATTTGAAAAGTGTTGTCCTGGGCACCAGGGCTACTGATCTGTCCAGCCCTGCTTTATATCTGGTAATGTGAAAAGGCATGCAAAGGTTATTTTACAACCATACATAAACATGTCTATAGAGCTACTACAACATAACAATGAGATTTGGGTGAATTCAGACCTCTGACCTTTACAGTGGAGTCCCATGATGCCGTGTAAAGCTGGTCTTCTCTCCAGCAAACCTGACTCACTGCATCATCATGCCCCATGAGCGTGTCCTGCCTCCTGCCGTATGCTATTGAATAAAAGTACCTATTGCCAGAGAAGGAAAGGGACAAACAGGAATATATGCGAGGGGATAATAAAAATAAATAAATAAATTTAAAAAAATTTAAAAATGGGAAAGGGGATATTAGAGGATGAACAAATAATCAGGTAAGCTTGTCTGTAAGGATGACATTTTGTTTTTCCTTTTGGATACTTACACATTATTATCCCATGAAGAACAAACCACGGTTTTATCCTCAGGTAATATCACACAAGAGGATAATGCCTAAATGCACAAAGAGAAAAAAGAAGCATAGAGCTGTGTTAGCAGTTCTTACATGTGGATGACTTGTTAACGTCGCTCATACATTTTAAACGCAGTTCAGCATGCTTTATACTATGTCCTCAAAATCCTGGTAATGGAAAGAAAACCAACATGCTATAAAAGTAAAACAGAAATGAAGTATGAAAAATTTATTGGAAGAGAAAAGGAAAAATGATGGAGAGGAAACTTTATAAAATTACGTCTTTTTTTTAAAAAATAATTTCACGGAGCAAGTGTGAAAACAAAGTGGGGAAGCCGAAGTTAGCTGAAGAACATGCCACAAGGAAATGTGTATTCCACATACAATTAAACAAACACAAGCCTGTCAAATTCCAGTATGCAACTGTGAGACACAGCAAGAACAGTTTGGAGGTGTTTACTATTTGCAGAGCTCAGGGGGGAAAAAAAAAAAGTCCTTTAAATGAAGTTTTGGGTAGCTTTAAACATACTGATGATAATCCGTATCTATATACCAAAAGCATATAAAGAGGAAACGTTTGTAGGAGAGTAAAAGCAAAAGGCTGCTTTTTTTTGTTTGTTTTTTTGTCCTCAGGATATTCATCATTTTCATATCGCCCTTTTTGGTACAGCAGACTGGCTACAGTGTTTTGAACAACTTGTAAAAGGGCTACTACGAAGAACAGTAATAGTTTAAGTGAGAAAAAAAATCACAGGCGTAGACTGCTTACCATGTTGGAAAAGGACACACTCCTCTGGAGCGCATTGCTTTCTTTAGAAAACATCTTTAAGGTAGAGTCTGTAAGAAAAAAATGAAAAGGTAACTGCATGCAAACGCACGGCAAATAGCGAGATTGCACATTTGAGCCTTTACCTTGAGATGTTGTGAAAATGGACACACCACTTAGAGTCACTGCAATTCCTGTCACGGGCCTGAAAGGAACAATTAGACACTGACTTCAACCCGACGACACACACTTGCACACATATAATACATACACACAAACACAGACAAACATACTCTTTGTGTATCTTGTGACTGGACTGCAGTGCGAGTTTGCTCATGTTGCTCCAGGCAAGCGTCTTACTTTCCTCCGTCAGATCCTCAAACGACTCCATACTGGGAGAACCTGAATATGGACATTTACATTAGTGCACACCTGGATGAAATAAACCACAGGTGCTCTTCTTGCTCTATGTGATGTGTGTTCACCTGGCGAGAGTTCATTGGGCGATGTGCTGAGGCTCCTCCCTGCCGAGAAGTTGTGGAATCGGGGTGTGATGCGTTGAGGGTGAGGTTTGGTGAAAAGCTGTCGGGGAGTCTGACCGAACTCCAGAATCTGTGTTAGCATTGCTATCTTCTGATCTGGGTCCTCGATACTACACAAACACCAGCACACACGGCCAAACCAAAGATACGAATAAAACAATGACACCAACAATCTACATATGAGGTGCTAATATAAAGAATTAAATAATCAACAGAAAAGCAATGCTAATAATTTATTACCTGTCACAGTCGATGCCACCTTCATATGTTAATGGGTGAAAAACTGGAAGTAAAAAAGTTTACAGACAGTTAAATAAAATGTATTCATCTCCCTTGTATGTGTGTGTGTGTGTGTGTACCATTGTGGGCTGCAACAGCTTCGCTCCCTCTCTGTTTGTAACCAAAGATCAAATTGATCCACTCGTGCAAGTGCTCCGACACGTACTGACTCTCCAATGCAGAGCGAATCTTCTGCAGAAAGTCTTCCACATCTACACACACAGGGGGTGAGAGAGAGAACACGGTTACTGTGTTTGTTATAGTAGGATGAAACAGACCAAAATGTGCTACCGTTTACGGATTTAAGGAGCAACTGAAGATTTTAGTGTATATACGAGATGCACATAGCCACTTCTCATTTCTTTAACTGGGTGACAAACACATTTTCCAGATGAGATGCTTCAGCTCACTGAAGTATCACGCTAACTCCATGCCTCACAAGGCACAGAGCCTGCCTACAGAGGCTCAAGAACCTACCAAATCTTTAAATATCCCGCGTGGAGTCAAGGTGAGAGGTTTCCAGGTCAAGGATACGGAGTTACTTGCAGTACTGTATTGATTTTAGATTACCTGTGGCCCAGGGAGGAAGCTCCACATCTCCTACTCGCCCACCACCCTGCCTCCGACCCAGATTTAAACCCAGCATGTTCTTCAGAAAACTGCAGTCTGTTCCATAGAACTCGGGAATCAACTGAACACACACGCAAACACACATAAGAGCTGCTGTATATAAAGTTAAAGATAGTATTTGCTCATCGCCACATTCAAGCCTCTCACCTCTTTAAAGTCAGTGCCTCCCTCTAAGCAGTTCTTCCACGTGTCTGCAATACTACACACAGCCAAACAGTCCGAATTAATGAACAAATAAAAATTCGTTTGTACTTCAAAGTAATGACAGAAGCGTGTTTATACATTTTAAGTGTGTAAGATGACAGTACCTGTTGAACATTCGGTCTGCATGGTCATAACGGCCGTTCTGCAAACACAGCATGTGCTCTGGAGCTTCAGAGAAGAAGCGAACACACAGAGAGAGAGATGGAGGAAGGGAGGTGCGTGATATAGACTACCTGAAAACCAGGGAAAGCCTTCATCTGGTACAAATCAGCAGTGTGCGAGGAAGACGAGACTCACCCACTCTCACAAGGTAGAAGAGGACGTATCCAGGAGAGGAGTAATGACTACCGTACATGAAGCGAGGTTCAGGCATGTCCTTGTAACGCTCCTGTAACAGACATTGAAACACACACACATCAATTATTTAGCCATGTTTATTTTGAAAGTGTAACAGACATTACACTAGATTTGTAAACATTTATATTAATGTAAACATTTATTTACTAGAACACATGAGAATGAAGCAGGTTGTTCATGATTCTGGGCTTTTATCATCATCAAAGTCTGAGAAGTGACATTGCTAATATAATCTTTTACCCTGACTGCACATGTGGCATCGCGGTGATACGGCATTATAACAGAAACAAAAAGCATTCAAAAAGTGCTGATGTGCAGTGAGATACCAGAGAGAGATATACAGAGAGAGAAGGGTCCAGCTACAGTACGTAGTATTGATCTTTTTCCCAATTCCTTCTGCAGTGAAACACAAAACGTTTGTTTGTTTTTCCATTTTCTGCCCTCTAGTGGACGTTTAACGTTATGTGCAAGCATCAAGCCAGGCCTACGTCAGAACGGGTCATCTGTATTTATGATAAAAATATTAAACTAGACATCAGAGTGGGGCAGTGGTTAGCACTGGGTTCTGGTTCTGGGGTCGAACCTGCTGGCTGCCTGGGGCTTTTCTGTGTGGAGTTTGCATGTTCTCCTTGTGTCTTCATGGGATCCTTCCGAACGGTCCAGGCTTCTCCCACAGTACGAAGACATGTAGGTTATTTTACTCTGGCTAGGTGAAACTGGGCACAGGTGTGAATGGTTGTGCATCTCCGCAGCTACGTTCACACTGTCATGCCGAAGTGACTGAAATCCAATTTTTTTTTTTTTTTTTTTTTGCCTTAATGCGACACAGATCTGATCTTTTCAAATTTAAGTCACTTTCAAATGTAAAAGTAACCAGAAGGACACTAATGAAAACGCTCAGATTGGAATTCGTGTGGCTTTTTGCCTGTACGCATCCGCTTGTGCTTTAAGTTTAACATTAAGATTTTAGCATTTTAAGCATAAGTCTTAGTGTTAAGGTTAGGGTTAGGTTAAGGACTATGCCTTAAATCGAGTTTATTCTCTGCTATCAGTAGTATTTGCTGTCACTACGGTAGCATTTTGCCTCAAGGTAGCAAGGTAACAAACTGTACCAATGATATCAGATGCTCTGTAGCACACGGACGGAGCACCCGAGACTACAGCTCATGTAGCAGCTAGGGGAATGAAGTCTTTGAGCTTTTCCAGGGGTGGTGAAGTGATCAATCCCTAAAACATTGTGGTTTGAGTCAGATTTCCTATTACAGCATCGAATGCGCGCCTGCTGTGTAGAGCCGAGCTGTAACACTGATCTCACTATATCGATTTAGAAGTGGCAGAGAGCGATTTATTATTTAATTAGAATTTTTTAGGAAGCCTAAAATATTCATCTGGATGAACTTTCCAGGCCTGGCTATGAGAGCAATATTGAAATCCCTGCTAGTAAACGTTGGAGGTCAGCACAGGTGCATGTCCTTACCAGTAGTCTTTCCAGTCTCTCTCTGCTTAAAGCCCCCACCGGTTTACTGAGGTCCCGAAAAGAGGCGGGGTTCAACAGATCTAACAGAAACAAGCACACGTCACGACATTAGCACGTTATAGTTCCAATGGTTTTATAATGTTCACCTCTAAAGTTCGGTAGCCAATAACAAAGCTGTATTTTATACTCATCGCTTCTTTTGTACTTCATCAAGACTCAGTGGTAAAGACCTGGTACTGAGGGAACACATTTTGGAGAAGATCTATAAATATTGTTGAGTTTAGCTTTACGGTTCTATACGACAGCACTTGTTTGGCTGGAAAAAAGTACAATTATTAATAGAACACAAAAACTATAAATCTAAAATATACTACTTATTTTAGTTTGTTTGTGTATAACCACTCCAACCTCTTACATTGACGCCATTACACAATATATTATTATTATTATTAAAGTGCAAGCCAGATTAAGGAAAATAGTTCACAACTAATCTGGAGAGGAAATGCTCAGCAAGCTATTGTATAAATGCAGCTAATTCAATTATTAATTATTATTATTATCCATGTAGTGTTCTTAACAATGGATCTTGTGGTTTTACAAAAATCCAGATATAGTTTTTTTTTATTTAGATCCCTAATGAGCAAGCCAGAGGTGACAGTGGCATGGACAAACTCCCTGAGACAACCTTGAATCGAACCAGCCTCAAAAATGAACCCACCCTCTTCTGTGTGATGCCCGATAGTGGGATTACAACTGTACACTATGAAGTTAAAACAGTACTAAGTGTGTTAAAAGGTTGAGCACATTGTGAATAGGATCCCTGCGACGAGCACAGAACAGTCATTATGATTACAGCAGCAGTTCCTAGGTGTCATTCTAGTTCTTACAGTATCCAGTATTTAATATCCAATGTTGCAAGGGTGAGCGCTAAAGAAAGCGCGAAAGAAACTGTTGTTTTGGAACTGCAAATCTACAAAAAACAAACAAAGTGAGCCAACACAAACCCAAAAATAAGCACTAATGAAAGTAGTAATTCAAATTATGATAAAAGAAACGCCACTATATAAACAGAAGACGCGCTGGTCTGTTCGCACATAGCCGCAACCCGTAAACAAATGCCTCAGCTGGCCATTTTTTAATTATTAAAATTATGCATAATTAAATAGGTTTACTGACATAGTAGTGAGGTAAAATAATTTCCACTTCTGCTTTGCCCTGATTTTTCATTTCAAGTCATGAAACTTCCCCTTCTGTTTTTCATGCTTCGCGCTGATTACATGCTCTCAGCTGTCTGTGCACTAATGTGCGTGTCACTACATACAAATCAGCGATGCTGTGCAGACAGTTAATAAGTTGATTGGCATTCATCAAAATACACACAAGCATGAAGAAAACGTGTGCTCTGCTGCAGTCACTCGTAAACAGGTTCTGTGTATGTGTGTGTGTGTAAGGCTTACCCAGTTGTGGGCTAGTGTAGTCGCTGAGGACCCAAGGAAACACAGGATACTGTGAGAGGTCGTTAACGCTGCGGTCTGCCAGGTTGTTAAGATGCAGCAGGTACTGATAGTTGGAGATGTGGCCTCTCTGCCACTGCAACATGTAACTCTCTGCTGTGTGCTCCACTATGTGGTTCTCTGTCTCACACACACACACACACACACACAATAATCAATACTAAAATATTTCAAAAGTTACTTACACTTAAAAATTTTTATAATGATAGAACTCTATGATCAGTACAAAGTGGATGTACAATAATGGAAATATTTATATAGATCTTCATACGGACACCCTGAAAGACACTGGGTGCATGTGTGTGTGTGCGTGCACGTGTACAACATACCTAGGAAAGTACCGATGTAGTAGTAAAGTTCATCCCTGTCTTCAGTGTTGTAGAACTTCAGGTAGATATCTGAGCAAAGATCATTCTCTGTACAAAACACCTCCAGCCCCTGAAACACACACACAGACACAGACACACACACACACAAACACACAGACAAACACACAGTGGATATAAAAAGTCTACTTCCCCTGTTAAAATACGAGGGTTTTGTGAAGTCAAAAAAAAAAAAAGAAGAAACTTCAGATAAATCATGCCTCATGAAACCAGGTTATTGACATTTTTTTTTCTTCCCTAAAATGTTTGAGTGTTTTACACTTAATTTTTTTACGTGGTAAAGTCACATTGTGGGTGGAAATGTTCTGACATGACATGACAAACCTGCCATTTTAACAGGGGGGTAGACACGTTTTATATTCACAAAACACATTAACACAGAATTGCCTACATGGTCAGTTAACTGTACTAATTAACCCATATATACTCTCACACACACACACTCACCAGCGGTCTCAGCCCATGTCTTCTTTTGTAGATGCGCCGGACGCTGTGGAGCCCAATGTGCACCACTGAATTCTGTCCACACATACACACATGTGCACAAATATTGAACATATTGATGGCCAGGCTATTAAAATAATCAACAGCTCACTAATGCTTCACGGGTAACTCACAGGGTAACCATTAAGGGGCTGGAAGTACAGGTTGTGGTCTGTGATGCAGACGTGGCCAGGGTTGGTCACCAGAGGGGTCACCATCTCAGCCTTACACTCCATATGTGGGCGCTCAGACACACTCTGAAAGCTAATTAGAAGTCATTATACAACACCAGTCAGCGTACAATGACAAAACGTATTTTGACTCCATACAGTAATCACCTCTGGACAATCAGCTGATATTTATGACCATAATGCTGACAAAGTGGTCAAGCAGCTAATTATAATTTGTTAAATATATGCAGTGTTAGGAATTGTGTGGCAACATTATAACGACCTCTATGAGCGTACAAGCATTCGTAATTCCTGACTTATACGAGGAGCTTTTATCCTAAGCAACGTGGTTGCAAAATACACTCCGTTCAAACAATCGTTTTTAAGAGCTCAACATTGGTTCTTGATCAATTCTGAGAGTTTACAATCTGCCGCTCACAACACAGAACCTGAAACAGCAGGTGTGTGTCCTTAATGCTTGCTACAGGGCCTTTAAAAGCTGCAGTGCTTGGATAGAGATAGCGCAAGTTAGAGATAGTGACCGAGCAAGAACCTGAGTGTAATTGCTCTGGTAAGATCAGTCAGGGTCATTCAACACAAAGCATCAGTTATGATCGGTTGTTTATACCTCAGTGGAGAATGCCTGTGTTGTCAAAAAAGCAGATTTTGTTTAAAAAAGATGTAGCAAAGCTAGCAGATATTGCTCCTGAGTTGCGCAACATAAAATCCGACAATGCCACAGCTACCAGAGGCCAGGAGTCAATGCTTTCTGGGTGGGAGGGTCGGCATTAATCTCTCTCTCTCTCGTCAATCATAGCAGCACTAGCCAATCGTGGTTGTCTGCAAGCTTTCGCTTGTGGAAGAGGACAGATAGCGCGTTCCTCCCTGTGTGTTACGCCGCCTCGTGACATGGCATGAGCTGCAGCTCGAAAAGACGCAGTTGGCTAACTTCTTGTGTCTCGGAGGACACAAATGTTAAGCTTCACCCTTCCTGGTTGGTCATGGAGAGTTAGCAAGTGGGTTGGAATTGGCAAGACCAAAGTGGGGAGAAAATACGGATTTTAGTTTATTAAAAAACAAAGCAAATAAGTAAATAAAGCAGATTTGGCCTTTTTCAAAAGCAAGACTTTCTTCACTTGGTCTTTGTAAATATAACCTGACTAAAATGACTAGAGGTGTAAGCTGAGTTTTAATTACACGAAGATGACTAACCTGTTCTTATCAAAAGACGTTCTTGCCAACCTGGATTGCAAGTTTGCAGCGATCTAGAAAAGTAACACACATGCAGTTATTCTTTCCGCGATTAAAAAAAAAAAAAAAAAAAAAAATCACATGCCTCTCCATAACTTCACGTCAGTGAGTGGACAGATGTAAGTTTGTGTGTGACTATACAAACCATGGCCGTCTGGTCCCCCAGCTTGTCCAGGCACGATGCTCTATGTAACTGCAAAAATGAAACAGACTGATGAAGCGAACACATTCACTCAACCTCTGCCAATAATTACACCACAGAAACTGCAATGCAAACCTGCAGCAATGTCTGGACAACGTCTTCGGTTTTTGTGGGCATCTCCAGCTGGAATATGACACTTCGTTCTCCCTAGTAAGTAGGTTACCCATTGACAAACATTATACAGAGAGAAAAATCAATATAACAAGAATCTGATACAAAACAATGGTCACTGTCAAAACAGAAATGGACCACAAATTTATAAAATATCAGAGGTGCCAAAACTTTTATCAAGAAAATGCCAGCAGACAGAGGAAAAAAAAAAGAAAAAAAAAGGGCCAAGTGACTATAGCCACACCCACTTTTTTTACTGGGTTAAAAGACCAAGGCCCAAGTGGGTATTCAAGTACTTCTGAATTATTCTGTCCCTTTAAATGACCATTGTTATTTTCTAGAGCATCACAACACTATTTGACCGGCTCCACCACCTCATAACTCACTTTACGGCCTTTTAACAACGTTTTTCTCCAACTGTGTCACGAACCAACCGAATTGTTCGGATAATAAGCTCTCGTGGAAATCTCTAAAACCTTTCTGGCCATCAGTCGTCCCCATCACCAAGTCATCAAAACTGAGCCTTCTGCTGTGCAGTAGATAAACGCTCGACAGGAAGCAGCCCCAATCACTTCTCTCCATTCAAACCTTATAGATTGGCTCCATCCACTCTTTTTTGTTTTTCTCTGGTTACGCCTAGATAAAATCAGTCAGTTAAAGTGAAAGTAATAACAACCAGAAGGAAATCTTTCACATCCTGCCTTCTTTCCCCTTGGCTTTGCTATCCTACTAGGTGAAACGCTTTCACATTTTGTTTGATTGATGTTTCTTTTCTTTTTTTTTTTTTATACAAGTAGAAAAGCTTAGTTATGGCTCTGTCAAAATGATACAAAACATGACTAGATTTTTGGCACCTCCGCAACACACAAATATGTTCAAATCCATTCGTATGAACGCATCCTCTTACCCTTTCATATTTGTACGGAGCAACAACGTTCCCCACTTTAATAAGCAAAACCTGCCAAACCAAAAACACAGGGTTAGAAACCAGACTGAAACAGGGAGCAGGCACACACTGTACGTACCCACGGAAACGCATGCTCACCTGCTTGGCTTCTATAATAACAGATGCGGGCTTGGTTCTACCGCAGAATAAGGAAATGAAAGAAGAAGAAGAAGAAAAACCCAGTTAAATATGGATGCAACTGAAAGACCAGATCCTAACTGTGCATCACTTCTATTTGAACTCTAAAGTGCATTACAAGCCTGGATCTAATGTAAGTGCTTTTGAGGCTCTTTATCTTTATCAACCGCAAATGTGCAGTTAAATAGCTCACTCTTTAAAAGGGTTGGACTCATTCTCCGCCACCGCTTCTATCCGCTTGCAGTCTCGCAGTGGGATCTGTTGGGGGGAAGAGAAAAAAAAAAAAAAAAGAGAGTCTGTCAGCATATTTCCCTCGGGTTGATATACGAGTATGAGATGACAAAGTTTTGAAGAGGACGTTACCTTTAAAATAGGCTCGACTGTCTCATCTGGCTCAAAAATGACTGATTTGGAACAGATCTTTAATGAGCCTCGAATAGTTCTGTGACCAGACGAAGAGACACAGAAATGACTCAGTAAAACAAAATCTTTTTTTGATTAGAGGTGAAACTATGTGTATACCCGAAGTGGGTGTGGCCTAAACATCATATGGAACAACAGGCTATTCACAAACACACTAAAGTTCTACTCAAACGGTTTGAACAGATTAGCAGTAGCAGGTCTGCTTGGGTGCGGGACTGGTTGATTGTGCTCATCCTATTTCCCAGCTGTTTGTAACACAATCATTACTCACTCATCATTTATTCAGGACTCTTTTGGTCATCACTTATCACAAGACTGCATAAACTGGTGTCACAGGGTTAATATTCAGTGAAATGAGGCTGTGCAACTTTTAAAAATTCTCGCTAACTGCCAACATCTTTGACTGACCTGCGAAGGGGATTGTTCAGCGTAGTGAACAGGAGTTTATCAGAAAATCAAGAAAAACTGAAAAGTTTTTATTTCCTTCTTGAGCTTACCCAGGAAGGACGGTAAAACCTGTCAGTCTGCCTGAAGATTACCCTTGCTAGTTAAAGTGTGTTTTTCCTCACACAGTAAGCTTCACACTTCGATGCGCACAGCGAAACAATCAAATGCTCGGCATCAAAGTGTCTGCAAACGCCCCTGCTCCATCACGTCGTCAAAACAAAGAAAAGGGTCTTATAAATCTGCTGGGACAGGGACAAAGCTTTAAAACGTGCAAAGGAACAGTACAGTGTCGTGGTATATTTTGGAAAAACAGACGCAATGTCTGAGGCAAACGTGGTGGGTTTTTTTTGGTTTTTTTTGAGCTTTTAAATTTGAACTTTTGGGTTTTTGCGTAAACATTCCAAATGGTTCTGCTTAAACTGTAATCCATCATCCCTGTTTGTTCCCGGAGAACTTCCTCCATTTGTGTGTGTTCGCAAACGTTCGCAGCAAATTTATAGCCAGTGAAAAACTGCTTGCCTTTGTTTGCTAATTTGACAGCACCTCAGAATACAGATCAGATACGTACAGCAGATACTAAGGCTAGAGAGATTAAGGTGGATCATTCTCATGATCAACATACAATATATTAGAATGTGTAGGCTATATCTTATGACATGCTAAATTGAATGCAAATGAAATCAATAAACAGCGATGCTCCAGCAACATGATGCTTTTTTTTTGCTGGTTACCAGATTTTAAAATGCTCTAACTTTGCTTGTGATTCAGATACAATGAAGTCCAAAAGTTTGAAGCCATTAGTGCAAAAACTATCATGTAGTCTGATCTGGCATAAGTCACTAATTTCAGTTCAAGAGGAAAACTTGTTTTGGTCCACATTTCAAAATTGAACTTTTCCAGGTCATGGCATCTCAGCTTTCCTTAACAGTCTAGCATGGTATCTTCATATCAATGCATGGTCTAGTCAAGCGGCTTTTATTGTCATTTCAGCCGTATACAGATGATACAGTACATAGTGAAACGAGACAACGTTTCTCCAGGTGCTACATATAGGACAACACAGAATTACAAAAGTGCAACAGAAGACAACATAAAGTGCATGTGTGCAAACTGGTCAAACTTCTAAGCAAGCTCACCTGTTTGGATGTGCAGTCACCCAATATGCAGTGTGCTGTTCAAAATAATATTCCTCCAGGTCCAGCAACAGCAGGGAAAACCTGAGAAAGAGAGAACACCCTTTCATTTTTCCATTTTATCCTGCATGGTTTCAAGGTCTAATCACTCCTGTGAAACCTGAATGCCATGCCAGGAAAACTCAGTCAACAGAACTGAAACGCCTGAGACAGGGCTGTTAATAAAGAGCACTGCTGTAACTTTCAACAAAAGAGTCTTTCAAATGAGCTTGACCACCAGTTAAAACGTAAGGATTAATAAGCAGCAGTTCATGTGACTGCTTTTTCCAGGGAACTTCCGGCAACAACATCAAAACAATAACGTCAGTCACGCTAAAGAGGATTTTCTGTTTTAGTCGTGACGTGTATTAGGATAAATATGCGCCTTAATTGAGTAGAGAGAGAGAGAGAGAGAGAGAGAGAGAGGGGGGAAAAAGACACTTTCGGCCTGTAGACATGTGATGCAGCGAGCTTGTGTTGTTGCACGAGCCTAAACACAGACGGACAGAGCTGTATAGAGAGTGGGGAGTGAGTTACCTCTCTTTGCAGCGCTCCTTCTTCCTGATGAACGCCATGGTGCACCGCGGGACTCTCAGGGCTCACAGAGAGAGACCCTCAGCTCAGACACTGACACCGACACTGACACTGACACAACCCCCCGGAAACTAGCTACAGCTCATTCCTGACGAGTACAGCACCTCCGCGAAAGAACAACACTCTAGCTCGTTTTCGTTCTCTCGCTCTCTCTCTGGTTGTTGGTGCGCATGTCAGTGTGACCAAGAGTCGACCCCAAAAAGAGTCGATTCTCCGATTCAAGGCGTTTTGGAACAGAGAGTCGACTCACTTTGGAGTCAATTCCTCAAGAAGAAATTGGTTCGTGTTTGTCTACGTGAACTGGGTATGTGTCTTAATTTTTCACTTTTTAATTCTTAATAAAATTACATCAATTCGTTTCAAACAGCGTTATAACGCAAGTGAAGAAAGCTTATAACTGATATTACATTCAAAAACAAAATGGGATTGTTATTCAACTTTATTATTTAAAAGGATCGAGTAGATCCCCCACTCCTTTTTTTTTTTTTTGTATTGGCTGTGTTTTAGTTTTTGTCATTGAGAATCCAAACAGTTATTGTGTAGAATTTGAATCGACTCAATCCAAGACTGACACTTTGAATCAGATTCTGGCTCGATTCCAAAGTCTCTGCACACGGGCTAGGGGTGGACAGTTTGATTCATCTTATTGAACCGATCCTTTGGAACAATTCGAGAAACTGAACCGGGTATGTTCTTAAGAGTTCCTATTAGTCCACACTTTCTTGCTGTTTGTTAATTATTATTAGCCCATTGTTGTGCGCACTGCATAGGGGTACCAACGGTTTCCGACCAAATGCATGCAACTGACTAGGAGTAGTTGAACTGGAAAAACGAACGACTCAGTCGAGCTGGTGAGCCGGTACGAATGACTCACCAAGAAGAGTCGTTCAAAAAGAACGACTCGTTCGCGTCCTGCACGCCACTAACTCGGGCGCGCACGCGCAAACACGCGAGCTCATAACACCCGGCTTGTCCATGTTTATTTATTTCACTAGCTGTAATAGTGAGTTTCATTTGGACGCGATGAATATGACTCTCTTCACCATTAAACAAGGTGAAGGTCGCCATTATCATACTACAGATTAACAGGCTCCATCACCCAATTAAAGCGCGTGCTCGTTGCAACAGTCGTCACGTCATATGACTCAGTCACGCGCCCATATATAGAGGAACTCCACTGTTGGAAATACAGGTAGCCAATTAGAATCAAGCTTTGCTCTGCTGCATGTCACATGGACTAGTTGTAACGGCAACAGGGCACAAAAATAAGATTTTATTCATGATATTTTAAATGCATCCGGACATATTTAAAGGCAAAAATAAACCAGAGCTTGTATTTGAACAATATTGATATTTCTGTGCCTAGAAAACTTGGGTCTGAAGAGGTCAAGAGTGAAATGTGGAACTGGTTCAAGCTGAAGTGACGCAGAACTGGAGGTGGAAGAAAAACACAGTAAGCGCGAGATGAAGAAATCAGTTTAGCAACGGAGTGACAGCATGAACCAAAAGTGTGTCGCGTGTTTCTCACTCTTCTTCCAAATCATTTCATTTGCTGTCGTTTTAAAAGGACACCAACTAAACGACAGTCCTATAATAGGTAAGGTGAGCGGTGTTGACGTGCTTTGGTTGTCTTTAATCCTGCAGCACTAATCTGTGGTGCCTTGTTTTCTCCGTGAAGGTGTTCTAGCACAGGGGGTGTGCTCTCCTTCCGCTGGGAAAGGCTCCTTCATTGCGGCTTCCTATATCAAGTTCCTGGAGTCAGGTGGCGCGCGAGCCGTCCCTGTGATGTAAGTCGAAAAGTGCTAAACACTGTGCTGAAATAGTGCGCTTTTATCAAGCATTGTTGTGAATGTTTTCTGGGTTTGGTTAAGACATGTATTTGAATTTGATCAAACATGCAGCAAAAAAAAAAAGGGCAAAAGTCCATGAGAATACATGAAAATAATAATTAAATTCAATCTTTCAAAATTTTGAAAAATACAACAGCAGTAATAAACTTTTTTTTTCTCTTCCCCCCCCTCTCTCTCTTTTTTTTAATTTTTTAATTTTTTAATTTTTTTTATGTCTGGAAAAAATGGTCTTTTACATAATGTGTTTTTCTTATCTGACATACAAGCATTTTTCAGATGCAAATTATTATTATTATTATTTTTTTGGAAAAGTAAATCTAAAATGTTTTTATTACTGACTCCATAATGCAGAATT
>JAQMYM010000001.1:15363011-15378426 GCA_030014255.1 Parauchenoglanis ngamensis
ATAGGTGTGAATGCGAGCGTGTGTGGCTGTTTGTCTGTGTTGGCCCTGTGGTGGACTGGCGACCTGCCCAGGTTGTATCCCGCCTCTCACCTGAAGATGCTGGGATTGGCTCCGGCTTCCCCCCGAACATGGATCAACCTTTCTTGTTGCACAGGTGTACCCTGTTAGATAGGCTGTTTGAACAACTAATAGCTCTGAATGTCTACTCTTGGTTTGAGCCTTGGGGTTTGCCTGTGAAGGCTGCATTTGTAGTTAAAAAAAGATAAAGATAAACCAACATGAGGACCAGAGAGCTGTCTACGGGAGAAAAGCAAGTCATTTTGAAGCTTAGGAAAAAGAAAATCAATCCGAGCCATCGGACACACATTTGGTACAGCCAGTACAACCGTTCGGATTGTCCTGAAAAAGAAAGAGACCACTGTTTACTAACAAGACACCGAACAGGTTACAAATACAAATAAAGAGAGACAAAAATTCTGGAACCAAGATTAAACTCTACCAAAGTGATGGGAAAGGAGAAAGCAAAAAAGGACCTGGTCATGGTCATTTCTTACGCATGGCGGATGATCATCATGCAGCAAGACAATGACCCAATAAGGAAAGAGAAGGCAGAGGAAAAAAGTGACAGATTTTACACTGGCCAAGTCAATCACCAGATCTTAACCCAAGTGAGCATACATTTCACCTGCTGAAGTGAAGACTGAAGAGAGAAACCCCTGAAACAAACAACTGCTGAAACAAGCTGTGGTACAAGACTAAAGACGTACCTCATTCGATTTGGACTAGCACGTTATTTATTCTTCACTTCACAAAAAATAAACCCTTTCTGTATTACTTGCCAACTGAGTTTGTAGCATGATGGTATTCTCAGCCCAGGTCCTAGTGAACCAGTATTGGAATATATTTACTGATAGAGACTTCAAAGCACTTATGTAAGTCGCTCTCGATAAGGGAGTCTACCAAATGCTATAAATGTAAGTCTGGAAAAGAATCATAAAAGAAGAACGTAACAGATTGGTGATGTCAGTGAGTCACTGGCTTGATGCATTTATTACAAGCAAGGGATACGCAACCAAACATCAAGTGTCACAGACTTTACGACTATCTGTTGCTCACCTACATATTGAGTCATCGGCCACCAAAGGTACCATGTTCTGAGCTGTTTAACACGTCGAGATGTAAAGATCAGGAAATAAAAGCTGAAATTCTGATCATCTCATATTCATCTTTTGCTCTCAAACCTAAATGTCTTCCGTGTATAGCAAAAACATAAGAACTGGCCTTGCGTACCAATATTTAGACAAAGCCTCATTTTCATACATCACATCGAGAGAAGGATGGATTGTGATGAACTTTGTTTAGGAAAAAAAAGAAAAAGAAAATTACCCTATTCAGCTGTACTGTGAAGACTGCCATCAATTTTATAAACAAATGCCAAGTATTAATGTAGTGCAAAGTTGATATTAGCTCTACTAAGGCATTAGCATATAGTGAAGTGTGGTGAAGGACACAAGCATGTAGAGGTCTTGTTTACTTATTATGGAGAATTATGGAGACTGGACAGCACTGGGGTGTGTGACGAAAGTTTGAGAATAAAAGTGACTTTTCACAAAACATTAATGCTCCAGGACATTTAAAACTGGGACTAACAAAAGTTTGAAATGAAGTTACAGGTCATGGGTTCCCTTCACAGCCTGTGTTATGGGCGTTATGTAAAATGAGGCGTGCAATGCACAATATGCTTCTTTGTTATGAAGTGGTGAATACTGACTCTGGATCAGCTGTAACATCAACATGAGGAACAATTATATAGCTTATGTGTTTTGTTTTGTTTGTAAAAAAAGTGCACAAAGCTCCAACAGCTCTCAGCATCCTCTCATACTTGTGTAGGCTATAACACAACACACACATACACATCCACACTCTCTCTCACAGACAGAGAGACAGAGAGAGAGAGAGAGAGAGAGAGAATTACCTTTTCTAGCCTGTTTGCGTGCAGGTTTCTTTTGGCCCATGGCGGAGAAGGCGAGATGCAATGCAACATAAAAGTTCAACTTTAACCCTTTTTTAAAATGTCCAGGCTCATGTGCTGAAATATCACAGTAAATCACGACAAAATCAGCAGCTTAACTCCGTTTCCGTATGAGGTTGACAGTTGAAGATTTCGTCCAATGTTTAGAATGTTTCGTAGAGTAAACGGCGCTCTTGGAGCTCGTAGCCAATCAGTGCTCAGAGTTTCTTCAGCGAGCGAATCGCGTGGATCCGCGCCTCTGAGCCCGCCCACTGTTGGAACGTGCGTAACGTGGCAAACTTGAGAACTCGGATCGTTTTTCTCGCGAGATCTGTGGCTCTAATTAACTCCATGTACGGGAATAGGATAAACAAGCTTGTTTTCTTTACAGTCCTTTGGCCAGAATTGTTATATCATTATTGTTTTACTGTAGGTGTGGGTCTAAGGATTATATTAAAGTCTCCTCGGCAAATAACTCAAGTGACTTATACAGGGATGGTTACCAGGACAACGATTAAGCCTAGTCCTGGATTAAACTGGATTTTAAATGGAGGCGCTTCATGCAAAAGTCAGTTTAGTCTAGGACTTGGTTTTAATCTGTGTCTGAGAAACCAGCACTTACTGTTTACGATTAGAAACCAAGCAGTCTTACCTTAAATCCTTTTCCTTCATCGTTAGGACAATAGATCTGCAGCCGTGGCCAAAGGTTTAAATACAGAGTCATCATGGGCATGAATGTTATTGCAAAACTGGGCTTTCGGTGATTTCTAAAATCAACACGGGGTCAAAATTATACATACAGCACACCTAATATTTGGTTAAATGTCAAGTTTCACCTTGGCCAGACACTTTTTGTGTAGCCATCAGCAAGCTTCTGGTTGGATATCTGACCACTCTTCTTGGCAGAATTGGTAAAGTTCAGTTAAATTTGTGTCTTAACATAGACCCGACTTTTAAGCACAGTCCTCATATCTTCGGTACGGTTAAGGTCAGGACTTGTTTTAAGCTTAATGTTAGACTGCTTTATCCATTCCACAACCAGCTTTGATGTGTGTGTGGGGTCATTGTCCTGTTTCAACCATCTAGCGGATGGCTAGACGTTAATGCTGCAAAATTTCTAAGTTCTTCATTACTCTATCCACTCTGCGCAATGCACCACCCTCAACAGTTTTACAGTGTTCCTCTGCATCTCTGGTCATTGTGGCCAAACTTTGTGGCTATCTTATCTTTGTGTCATCTGACTATAAAACTTTCCCCCAGAGGGCTTTTTCTTTGTCCATGAGGTCAGCTGCAAATTTCAGTCGAGCTTGAAGGTGTAGATTTTGCAGCAGACGTTTCTTTCTTGTACAGCAGCCTCTCAGTCCAGGGTGATATAAAACTCACTTGACTGTAGACAGTGTTCCCGCAGCTTCCAGTTCATGGCAGGCCTGTGTCTTGATGGTTCCTGGGTTGCTCCTGACCATCTGAACCAATTTCCTCTCAGCTGAGGGTGACCGTTTGGTCTTCTTCCAGACCTTGGCAAACCTCCCATTAACTTATCAAAAATGCCCGGAATGTATGGAGTCCTCAAAACTGGAAACCCCCAAGGCTTGAGAATAGCTATTTGTCAGTAACAGTAGTCCTTATCTATAAAAACACACTTGTATTTAGATGATTTTTTTTACATTTTTATTTAGATGGAAATATCAAAACACATCATTGAACAATATGCAATGTTTTAATCCTGGACATGCTAAATAAATAGAATTTTTATGCTTTCTTGACATTATTCAATAGTCTTCAAATCATTTAAAACAATACTGAACCAAGATAATTTTGTTAATTTGAATGAAGACACAGTTGACAAACCTACACCTGTCTTTATTAGAACGGATATTAACACTCCTATAAAGTAATATCTTGTTAAAACTAAGTTCTCCTTATTGTATCCAACGTATTTTATTTCAACTCATAGTAACACAATTCCACTGGGTTTGAGTGAAATAACTCTTTATAAAGAATAAGTTAATCAAACCACTTAAAGAAGTAGACTAATATATTTACAAATTGACCTGTGGATGAAATCTTATAAGAAGAAATCTTTTCTTAAAATTATTTTATGTATGTACGTTGTGGCAACTGTGCATAGTTTTACAACTCCTTGTAAATTGTGGATTCATCTGTATAGTAAATGTTTGAACTGCTGAGAGAAATTCAACTACTTTGACAAATGAATACAAATCAAAGGTGTGAAAAAATAGAGGAAGCACCTTCCTAGTGGTTCCATGAAGTTGGGTAGACATGTGCTTTCAGAGTCATCATAAGAATAAGTAAACATTAAATAATCAATGTAAATCAGAGTATGTTCAAGAAAATTTAAACCCAAGGAACTGTCAACATGTAACTAAGGAAATTTGCATACAACAAAGTAGCTGTTTGAAGTTTGCATATAGCACAGCACATATAGACCTTTTTGAACTTTATTTCAGTGAAGCTGTCATTTGAGTTTTGAGAATGATTCAGCATTGAACAACACTGCACATGTCACACAAAATAATTAATTAATGATGGAAGAGAGAAATACTGCAAAAAAAAAAAGAAGAGAAATGTCTCTCACTTCTTGTATTGAACTGCTCAAAAGCACAAACACTGTGCACGTGTATGCCACTTCATCTAAGCTGTAGAGCACACAAAAGCAAGCCCAGTCGGAGCCAGGTGTGGGTCAGTCCATATCACACCTCAGGAATGGAGTGGTCCATTAGAGATTTCACAATGCTGTTGCACATCCTGTGGAGAGAAAGCAAGTAAAGCAATATAAAAAAAAAAAAAGACAGCAATTTTTGGATATGTGGCATGCTGCTGGTTAACTGGATTTTGTTTACCCACAATCCCCCTCTTTACCTTTTCATCATGTGTTCAAAGATCACTACTGGCATCACAGTTACAGTCACAACATTCCCGCTAGTGTTGAGGATGTCTGACACTTGAGAGTCCTGTCAAACAGAATAACGTAAAAGAGAGAAGCAGAGGCATTAATTGTTTAGTCCACTTGTATTTCAGGAGTATGATCAAAATGCTTTACTATTTGTGACTCTTCCAGAAAAAAACCCACTCTTGATGTGTGTATCAGAGGGTTCTCTGTACTCTGTAACAGAAACTCTGCAAATTCTCCAAAGAGAAACTAAATATAATTCCACAACTTGGAAGACCTAAATATTTTTAATAACTCTTATCACATTTAGTCAGTTGTAACCTAAATCTTCCCCACATTCATGAAGAGGATTTGTGAATTAAATGTTCAGGCAAAACCATGGAAATGAAGGTTTTTAAAATGTAGGCAAAACACAGACTCATCTGGTGAGTTTAAGTTTGGATATGATTAGAGAGAAAGACACAAAGAGAGAGAGAAAGAGAGATTCACCTTCAATCCAATCACATTCTGTCCATTGATTTCACAGATCTGGTGGTCAGTGAGCAGTCCATTACGAGCTGCAGAGCTGTCCTTCACTATGGATGTGATTCTGCCTTTCTTAAAGATGAAACCAAGCTGCCCACTCATGTCCTTGTGCAGAGTGACAGCTCGCTCCATTGGCCTGCAGAAGGACACAAAAAACACTAAATCCTCATTTCAATACCCTTTTTTTTAACATGCCCTTACTGACTTGCACACTCATTATACACCTTAATGGAATCCCACTTGCCATGTTAGATCATGGTCAATCTAATCCACAAAAGGCCAATGTGGCTGCAGGTTTTCATTACAGCCAAACTTCTACGGTTACAATTTGACACTAGTGTTTTAGGAGCTCAGTTTAAGTTCAGTAACTGAGTCCATGGAGGTCTGAGGGACCTAATCAATTAAACTTGCCCATGAGGAGTTGCAATCTGACGAGATCAAGTGTTTTACTAAGGTGCTGGGCCACCACAAGCAACAAGAACAACTTCAGTGTTCTTTGGTATTAAGTTTAAAAGTCTCTGGAACTGTACTGGAGCGATGAACACTATTCTTCCAATAATATTCCCTCGGTTGGTGTTGATGACGGTGGTAGAGAGCCCTGTCTAAGACATAGCCCTCATATGTGTTGAACTGGGTTGAGATCTGGTGACTGTAAAGACCATTGCATATGCTTTACACAAGTGGCCACCAACCCGACTCCTGGAAATCCACCTCCCTGAAGCCTAGCTCCAATCATAATCATTGCATCATTGAACTGTTAGCCATGAGTTTGCATCCATATTATTTGCCGAGGGAGTTTACATGTGCCATTATTGTTGCTGTTTTCATTCCACCAACAGCTGATGCCGACATGGCATGTGACATCATCAATTCAGTCACTTCCAGTCTACAAACACAACACTCTAATGCCTTCATAGTGATTTCAGGAGACTTTATTCATACTACGATTTCCTGCATACGTCCAACTTTTCAGCAATTTGTGAACTGTCCCACCAGAGACAATAAAACGTTGGATTTACTTTAACTTTGCAAATGTTAAAGATGCTTACATACATTTACATTACATTTACATTGCTTTTACTTACATTTAAAGATGCTCCATGGCCCTCCCCAATCTTGGCAGATCAGATCACTCTTTAGAACTTCAGACCCCCACCTATCCACAAGGACTGTGAGGAGGTGGTCACGAAAAGCAAATGAGACTCTGCAGTGGTGTTTTGAGATCACAGACTAGGATTGGCGGATGGCCCATGAAGATGGCATGACCGACTGCATAACAGAGTACATTAACTTCTGTGTTCGTAACACCATACCTACCAGGACAGTGCGATGCTTACGCAATAACAAGCCCTGTGTCACCAGTGACCTGAAGCAGCTGTTAAACAAAAAAAATAAAAAGAGCCTTCAGTGATTGGGACAAGGAATTACTGAAGAGGGTGCAGAAGGAGCTGAAAGTGAGGCTGAGAGAGAACAAGGAAGAGTACAGGAGAAAGCTGGAAAACAAGCTCCAGCAAAACAATGAGGGATGTGTGGACAGGAATGAGGACAGTTACAGGGTACAAGGTGAAGGGAAATCAGCTGGAGGGAAGCCTGATTATAGCCAATGAGTTGGATGTGTATTTCAACAGGTTCAGCACAGGTCCCCCAGCTGTCTTCTCCCTAGCCACACAGACCCCACACCCTCTCTGTCCCCGCAGCTGCTTCCCTCTTGTCACCTCTTCAGTGATTAGGACCAACGACACGTAGTGTGCCTTCAAACATCCCTCAACCCCCAACAAACATATCTCTTCAACATACCTCTATCAATATCTCCAATACCAGGAAACACTGAGCCCCCACCTATCTCTCCCACCTGTCTGTCTGTTTCCAGCAGCCAGGTGAAGAGACAATTGGAGAGACTGAATCAGAAACGAGCTGCAGGTCCAAATGGTATCTATGTGGAATTCTTCAGCAGCTATTGAACCTTAGATTGAGCCAGGAGAAGGTTCCAGTGCTGTGGAAGACATCCTACATTGTTCTGATACTGAAGAAGTCATCTCCATCTGTCCTCAATGACTATATACCAGTTGCCTTAACCTCTCACGTCATGAAAGTCCTGGAGAGACCGGTTTTGACCCATCTCAGACCACAGGTGGCCACCTCTCTAGACCCACTTCAGTTTGCTTATCGCCCAGAAGATGGAGTTGATGATGCAATCATCTACCTGCTACAGTGAGCCCACTCTCATCTGGACAAAGCTGGCAGCACTGTGAGGACAACGCTCTTTGATTTCTAAAGGTGCTTTTAACACAATCCAGCCTACATTACTGAGAGAGAAGCTGCAAGTAGACACCTCCACAACTTCCTGGGTTATTGGCAGATTGACACATAGGCCATAGTTTGTGTGATTGAGGGGTTGCTTGTCTGAGCAGGTTTTACTTTTTGAGGAAGCTTAGGTCTTTTAATGTGTGCAGCAAGATGCTGCATATTTTTTACCAGTCTGTTGTCACAAGTGCAATTTTCTTTGGCGCCATCTGTTGGGGAAGTGGCATCAGAGCCAGTGACACCAAAAAGCTGAACAAGCTGATAAAGACGGCTGGATCTGTCCTGGGGACTGCTCTAGAGCCCCTAGAGCTGGTCATTGTTGAGAAGGATGCTGCACAAACTGCTCAACATAATGGACAATACTTCACATGCTCTGCATGACCTATTGATCAGACAGCAAAGTGTTTTCAGTGGGAGGCTCCTTCAACTAACAAGGACCGCTACAGAATGCCATTCCTGTCTACAGCAATACCAATATATAATGATGCCCCTCTGTGCAAGGAGAGGAGATCTATCCTCTGAGGGTCGGGACACAATGCACACTGGATATTTGAATTGCACAGTTAGGACATTAATTTGCACACTAGGCTTTTTAATTGCACCGTTAGGATTCCTGCCCTTTATAGAGATAACATATTATTCTATTTTATATTATTATTTCTTTACTGGGCGGCACGGTGGTGTAGTGGTTAGCACTGTCGCCTCACAGCAAGAAGGTCCCGGGACTGATCCCTGGGTGCCTTTCTGTGTGGAGATTGCATGTTCTCCCCGCGCATGCGTGGGTTTCCTCCAGGGACTCCAGTTTCCTCCTACGGTCTAAAAACATGTGAATTAGGTTAATTGGCCATAGGTCTGATTGAGAGTGTGAATGGTCCCAGACACTAGGGGGCATAGTTAGTGTTTCGTGGTGCCGGTCCCAAGCCTAGATGAATTGGGAGGGTTGCATCAGGAAGGGCAACCGTCGGAAAAACCCCAGCCAGATCGATGAAGCGGACAGACGATCCGCTGTGGTGACCTCGAACAGGGAATAAGCCAAAAGAAGAAGAAGAAGAAGATTATTTCTTTACTATTTCATTTATTTACTATATATTCTGATCTGTAGATTTTTTTAATCTACTTTACTAACTGTATAGCTTTTTACCTGCCTCACTGTCTGAGTTTTTTGTTTTTGCTTTGTGACTTGCTCCTGTAGCACTGAAATTTTCCTCCGGGGATCAATCAATCAATCTATCTATCAATCTATCTATCTCTAATCATGCCCACCTGAACATCTGATCATTGCCTTAAGAAGTCCTTTGTCAACTAAAAGAAGTGTGTTTTTTTTTGGTTATATATAAACCAGTAAGGTAGATCTCCAGGAACAGGGTTAGTAACCAATGATTTGCATTTTCAGTTTCATCCACATCAAACCATTCACTGAGCTCTTATGTCCTGTGGATGGATGCAGGGTCATCCAGTATACTCCACTACATACACCAGGATACACGCAGTACTCCATCCAGAATAGAAGTGTATGATCATATGATAAAGGTTCTGATGATGTATATCTCATACAAATATCATACACATTTCTGAGTGATTTGTGAAAGCTGATGAGCAATTAATGCATGAGTATTAGCTGTTAGTTTGCTAATTTGCTTTCACGTGCAGTGTAAAGCTCTTTTGCCTTGATTTTGTGTTTGGAGGACTGGCATTAAAAATTTTTTGTTTGTGGATCGACTGGTAAAAAAAATAGATTACCAATATATATAGTTGCCTGCTTTTAGACTTGCTGACTATCACTGCATCACTGTGTGGCTGCGGCCATTAAAATATCTTGTTCCTGGTAGCTTTATCAATAATTCAGCTGAGGCTGTCTCATTCTTATAAATAAAATATTTGTGTGTTGTATGTTGCTGACTACCGGATCACCTCCTTCAGATAAACATCATGTGTGTACCTGTCTCGTACAGCTAGTGTTATTCTCTCAGGACTGGCATTCTTCAGAACCTTGTGTGCACGGTCACTGTTCCAGCCAGCACAGGACTCGCCGTTGATCTGCAGAATCTGATCACCAAAGCGAAGACCTCCTAATGCTGCTGCAGTGTTCACTTGTACTAGCTGTACAAACAACCCCTGAACAAAACACATCACAATAACGTCAGCACTGGCCAAGAACACGCAGTCATTTAGACAAAATTCTATTTTCAGTTTCCAAATTATGGATAGAGCATGAAATTAGCTGTAAGCAGTAACATTACAATCATAATACGATTACAAAAGGTATGTATTTAGGGAAAGGTTAACTTGTATGGTCTTGAATCGCAAGCACCTGAGGTTAAGATAAATGTTATTCCGCTGTGCCATTCCTAGTGTTTTGTGTTTTTTGTGGACCGTTGTAATTATTAGTAACTCCATCAACGAAGAGGGACCTATCATCGAGCTTAACTGTTCAGTGTACATGCTGTTATTATAGAGAAAGCAGAGAAGAGAGGCTATCAGACTTGATTAACATCACTGTTAACCATCCCAGACCAACGAAATAACAAAACTATAAAATGTTTATGTGAAATGTCTGACCCTATACAATCTAAGTGATTTTATTTGCCATTAAATTATATTAATTAAAGAGTATTGTTCTGAGTTCCTTTATTATTATTATTATTATTATTATTATTATTATTGGTAGTAGTATGAATCTTAAGTCTTTTGCTTTTGGTTAGATAATTGCTTAAGAAAATAAACTCCTTATGACATGGATTTTATAACAACGATCCTTAATCCTTTTCCTTATGACATGATAATATTTGAATCTTTAAGCATGTCAGCTGGTCTGCAGTGTTACAACAGGAATGTGTTAGAAAAGTCTGGGAATGCTGTGTGAGGGCATGGCTTACGGATTCATCTTACATTGTCAATGGCTTTGAGACGGAGACCGATCTTCCCATCCATGTCTTTACAGATCACCACCTCTCTAACGCCCTGCCGA
The DNA here is from genome assembly GCA_030014255.1 of Parauchenoglanis ngamensis. Taxonomy (NCBI): domain Eukaryota; kingdom Metazoa; phylum Chordata; class Actinopteri; order Siluriformes; family Auchenoglanididae; genus Parauchenoglanis; species Parauchenoglanis ngamensis. The sequence continues at coordinate 15,373,731 of JAQMYM010000001.1, forward strand.
ATCTCAGCCCTCTTCACTCCCATATCATTGCCAGTGATGGGAGCAACTGCCCAGTTTGTGCCAGACGAATGAACACTGAGAGTCTATGAACAACAGAAGATACATTCTTCTATAAACTCTGCATTTATTTGTGCCACATAGATCATTTTACATACACACATGGCCACAAAGGCAGAAAGACTTACTCCACTGCTTTGCTCAGGGGCTGTAGCAGAAAAGGCTTTTATTGCCTCAATACTCAGATTCAGGCCCATAAACTCACTGAGCTGAGGATACAAACTTCCAGAGGCATCTGTCCACACACACATTTACAAATACCATAAAATACAAGCTCACGCATTAAAAATTATATATATATATATATATATATATATATATATTGAACAGTGCTCAGTGTCTGACCTGTTCCGATTTCCTCCACGTTTGACCCGTTGTGGGCGTGGCCATATTGCTGGTGGGCGTGGTCAGAGAGTGCCAGGGGTGGGGCTTTGGATGGACTGGCAGTAGGAGTGTTCTGCGCCTGCAGCAGAGTATGAACTACATTTTTCATTTTCAAGATGAAATGAAGGCTGCTACACATGCTGATGTTACTTACTGCTTTTCTAATCACAAGCACAACGCACAGCAGTCATACCTGAATAAATCTATCCACCTTCAGGTCTTCTAAAGACGGATACAGTGACATGTTTGTTCTCCTGCTCCTTGTTGCACTGTATCAGTTACCTGCACACACACAAGTCATGTTAGGTTACTATAGTGCGTTGTCCCAGAATAGTGCTAGCATGCTGATGAACATATACGATTAGTAATTTCAGGTAAACAAAACGATGATCCCAGACCGACAGCTCGGAAGACAGGGCGTCTTCATGAGGTTGGTTGGTTGGTTGGTTTGGATGAAGGACCTGCATCCATCCATGCAGCATGACGTCACGGCGTCACAGTAAAATGAAAACAAACAATCTGATTATTTCCCTTAAAACCAGTCAGGGCCGCGCCTTAAATGCACGCGCGTTGACGCATTGTGGAACTCGTAAACAAAAGCGCACATGCATCCGCGCGAAGGGTGAGGCAACATCCAGAGCAATTTCGCAATGCGAACCTCTTTCACGCGTCCTCCTGCTATGACACGGCAAATCCGATAAACTACATTCACGCATCCGACTCATAACCTGTTTTAGCTCTGAGTGAGTAACGGAATGAAGGATGCATTTATTTTGATGCAATTTACCTTGATGATGATGATGAGGATGGCTTCAGAGTGGGAATAGTGTGGATATATCCACACCAAAATGGGTACCAGTGTAGTCGATGTCCTCCGCTGCGGTTCTTAAAGCCAATACTAATCGTGATCCTGACTAGGCTTGACCTTCAGTGTCTCATCTGCCTGATCAGTGTGGATGAGCTGAAGCACGCGGTATCAAATGCACACGCCGTCAATTCGGATCAAGAGAGCGCGTGCACCGTGTGCTGCTCTCAGGTCGCGCGCGAGCCTCATCACTTCTGACTGACCTGTATGTTGTGTTAGCTAAGCAGCTACTCTGCCGGAAAACAGGTCATGTTGTTCCCTAAGACGTAAATGTAGCCTCGAAGCTGCGCTCGTGGTACCTAATTATGGATCTTAATAATGTTCCACTGTAATTTTCATCGCTTATGATATAAGGCTGTATGCTTAATGATGGCCATGTGAGAAAACTGAACAATGTTTCTAAAACGGTCCCTCACACAGTTTAGGGTCTGAGGACATTACAGTCCCCTCCAAAAGTATTGGAAGGACAAGGCCAATTCTAAAGTTTTTTTTTTTTGCTTTACACTGAAAACATTTGGGGTTTTTTAGACCAAAATGGGGCAATACTGTAGATAAGCATTTCAGTTTTCATTTCCTGGTATTTACATCTAGATGTGTTAAACAATTTAGAACATAGCACCTTTGTTGAAACCCATCCATTTTGATCAAAAACATTAACCTTAATCTTTTTCCTTCAATAAATAAATCATTAAAAATGTGTTTTGTGTTTCCTCATGTTCTCATTTTTTGTATTACATTGTGTATGAAGTTTTGAAACCATTTAGTCGGGCAAATATGTAAAAAGAGAGGAAATCAGCATGGTGGTGATTACAGAGCACCTCCTCTCTAAAGCCCAAAAAGCTTGGCTGCTTCTGGATCAGGCTCACTAATCTAATCAAATATCCTGTCTGCCAATTGACAGAGAAATGTATTGAAATTAACTGGGAGAAACTTCATCAAGCAGCAAGACAATGACCCAAAACATACTGCCAACACAAGAAAGAACGTTATCAGGGGGAAAAAGTGGAAGCTTTTAGATTGGCCAAGTCATTCACCAGACCTTAACCCAACTGAGCATACATTTAACCTCCTGAAGTGGAGACTAAAGAGAGAAAAATTGTATCGTTAACACCTGATAAAGCATCGCAAAAAAAAGAATAGAACAGTTTGGTGATGTCAGTGGGTCACCAGCCTGATGTGGTTATTATAGCAAGCGTTATGCATCCAAATATTAACTATCCATTCCAATACTTTTGCACACGAAAGGTGCCATGTTCTAAATGTTTTAACACATCTAGATGTATATTTATATCAGCAAATGAAAGCTGAAATCCTGATCTATCCTCTCATCTTCTGAACTAAAGCCAAAATGTCTTCAGTGTCTACCAAAAACAAGAATTAGCCTTGGTGTTCCAATACTTCTGAAGGGGATGGTACATAAAGCACATTGTAATGTAAGTCAAACTGAAAAAATTCATAACATCACATTATATGAACATAAACATGGCATGACAAATGGAGTCTTTATGATGCTGCTTAGGGTACCATACTAGTCTCAAACATCTTAGACACCTCCATTTTAATACTTTTTTTACCCTGATACAATACAAACCCTAATCATAACCTCTAATTTGGATCATTTGGTCAGTTCTTCATGGAGATTATACGGTGTACAAAATTAGTCAAGAATAGTAGCGAAGACATTTTGATACATCATATCAGGGATGTTTATGACATGCAAAGAGACTAATAGAGTAGGTTCTGCATCCACACATGCACACACACTCATGGCCAAAGGTAGGTTTTAACTGAATTTTTTTTTTAATTTTCATACATTTAAAACATCTACAGTCAGAAGTGCATTAAGGAAAGGTGAGGTGGTGGTGATGATTCCAAACGCCCAAAACGATAAACAAAACGACCCAAAAGGCTCCAGGGAATGAAAATGATCTAGCAGATTAACCAGTCCATAATTCATAGTGATACCACGGCATATACTACTGAAATCGTTAAAATAAGCAGAAACAGAATCAGAGCATATTTTACCCAAATAACGTATGTATATTAAATCATCAAAAAAGTTATGTTCTGTAGCTTGTAGTTTTTTTGAGAACTTGCTTATGAAGTGTCGGTCCCAAAGTGTTTAATTCCTGAGAAAAAGGGACATCCTGTTGATGCTTCGGCTGCTTAATCTTACGTGATTACGGTCATCTACTGGACATGTACTTTCTTTCTTATCAGTAAATGCTCTTCTGCTCAAGGCAGATATATTAAAGATATTGTCATGGGGAATTCTTTCCCATCTCACAGGATAAGCAAGGAAAGCAAAAGTTTTAAAAAGAATAATAAACTTTATTACAAAGGTAAACCTAAGCAATTTTATGTGATCTCGCTCATTTGAACTCCCTTCACCACCACTAGATGTCCTCCTAATTCTCCCATTAACCTCAAGACCTCAGATTCCACAATGTCCTGAAGATGTGCCTTGACTCGTTCTCTGTCTATTGCTAACGCACGTCATGTGTGTACTGTGTGCGCTCTCTGTTCTATCAACGTGTTACTTCTCATCCTAAACAATTCTCTGCATAGTCTGGTAAAACTAGCAATATTAGACATACCAATCGGAGATTGGAAGTAAGGCCATTTGATAACTACGAACTAGTTTTTATTTCAAGTCAGAGCTCATCCTCGAGACACATCAAGAGCAACATTATAAAATGGATTATATGCAATATAATAGCCAGTATGAAAAGCTAGAAATGTATTTTCTGATTATCATCGACAATAGAGTATATTGACTCCCACTTTGACTTGATGTCTCCATGATTTTACCTCTTAATGCTTTAATCCAAAAACTGGTGCTTAGTAAGCCAAACAATTAAAAATGTATGAATACATTTTTAAACATGAGTTTATTTATTTGCAAAATAAATACGACACACAAATATCCACTTAACCAGCGTGACGATCATGGCACACATGACAATACACACAGACAATCAATACTCAATATAATTACCACGCACATTCAATATTGCACATGATGGAATAATAAGGACCAGGAAAAAAAGAAAAGAAAAGAAAAACCGACAATGACAATAGAACTAGAAGTAATATTACTGCACCCACAGGAACTTCCTATCTAACGTTTTAAATTAAGATAGAAAGAGTACAAGATAGGATTTTTCTCAATTTGCCATTACAGAAGCAGATCTTATCAAAGTTTTAGGAATCATATTTGCCCCTACTTCATCCTATCTTATCTCAGGTTAGGAAATCCTTAATACATAATCCAGCATCGGTTATCAAACATGCTTGTTACCTAGCAACCAACGCTACATTTTTCACCTCATTTCACCAAGCTATTTTCTAACCCATTAGATTGGGGGGGGGGGGGGCAAAAAAAAAACC
>JAQMYM010000001.1:15382592-15397859 GCA_030014255.1 Parauchenoglanis ngamensis
TTGTTGTTAATGGTCATTTTCATGGAGAAATCAAGAGTGTTGTCTAATTTCATAAGGGGGGCTAATAATTTTGGCCTCAACTGTATATCCACAAAACATCTTCTGACTGATGTAGCCATGGAGTGGCACTTGGAATTCACATTTATGGTATATATGTATAGGCATATAGATTCTCTGACAGTCCCTGCAAGACACCGTGATGTGTATGTTCTTCTGGATAGTAGGTGTATTCATGTAGTGTATGAAACTGATGTATTTTTCCAGCACATCCCAATGAATATCACTGATGAAGGCTTGGATAACAGACAGGACCAGAGGGAATAATCTGTCAGTTCTCAAATATGTTTCATGATTTTTGCTTGCCCAAATCACAGAGGCACAGCTGTCCAAACTGCAGTGCAACCCCAAGTTTAATTACATTGGCACCTTAAACCAAAAGGTAATTGCTCAGTTCCTTCTGAGCTATATTTGTATGAACCATTCAGAGGTGATAAATGCCTATTTCTCAAAGCAGACAGCAAATACGGGAAATGAATGCATCATTAATCAGAGTGGCTCATGACCAGGATTGAGTATGATTGTGAGTATGAACTACTTGTTCAATGCATTCCTTTACTCCATTGCAAAGAAAAAAATATTAAGATTGCAAGATGGGTTCTCAAAGCTTAGAGTCTACTATCATATATTAAATCTCCTAAAAATATGGAGAAAACAACTGAGGTTATGGAAAGTTGAATTTAATTACTGATTGAGACAGAATTCTCATATGAATATCATCATCATCATCATCATTATCTTTCGGCTATGCCCGTTAGGGGTTGCCACAGCGGATCATCCCTTTCCACTTTTTCCTGTCCTCCACATCTTTCTCTATTACACCAACTACCTGCATGTCCTCTCTCACCACATCCATAAATCTCCACTTAAGGATTCCTCTTTTCATCTTGCCTGGCAGCTCCATCCTTAGCATCCTTCTCCCATTAAATTCAGCATCTCTCCTCTGCACATGTCCATACCAATGTAACTTCGCCTCTGACTTTGTCTCCAAACCGTCCAGCTTGTGTTGACCCTCTAATATACTCATTCTTAATCCTGTCCATCCTTGTCACACCTAGTGCAAATCTTAGCATCTTTATCTTTGCTACCTCCAGCTCTGCCTCCTGTCTTTTGGTCAATGCCACCATCTCCAACCCATATAACACAGCTGGTCTCACTACCATCTTGTAGACCTTTCCTTTCACTCTTGCTGGTACCCTTCTGTCACAAATCACTCCTGATACTCTTCTCCAGGCTGCCTGCACTCTCCTTCACCTCTGTTCCACATTCCCCATTACTCTGAACTGTTGATCCTAAGTATTTAAACTCATCCACCTTTGCCAACTCTACTCCCTGCATCTTCACCATTTCTCTGTTCCCTTCATTTATGCTCATGTATTCTGTCTTAGTCCTACTAACCTTCATTCCTTTTCTCTCTAGAGCATATCTGAACCTCTCGAGGGTCTCCTCAACCTGCTCAGTACGCTCACTACAGATCGCAATGTCATCCGCAAACATCATAGTCCACGGTGGCTCCTGTCTGATCTCGTCTGTCAACCTGTCCATCACCATAGCAAATTAGAAAGGGCTCAAAGCTGATCCTTGATGTAATCCCACCTCTACCTTGAAAGCATCTGTCACTCCTACTGCAGATTTCACCAGTCACACTGTCCTTGTACATATCCTCTACCACTCTTACATACTTCTCCTCATACAATACTACAACTCCTCTCTAGGCACCCTGTCATATGCTTTCTCTAAGTCCACAAAGACACAATGCAACTCCTGACCTTCTCTATACTTCTCCATCAACGACCTCAGAGCAAACAACGCATCTGTGGTGCTCCTTCTTGGCATGAAACCATACTGCTGCTTGCTAATCATGACCTCCCTTCTTAACCTAGCTTCCACTACTCTTTCCCATAACTTCATGCATAAAGAAATACTACAAATATGTATACATCAAAGCAATAATTTTACATTAAATTACTTACAATTACACTACATTTTACTGGGAAACTGACTAGAGGAATGGCTTTGTCATTCCCAGTCTAAGCTGCATGTGGCTTATACTACATTATGCCAGACTGCAAGTGAATTCACAAATACGATTGGTCAGTAGGTGTTCATTTTCCCTAACACCACGGCTTGGACAGTAGTTCTGGCTGCAAAGTAAATTACTAGTTTAAATAAATGTGCTACTTCTTGTAGGTTATCTTTTCTATAACAACTAACAACTGTTTCTTTAATTATCCCAACATGGGAAAGTCCTCAGGAGGAGGTTTCTAAGGAGAATGACAAGATACTTCTTCGTAATGTAAGTAACAACAGGAACTAACTAATATTCCAAACATTTAACATAAGTATAAAAAAATAATAAAACATTTGGGAAGTGCTGTTATAGGAAAATAATACATTTCAGTCTGGCATCAAGCATCATGTGCACGCACCATGTTTTATTCCTCACTTATAACAAATATCCATTACAGATTTAGGTCCATTCACCTTTGTTATGATGGAGAAGGTAACGGAGAAATCCTGAGTTAAAATATATATATATATATATATATCTAACTGACTTCAGCATGAAACTTTACTCACTCACTCACTGCTGTACCCTGGTCAGGGTTATGGTGGATGTGGGCCTTATCCCGGGAGTGCGGCCTGAGGAGGGAATACATCTTGGATCTGGCACCAGTGAATTGTAGAGCACCGTGCACACACATTCATGCCCAAATCATGCCCACCAATAGGGCCACTATATCTTACCCATTTGAGCCTGCAGAATGTATTTAGGAGGTTTTTGAGAGAACCTGGAAGAAAACCTGCACAGAAACATCAGAATAATTAGTACTGGAAACTGATACTTTTTTTCCTCCCACTTGACAACAATTGTAAACACGGACTGGAAATAAAATGAAGAGATGCAATGCCAGAGTGTCATAAAATCCTTAAGCCATCTGTGGTTTATCTGCTTTTGACATTTCCTACTTACATAGCCACTGACAGTTAACATGGTTGCACAAACTTCACAAAAATTACTTTGAAAAAAAAAAAGCTGCAGTCTGAAGTCTGTGGCTCACAGTCTGATATGTGAGAGAAATTGCTTAATGTGTGTCGAAATTGTCAGCACACACAACTTGGAACCATCACAACACTTAGACACTAGATGGAGACAGAATGCTAGTAAATGAGGCCAATCACTTCCGTGTACAGCTTTTAGTAACTACTGTTATACAGTGCATCTCGTATACAGCTTTAGCAATAACTAAATAGAGGTCACTCCAAAGCAGGTACTCATAAACCTAGTAAACCACTAGTAAGAATAATAGTTTCGTGTACTTTAATATTTCTTGGTAAACTGGCATTACTGCTTTTAAGAGTGTAGTGTAAGGAGCTTCAAGAGGTTCAACTGTTATTAGGTCTAATCATACTCCTTGATTTTCCTTATATTAAGCATAGTTAAAAATAAATAAGAATACATGAATTCAAACATACGATATGTTTCTTTTATATTCTCTTCTCATTGTCACAAAGAATGTACAGTCAAACCTCAGATTATTGACACCCTTTATGTGAAATACAGTCATATGAAGAAATAAATGCACCCCATGAAAAGTTTAGACCTTTTCAACATGTTTGGACAGACAGCTATCCAGTCTTCATTGACACAGTGATGATACGTAAAGGTGATATAGTTTATAGTTTATCTCCTCAAACAATGCAGTGAAAGAATTCTTCATGGGGGAGTGGGCAAAAATGTCTCCCAGTAGATGTCAAAGACTGGAAGACGGTTATAGGTAAACACCTACATAAAGTTGTTTCTGCCAAACGAGGAAATAGCAATTACTAAAGCCAGGGCTGTACCTACTTTTTCATCAGGTAATTATTTAATCTTTTTTTTGTTTGTTTAAATAAATGATTGCAAAGTCAAATTTTTTGTTTTTATTATACTCTACCTATACATACTGTTTACCTGAAGATCTAACACTGGTGTGTCTGCATATCAAAATAAAAGAAACATTTCATGGGGTCTATTTACTGTTTTCCATGACTGTATCTACTATATGTAATAAACTTTAGACACTACTAGAAAACTACTTATATCTACCTACCCTTTTTACAAAAGTATCCATCCATCCATCCATCCATGCATCCATTATCTATACTGCTTATCCATTAAGGGTCACGTGGAAGCTTGAGCCAATCCCAGCTGACTTTGTGTGAGAGGTGGAGTACACCCTGACCAGGTCGCCAGTCTATCACAGGGCTAACACACAGAGCCAAACAACCATTCACACGTACATTCACATCTATGTATAATATAGAGTAACCAGTTGACCTAATCCGAATGTTTTGGGACTGTGGGAGGAAATCAGAGCACCCAGAGGAAACCCACGCAGGCATGAAGAGAACATTTCAATTCCACACAGAAAGGCCCCAGTTGGCTGGCAGGTTCAAGCTCATATCCTTCCCGCTGTGAGGCAACAGCGCTAACCACTGCACCACTTGTGCCACCAGCAAGAGAAAAAAGTATTTTCTTTCAAAAACATAAAATGTGTACTGCAGGAACTGAAAGACGAGAGCCTCCTTAGAACAAAGAACCTTTTCTGGACTTTCCCTCAACAGCACTGTTATCCTTCCACTACATTTTGCTGTTCAGGCACTTCATCTTCATCACTGAATCATCTTCATCTCACATCCTCACCCTTGATGGTTACTGTTTATACAGGCTTCCTAATATACCAGGAATCCACCAGCAGTTCCTTTCTCCTGCTTGTGTTAAGCAGCAAGTGGTTTTGCTTATTGAAAAATACATATGTAACACAAGTAATCTTGTTTTTCACATACAGTATAACATGTTTGATGTGTAGAAATGAAGAGGATAGGATACAGGTTGGTTTCCTGGGGAGCCCCAGTGTTGTTCACCACTGCCTTTGATACACAGCTCTGGAGCTTCACAGATCTGCCCTGTTGGTCAGATAATCCACGTCCCAGGAGATTTGTGGGCGTCCGTGGGCAAATTTGTGTTGTTTGTTCCCTAGTCAGAGAGGCAGGATGGTATTAAAGAACACGATCCTGTCCATGGTTGTGGCTTGGTCCAGTTATATTTTAAAAGAAAGACAAAGAAATCCTTTCCCAATTCTATTACTTTTTGAAAATTCCTTTCAGTCCTCAGGAAATGTTTTGTCTATAACCATTTCTTCTTTCCCTGGAACAGAAATATGATGGTACGTGTATATGTCGCCGCGCCGTATGCTATTCATTTCGGTGGCGAGCTCAAGCTGCATTTTCACAGTGTATGATGGTTGAAGCGCAGTAAAACAGTGGCAAAGAAAAAGCTCCATGTCCACAGGAAAATACGACATTGGATCACCGATGCTTTGGGGCTGTTTTTATGGCTTGTCGTCCACAAGCTCTTATGAAGATCGACAGCATCATGAACAATGCTACGAAGCAGGACACTGAAACTTATAACCTGGTTGCCACTGCCATCACACTGAGACCTGGCAGATGATGAGCCCAAGCATACACACAAATCAACACATGATCCATGTCTAACAATGGTCATGTCACTCTCTGAATTTGACACCTAATGAAAACCTGTGACCTGAAATGAAGAGGACACTCTACATGTGCAAACTTAAGAACATAACAACTGAACAAATATCCTGCTCCTGAACTGGTAAAATAAGAAAATACAATCAAAACATGTTTGAACAAGGATCATGTAGGTTCTTCATGTGCAGCTAATTAGGTTGTGAAAGCTGAAATCTAATCCTCAGCGTTCTTACTTATTTTCTACTCAAGTCATTTCAAGATTATTAGAAATATATACTTCTAGCTGGGTGAACTGTGCGTGAGTGCCACTTGATTTGTTTTTCTCAGTTGGGCACTTGTAATTCCCATAATTTGTGATGATTTGAACATGGAAATAGCCCCTGCTACACACTCATTTTCTAGTTGACTGAACCCTTATAACTAATTTTCTCTTTTCACAGTTTCCTTCCTTCTCTTGCTTATCCTAATAGTTTCTCAGGGTCTTGTTAGCTTTTTACTGAGATACTAAACACCTGATTTATGACTCTGATAAGCACTGAACTAGAAATGGTGCAAACATCGCTGGATGGTAAACTGTACAGCACAGAACGAATTAAATATTTAGTTTAATGCGCCTGAGTCAGTGAGTGGAGAGACCGAAAGCTGAGCATTTCTTAGACTGAAAGATATCGATTTTGTCATGCACAATCAACTGCATTATAGTACTAGAATGTTTTCAATTTTCAATTTTAAATAGTCATTCTTGTTGTTACTTAGTGAAAGTAAATCATGGGCATAGTAGAATAACATTACAATCAATCAATAATGAATGAATGAATGAATCACTCAATTAATTAATCACATATCAGAGAAAGGCATATGGCGGTACTGAGACTACACCAAAGTTTTAAATAAAGGAGCTTAATTTACTTCCACTGAATTTGTTCATGGCTTTGTTCGGTTCTAGTGATAAATAATCACAGTTCAATAAGAACAAATTAAAAGTGATTTAGGAAGGATCTCATATGAATACGTATGGAAGATTAAGATTGTGGATAGGTGCAGCTTTTATATACGGTGAAATCATCATCATTTGTAGGAGTTCCTACCAATTCTTCATCCGATGTCCTTGAAATATCAACATATTCTTCCAATGCCAGTTAAAATAAACACATACTTTGTCCTGATCTCAAAAACTCTGAGTGTCAATATTATGTAATTCTGTGCAAGAATTCATATAAATATAAAGCAACATGGCTATTTGACTAAATTACTTTTATACATCAGGCTCAGTAAAAGATTCTCAGGCATTCGATAGTCAATTGACCTTCTGCAAATCTAATCAGATGTCTTTCATGTGATTACACTGAGATCTTTCATCAAATTACTTTAAGATGATTAACACCTTTCCACATAGGAACAAAATCTGGAATGCTCTTCAGCTAGTTTCTCCTTAGTAATAAATAATTGCCTGCATTTTTTTATCTCCTAAGTTGTCAACTATATTGATGCCTTTTCGCCTGGGGCTAAATGAACCATGGCCCAGGAGCGAATAGCAGTCATTTTTTCTTACTAATGTTTTGATGGATGCTGTACGTCAGTGTGCGAGTAAGCAAAACATTTTTACATGCTAAAAATGTGGAAGAAATCTGCGTATGCATGTGATGGTGGAAATGAACTGGTGTTTTGAAAAACTGGTATTATTATTGGTTTTGTAAAATTGGTTTATTGTGACTTTTAATGACTTTTTAATTGAAAACATTTTTCCAGAACAGTGTTTTTATGCCTTAGGTAGAATAAATAATAAGTATTATACATTATGTGTTAAATATCTCCCTTTGCATTAGTGTGTCAGAATAAAAAACCAAAAGTGTATTTCACAGCTACAGTTTATATTACGTTTTCAGATGAAACCGCAATGGGGGCTGCAGAATAGAAGCAAGTAAAAGCCTTCAGACTTTTTTCAGACCAAAGTTGTGGTAAGATCTCTACGATGTTTAAAATAACACACCAGCTGATTATCTTAGGAAAATACATAACAGTGTACCAAGAAAAATGAATACAGTTTTAAAAGGGAAGTCACACCTAAATATTTATGGTGCTATTTATTTGATTTTATTATATTGACACATTTCAGTCACTCAGCAAAAAACAAAAGGCCCAAAATGACCCTTTAAACAACAAATTATTCCAATTTTTATATTCTTTTTTGTATATATTTTAAAGAATCTGAACAGATATACAGATCATTTACTATATATTAAACGTTAGTATTCATTAAAATGCGTATACAAATAACTTGAGTGGGTTATAGAAATAGTACTGTGCAGTTTCACTAGAGGAGAGAGCAACATAGAGATAGTGCTGTTCAGTGTTCTTGTTTAACAGATAATAAGGGCTAAGAGGCGTGAAAAGAAGATTGAAACTGTGTCTAGTGGTGAAGATCATGAAGATGCTAAAAGCCCAAAGTGATAAAGACCTCCATGGTACATTAACTCTACCAAACACCCCCTCACACACACTGAGACTTTCTGCTTGTGAGACTGGAGCCTGACCTTAACTGCTAAAGTGGAACATGTGTATATGAAAATGTGCCAGATACAAACAAGTAAACATGCTTAATTCCATTAAGTATGTGCATGACAGAGAATTAATTTGAAATTCTGACTATCCATTGCTGTGTATGCAAAAATATGAAGGAGAACCTGGAAAGGCTTGTGATGTGTGTTTGCTTTGTTTCTGTGGTTTCTAGCAGATTTTGCTGAAGTGGCCATCTATGAGGAGCTTTCATGAACCTCCCACTACATGTGTATATGTGTACACACATACTCGCACACAACCCCGCATCACACAGCTAAACACTCAACACCAGCACGACTCAAGGTTGCCAGGCAACCATATGGGTTTCAGTAGGTTGTGTGTGCCAGTCGCTATTCAGACCATGTCTGTTTAGCCCTCCAACTCTCCACAAACTCCCAAACACCCCTTTATCTGCTTTATTCGATACCTGGACCAAGAACTTTGGATGGATCACTTAGCAATTCTCTTCATCAAGTGTCCCTCTTGGCTGGAGATTGGTTGGAGATTGAATTTAGCAATCTATATAATCCTGATGTTTCAGCCAGGAGCGACATTGTAGGTAAGAGTTCACATAGAGCCAAAACACTTGATCCTAACCAAAGTGTGGCTTAAAAAAAAGAATAAGTGCATAGAAAAAACAACAAATGAAATGTAGTAAAGAAACCTGTCTTCACTCTCTTTTTCAGCCCTTCCTGCTATACTTCTCAGAGATAAAGAATAGTAAATATACCAGAATAAAAGTAAAAAAGTGACCTGGTATACATATTCACTGTTGTGAGGCACACAGTTCTATATTTCATGCTACAAGTCAGGACAATCTAGTTTTCTCCAATCATTTTGGGTCAAACAAACACAAGCAGCCCAGGACTTTTTAAAGTTTAATTTAAAATTAATAAATAGCTTTATTAATAGATTTATTATTAAGCACCTATGTAGACCCCTATCAGAAAGGGTTCCTATAAGAACTAGGTTTTGGAAGCTAAGAACTATTAAGTGTCCAATAAACCCTTAAAGAAACCCATTTTTTAAGAGTGTGCAGTCCTCAGAAAAGGTATAGACATACCTATATCTGATTACATGAAAAGATATTTGTTATTTCTTGCCACTTCATTGCTCTTCTTGTTCCAGAGGTCATCTAGATGATTTGCCATTTTATGAAATGTTTCCAATGCAAGAGCACATCCATTCAATCCATTCTATCAAGATCTGTTATTTATCATGTTAGTTGTTGGACAGACAAAGATGTTTATTCTGTATTATTATGTTACAATGTCATTTATACAATATTTAAAATGTTTAAAAGTTATTTATAAAGATGGAAAAAGTCTATTATCAGCAATGGTCCCATTTACACCACTGTTTCAGTGCTGCTTTCCCTCCTACTATCAGTTTGATTAATGTTCTGAATCATCTCCAGCCCTCGCACCTCCCTCTGTGCCAAGGCCGTGTCAGGCTGTCATCAAGATCCAGTGTCCCCTGGGGGGGATTGGGATGCCAGCTGCACAGCTCTAGTCATACAATTCCGGGACAATCTCTACTTCTTCCCTGCTTTTTTCCTATTCTTGGGATCTTGAGCCTCAGTGGTCAGACACTGGCCAAATGCTAGGCCTGGAACCCATGTGACGCTGCCATCAAGAGACTCCCTGTGGATTGAAAGCATGGGGTTTTGACATCCTCTTATTGTGCCTACATGCTGTGCCAAACAAGACTGCCAAGGATGAAGGGAGGTCTTGGATCTGAGACATAGGTTTTGTACAAAATAAGACATTACAGTAATAGAATCATTGAGCCTGCCTTGCCTTAGTCTTATCCACCGGTACCTCTTCATAAGCTGGGTTGTGAAAAAAATCTATAATTTTTTTTTATAAAACCATGTTAGGATCATATTTGTTCATGGCTTTAGGACAGAGTGTAATGAAGAAACGTAATCATATTGTTGTCTGCCTATGAAATACATTTTCTTTTACATTAAGAGATTAATTATCACCAATTATACTGTTAGGTGCTGGTTTTGTTTTCACTTTGCTACTAGTTAGAACCATATTTGGCTAGACTTGGCCTTGAAAATAAAAATCATTATACAATCATGCACCTGCAACCAAATTGTCAGTAAGGAGCAGTATTCACAGACAAGTCAAGTCAAGTCAAGTTTAATTTTATAGCACATTTCACATGACAGGCATAGACTCAATGTTAGTTGAGAGAAATGAACACATACAAATAAACTATGAAATGCCACTTGAGACCAATACAAAGTATATAAATAAAGCTTATCAATAGTATCATCCATGAAAAGATTTTTTTTTCATGGAGGACATCACAGGAGACTGCATCTTTAATCTGGATAAATTTATGGCTAAAGTTCTGAATTAAATTAAAATGAGCTGTAACAATCGAAGATGAGGGTTAGCTTGTCGTTCAAACCATGGCCACATTTTCTTTACAGAAGAATGCATTGAATTAACAAAAATGGTAGTGGTAAAACAATGGTAAAATTTATTCTAAAACTCAAAATAATGAATTAAGGACATAGTAAAATAGTCTATGTCTGTGCACACGTAACAATTTCATAACCTTTATTTATTGTCTTGTGGCTGCATTAAGTTGTGCATGCAATTAACCGACAAAGCACGGTATAAGCCGTGCTAAAGTAAAGAACTTTGTTGGACCAAGTGCTGTTTTATAAGCCACTGAATCTTTGAATGCTCATTGTATGTCATATTCTCATTAATACAGGTACAGTATATTATCATATTAGCTTTTCTTAATTTTATTATTTTATGCCGTCTCTTGCGTGCTAAGTATCTGATTACCTTTCCCCATGTACATACTGATGTAATCTTTCAACTTAATTCACTGTTTCTGAATATGGCTCAAAGCTAGTAAACCTTGTCAGATCTTACTATCCTTCTGAGGACACTTGGTTCCCTAAGAGTATAAAAACACACCCGTGCACACCCGTGCACACACACACACACACACACACACACACACACACACACACAAACGCATTGATCTTGCATTTCTACATCCCTAGCTAACTGATGCTTGAGTAGTGGATTATAGTTTTGGCTTTGTTAGCAGAGCACTTCACAGCTTATCTGAATAATTATCTTACTTAATTAAAAACAAAAGGAGTATACTCTTTAATGACCACATGCAACCTCTACAGAAAGAGACACCAGGAGAGTAAGCGAGAGAGAGAGAGAGAGAGAGAGAGAGAGAGAGAGAATTGGGTCTCACCAGTTTTATTAGCTTAGACAAGAATGTGTTTTATCTTTATGGAGGTCTTGCCATTTTACCATAATTAAATACCCCTGAATGGCTAAGGTAGCTATGGTGATTATCACCCTCCTGTTCATTTAGGAAGGACAGAGTTAAGGAACACAGTGAGAGAAACCTCCTCCACAAAGCAATAAAGCTCTGAGGTTATATTCAGTTGTTATCACACTATCACACTACATACCTGTGGGTCAGATTTTCAATCTAGCAGCGACAGAAAGCCCTCATGTACCGGCGCAGCATGATAAATACAAACACTGAAGATAAATCCATTGTTTGCTGTGATAGAGGCTAAGATGGCATGTTTTCACAAGTCAAACTGACAGCTCTGAGTAGGATTTTCAAACATGTCAACCTGTAATTAATTAGTTTATTTGACACACACACAAATTCCTCATTTTGACATAAATAAGTTCCACTTCATTAAGTTTAATAATAATAATAATAATTTAAAAAAGTGAACATGGCCATCTCTGCTCTTGTTTACCTAGTCATGAGTTGCTAAGCAACAGACTGGTCACTTTAAACCACAGCTAGGACAATATTCCACAAAAAGCATAGAGCGTTATAGCTTTCAAAACTGTGCATACAATACAAAAGCTAGTTGAGAAAATAGCAGAGTGCTGCTCTAAATATGGACACCATGAAACCTAAGATAAAGCAACATCATAAGGCACATGTCCCATCTTATAAATCAAACCTAAAGCATATTATTCAGTAACAACCACGATTTATCTAATCAGTACAGTGAAACTAATAATATATAGTTGTGTAAGCAAGGAATATTAGTCTCACTCATGAGTCCTGGGAGTGTAAAAGGTTAAACTCCTTTTGATCAATATGAACATTATATCACTGTTAAAGTACACTTACAGCCAGTAGCTATTGAGAGTGACTTGATGGATAGTGATAAAGCATAAATGTTGCATGCTTGTGTGTTCCTGTGATGGGAATATTTGCCTTGTAAACACAGAACCTGAACATAAAACTCCAGCTGCCTGAAGCGTGGTGCTTTTTGCGAAGAAAACTCATTAATTTCCGGGTACCAGACAGGCAGATTTCTCAATTACAGAATGCAGCTACTGTATTCAAACAGCTCATCGTCTATGTTTTTTTACATTGAAGTTACTGCTCAGAAATCTGATTAAATGCTAATTAAAATGTCACTGTGACCAATCCCAATTAGCAAAAAACAGATGTAACAATGCAGATTGTGAGGTTTTCCAGGTAATCCAGTCTAGTTAAAGGGTCCATCTGTGTCTTGTTACCACTAAAAATCAAACTTTTGTAAGGCAGGAGCCTTTTCATTTTATGTAAAATTTTATTTAAATGGGCCTACAAGGTGCTTTCACAACACACACATACAAAAGTCTACACACCCTTGTTCATGGTTTTAAGTATCATCTGTATGAACGTTAGTTAGCTAGTAGATTAGCCAAATGAATAGTAACAGGGTCACTGTGGAGTTAAATATTGTAGGTAAAGAGAGACAGAAAAAGATACTTCCACATACATAGATTTTTACATAATTACATATTATGAACTTTACTATTTTACTACTATTAGTAATGAGATGGGTCAAGCAGTTGGGTGAGAACACCATTTGGTATTTGGCTTCAGAGTGCTTGAAACATGTACATGAAATAAAGAGATTGAGGACAGAATGGACTCTGAATGTAACATCCACATTGCATGCTTCAATAAACAGATGAAATGGAGAACACTGTCATGTCATATTTCATGGTCCATAACGTTGTGATAGATGTATTTTGTGTTATCTATCTGAAGACTGAACTGGTATTAAAAACTTTAAAACTGCAAAACTTCCATTTTAAGTGACATCTACACAAATTAGCTTTGGGAATAGTGTTTTGTTATTTTTACAAGTTCAGCTGACCTTAATATGTCCCCCAATATTTTTGCTTACGATATATGCATTTTATAGGAGTTATTTTTAGATAATTAAATGGTTGATGAGGTGATTGATGGCTTCAGCCATGACAGTCAAGCCTCATGAATGCATACACAAAGTAATGTCTTGTTCTACTGTAAACTATAAACTGTAACTAACAGACCCTCACAGGAAAATTATTTGGTGTTTTTCTTGTATGTTGCTCATTCTGATGTCTAAGTTAGCTCCTTGTACTGATATCATAACTACCTAACCAACATGAGTGAATGAAGTGATGGCATAAAACCAAGGCAACTAATAATAGCAAATTTTCTTGATGGTTGATAGTTGATATTTTTAAGGTCAGTCTATCTTTTTTTTAAAAAGAACTGCACTGACAGAATGAATAGCGGATATGAGGACACTTCTTCAGTTGGGTAGAGCTAGAGGCAGAGGAGTGGTTTTATTTTTCTTTTAAAATAGGTTGTATTGAGTGTAAATTCTGAGTGCTGCGGTATATTTTCAGTTAATCACATTAGCTACTTATGCTTACATTACTTGGATTAAAATGATGGATAATGTCAGCTAACTAGCAAATTGTAATTCAGTCAGTCTTTCTGACAACAGTAAAATCAATTTACATGCAGAAATTATATGACTGCAGTTTATATATATATATATACCACCCAAAGGTTTCTATTTATTTTTCACTTGAATTTTGTTGGATGCTATATCACATTAAAGATGAATTGAACATTGAGATGAACATTAAAGGAGAGTTGATTAAAATGTTAGTGATCGGTCAGCAGAACAACATATGATGGCCTAATTAAGAGAGGTCTGCCCAAAATATCTGGTACCTTAGGTCATGGGTTGTTTGGGTGTCCAAAATCAGCAAAAGAGGTACAATTCCAATGAAAACAGGTAGTAAATAAGTCACTTCTCAATATACTGTATATTCTATATATTGACTCTTTCAGTTTCTGCATACAGCAAAAAATAGTGTTTGAAGGATGTACATTTTGAAGAAAGGAGTCTTGCCTAATTCATCAATTTTAGATTTGCTTTTACCGCTGTTATGCCTCATACTGTATATTGGTTAGGAAGCCGATGGAGATATGGATCAGTTGGGGTCAACTGTCTAATTTTGTGGACTAATTGTTATTTTGTAAACTGCAGCCATCAAGTTCAACTTATTTCTGTGATGTGATAGTACAGCTACTTAATTACTTACTACTTACATAATTATTAATTTTAAACATACCAAGTTTGAAAAAACTGGAGTATTTGTTTTTCTTCATCAGATAAAGACATATAGTGTAAATGACTGTGTTTTTATTGCATTTTATGGGTCTGTAATGGAAAGTGTTTTGACCTTTGACCTTTGACCTTTGACTGTATGCTTGCGTACTTATGTGTCAAAGACCAGCACAAACTTCAAGACGGGAAAGATTTTGCAGTGTAGGGTTAAAATAAAAGTTTAAACCATCTTTGGTTTTTGTTGTTGTAAATGTAATCAAAAGCCAGAGCTACATTCGATAACATAAGCAACATTTGATAATATGAGAAAAATACACTATATAGCCAAAAGTATTCACTCACCCATCGAAATAATTAAATTCAGGTGTTCCATGGCCGAGCAGCTGCATTCAAGCCATACATCAACAAGTGCAGTGCAAAGTGTCGGATGCAGTGGTGTAACGCATGCCGCTGGACTCTAGACGTGTTCTCTGGAGTGATGAATCACTCTTCTCCATCTGGCAATCTGATGGACGAATCTGGGTTTGGCAGTTGCCAGGAGAACGGTACTTGTGTGACTGCATTGTGCCAAGTGTAAAGTTTGGTGGAGGGGGGATTATGGTTTTTCAGGAGCTGGGCTTGGCCCCTTAGTTCCAGTGAAAGGAACTCTGAATGCTTCAGCATACCAAGAGATTTTG
>JAQMYM010000001.1:15424875-15451978 GCA_030014255.1 Parauchenoglanis ngamensis
TGTCATTATGGGGTGTTGTGTGTAGAATTCTGAGGAAAAACATGAATTTAATCCATTTTGGAATAAGGCTGTAACATGACAAAATGTGGAAAGAGTGATGCGCTGTGAATACTTTCCGGATGCACTGTATATACACAATATATATATATATATTTAAAATTAATTTATTTAAAATTATAAAATATATAATATTCATATCATAATGGGAAAAAATTCAATCACAGTAACCTTGGCTATGTTATGGCGTCTGTGTAAGGTGGGCTGTTTTGAGTATTTCAGAAACTGCTTATTGATTCAGATTTGACATACAACATTTTCTAGATTGTACACAGATTGGTGAGGGGGAAAAAAGGGGGAAATCCATTAACTGCAGTTATGTGGGAGAAACACCTTGATGATGAGAAGTCAGAGGATAATGGCCAGACTAGCTCAGGCTGACAGGTTCAGTAAGTCAAATAACCACTCTTTACAAGTGAGTAGAAAAGCATCTCAGAAAGCTCAGCACCTAGGTTCCACTAACGTAGCAACTCACTGCAGTGGCAGGCAGCGCACAGGCACAGTATGAAGCATGGCTGGTGTTTAAAGAGGCTTTTATTTTCATATATGAGAATAAAATGGGCATTACTGTCTTTTCCTTTTGACATCCACTGAAGGTGTATTTGTCCATGACCAGGGTGAAATGTCTACCCAACAGGTAATATTTCAATTCCTCAATGGCCCATTTTATGGCTAGGGCTTCTCATTCCATGGCAGAATATCACAGTTCTTAGGGGGTCAGTTTTCTTCTCAAATATAGGACCACATGTTCTTCCCCATCAAAGTTCTGGGAGAGCACCATGCCCAGGACTGTCTCTGAAGGATCTGTGTGCATGGTGAAGGGACAATAAAAATCTGGGTTCCTTAGCACTAGCAGGCTCATGAGC
This sequence comes from Parauchenoglanis ngamensis, assembly GCA_030014255.1. NCBI lineage: Eukaryota > Metazoa > Chordata > Actinopteri > Siluriformes > Auchenoglanididae > Parauchenoglanis > Parauchenoglanis ngamensis. The sequence continues at coordinate 15,425,799 of JAQMYM010000001.1, forward strand.
ATTTGCATCAGTGTCTGGAACACCTGCTTTGCTGCCTTGGACCATTGCACCTGGTCTAGTTGTCCTGTCTTTGTTATGTCTGAGAGGTCAAATCACTTACATTACTACAGGTGTAATTTTAAAATAGTAAAGTTGTTGTTCGAAAAATGTTGCGGTACCTTGGTTCTGATGTTTTTGAGCCCTGATTGTGTCCTGATTGTGGGTTTGTATTTTTGAAAGCATCTTATTGACCTCAAAGGAATTACACGGACCCCATGCCTGTGTTCCTGTTGAAGTGTGCGTGTGTGTGTGTATACGTGACTCTGTGCTAGACCCCTAGCAGTGGTTTGACCTAATGGAAGTAGAAAATACAGCTTTGGTCCATTGAGCTCGTGCTGGGATGTGATTTAGGAGACAGCGACCCGTATGCCTCCACTGACCCCTTCCACCGACCTCTTCTCTCAATTTCACTTACGCATAATTAGCCGCATTGGATGAAGTGGGTCATTATGCGGTAGCATTTCGTTCCGTCTGCGTCATTTCACGCCAGAAAGCGCTTCCTCTGGAGGATCGGGGGAATTAAAAGACTCGCGCGCGCGCGCACACACAGGGAACGCTCGCGTCGTGGAGAGCAACTTTATCATCACGGACAGCAAGTTCTGGGAGGGAAAAGCCCAGTAAGCCAGCCCTTCCTCTCTCTCTTTCTCTCTCTCCTTACTACGTCTGTCACTCCTTTTCTCTGTCAGTTCACTTACTTAGACAGACTTGTGGTTGCACTTCGGCGGCATCAGACGGCGGCGGCGCGCAACAGAAGCGGACGCTGCGCACAAAGCAATGATGAAGGTGAGTGAACCCAAACGTGTCAGGGTTACATTAGGACTTAAGAGGTGGAGGCGACCTACTTATTTGATTCTGATTCATTATATTATATTTTGCTTGATGTTATAAAAATCTGATGTATCTAACTATTTAAAAATAACTTTCCAACATCTGTGTGCTAAAGAATGATATCGACATATTTTCTGATTATTTTTAACAACGGTATCTAATACACAGTAAGCCCTTAAAACCTGTTATCAAATTAAAATAGAACTTTTTTATAAAGTACAAATGTTCCTCAAATTTTGATTTGATCATTTTTATTAATCTTATGCTATGATCACACCCCTATCGAATTTTAGTATACTCTAAATATGTCTGCTGCACAGACATATTTTTATATATATATGAAAGACAGATTTATCAAGTGAATTCACAGAGATTTATCAAATAAACATTACAGTGTGTAAGTGGATTAAGAAGTCACGAACTCTATAGCGTTCTCAGATGTGTATGCAGTAACAGCACATCCCAACACCTATATAGACTATTAAACATGAAAGAAAACATTTCTATTCCTCCCTCTCTCTTTCTCTGTCTTTGTGTGTGTATGTGTGTGTGCGTGTGTGTGTGCGTGGCGGCGTAGCCGTGCTCGGGGTTGATGCGCTTCCGCTTTGCGCTCTTCGTCAGCGCGTGTTTGCGGATGGTGAGCGCGGACTGCGGCTCTGATTGCGCCTACTGCTCTGTGCACCTGCGCGTGCAACAACCCCACGTCAACTCTATAGTAAGTCGGTGGACACTGTGCGTCTGTGCGCTTTCAGTGTTCCACAGCGTGAACACAGCTTAAAATTATTCCTCAAAGCTCAGCTTTAAAAAAAAAAAAATTTTATTTTTTAATTTTTATTATTATTATTATTTGTTTATTTATTTATTTATTGCAAAGCTGTCATGATGGAGAAAATAGTCTACTGGAATTCATGCTGGGAAGTAGTGATAAAAATTATTGTTATTATTATCATTATTATTATGCACAGCATAAGGATTATATTATTTTATAGTATATAATGTTTTAGCACAGATATTTAAAATTCTAGAAAAGGTTTATTGTTTCTAGTATTGCACTTTTCCCCCTAATAAAATGCATCATTCAGTTTGAGAGCACATTTCTGTGATTCATGCCCTTCTTATCAGTAATTGGATTAGAAAGTTAAACAACAAATGAAAAGGCTGATATATTGATATTACATCAATTTGATGCCAGAAAAGAAATATTGATTGTGATATATTGATTGTGTAGCATTTTCAAGCTATGGCATGTTTTTTGAATCAATTCATGGACCTTGATGATGTATTGATCAAAGCTGCACTAAAACTGTTTTAGAGTGCTTTATGACAAAGGATTGTGTGTGTGTGTGTGTGTGTGTGTGTGTGTGTGTGTGTGTAGGGAAAGAAACAGTCTCATCCATGTAAATAACATCTACTGAATTTTTCACTATTACAGATTTCTAACAAATCTCACTATTTGGATATGTGGCATGTAAATATTATGTCTAATAATGAATTTTAAATGTGCATTCTTCCTATTTCTTCTCTTTCCTCGTCTGAACATTCTGACATTGTGATCCTATTATAATGGAAAGGCAAAAAGTCCTTTCTTCATGTTTCCAAACCAAAATACAGATACAGTGTGAAAGAACTGAAGAGCTAAAACACTAAAATTTGAGATTAAGTGTATGTATAATATTAAAATGTATTGTACTACACAGTACAAAGCAAAAAAGGCTATACATTAGATTTGATGAAAATTATCCTTATTTCGTTAAAATTCATGTGGATTTTCAAGAGCTTAACTCTGTTTCCCACCCGCACAGGCTTACTCATTACACATGGTACACTGCTCCATAAAAGAGAATGCAGTTAGTCATGTCTAATATTGACTTTGATGTCAGTATGATACAACCGTGAACACTGATGTGTCTAATTATGCCAGAGTCAGATAGTGTTGGTATGTACATGTATTTGCAAGACCAAAGACTGTAAATGGTATGTATCTCATAGATCCTATTCATGTGTTTTGGCAGGAATGTGTGTTGCAGTGTGAAGGTCATCTTTCCACTGGTGGCTCTTGGGGTATATGTGAAGATTTTCTGCAGACAACTGAAAGCACGCCTGAAGCAGGGCAAGCATTCACAGAAACCTATAGCCTACCCCAACAACATCATGAGGAGAAAAAATATGGTGGTTTCATGAAGCGATACGGTGGTTTCATGAAGCGCTATGGAGGCTTCATGAAACGGTATGGAGGCTTCATGAAAAAAGCTGCAGAGGTCTATGGACCTCAGCCAGATGACATAGACCGAGGCAGAGAAATCCTGTCTAAGAGTGACATGGAGATGCTGGCCAATCTGGTTGAACATGATTCTGAGAAGGAAGGGCCTGAAATGAAGGACATCCTTAGTGCGAAGGGAGAAGCTGATGAGTTAGAGGGCATGGTAAAGCGCTATGGTGGTTTCATGAGAAGAGATTATGACTTGGGGGGTGGGGCTAAGCCGCTACAAAAACGCTATGGTGGGTTCATGCGGCGGGTGGGCAGGCCAGATTGGGGGGAGGAGCCTAAACTTTACAGAGGTGTCTTTAAACGTTCGCCACAGGAAGAGGAAGAGCAAGAGAAGTCACCAGATTTGGGCAAGAAATATGGGGGTTTCGTGGAATACTGACATCCTTGCAGACTGTAGTTAACTGTTGATATTTCTGTTCTATCCCCCCAGTTCTATCATCTGTTAACTGTAAAGTGTTCTTTGTAATCATGGCAGACAAAAATCACATGCTTATAATATACTTGTGCATTTGTATAATTTGCTTGTAATATCTTTGTAGTGATAAACATGTGATGAACAGAATATGAAAAAACACTCAAAGCTATATTGTGTCTACTGGAATTCATGTTTCATAGAATGCAAGCCTGTGTAGCAGAATCAGGCAGATCAATTACAAAGTGTTATCACTTACACTCACCTGTCCTACCCTCATTTGTCCCTTTTCCCTATTTCCTTGGCTGCACTACAGATTACATTCTCCACACCGAATTTACTTAGAGATTGATCCAGATATATATTTCTAATTTACCACAGCAACAGACCTAGTGGGGTAAAAGTTTTTGTTTTTTTTTATAACCACAGTAGAGTCATTTACTCACACAGCAGTGCTCCTCATATTGTGTTGTTCTGTTGACTGTCTAAATTTGTTATATGCTGTACAGCTTGAATAAACTGCTCGAAACTGCAAAGCAGTGTCTCTGTGTTTCAAAATGCCTCTGGGTTTCAGTTACAGAGATACATCCTGTCACATCTCTGAGAGGTGATTCAACCCCTTCAAAATCTCTTAAGTGGCTATAAAAAGTTTGATCAGTGTCAAAGATGATGTTTTTGCCAATAATGTGTAGCCTACGCAGTAGATCAGTATCTGCACCATAGGATGGCGGTGACCGAAATCAAAGAAATCGTTATGATTATGATAATGATATTTTGTGTTTGTTCATTTTATAATAATATACAATCAACAATACATCACAACATTACATTGGTGGGTTTCTTACCTAGGTACCTGAATCTTTATTCAGCTGTGTGTAAAAATTTGGGTACCCCTGACCAATTTACATATTTTGCGGATTTTCGAAGTGAAAAGAAGTAAACATTTCTACAGCAAAGTAAATGTAAATGTTTATGCAATTACCTTATGTTTGATGAATTTAAAAAGTATGGAAAAATAGGAATTGTGCAATTTTCAAAAGTTTGGATACCTTGCTAAGTCAGTACTTACTAACCCCTCTTTGCTGATATGACAGCTTGCAAACTCTTTTTGTAGCGAGCTACGGATCTTTCTATTCTTGTTTTAGGAAATTTCAAATACTACTCTTTGCAGAATATTTCTAGTTCTGAGTAATTTTAGGACCATTTAGCATGTGCAGTAGTATTTAAAATTTTAAGATTTTAACTCAAGGGACTGAGGGTCTTATCAAAACTTCACCTTGCATTCATGAATTAGGTCATGATGTGTTTTGAGGTATGTTTTGGATCACTGTCTCTTTGAACAAGCCATTTCTTTTCAGCTTCAGTTTCTTGACTGATATACTGTATACTAAAATCCATTCCTTCACCTACCAGTGCAATGTTTCCTGTGCCACTGGCCTAACCCAAAAGCCTAATAAATCCACCCCCATGCTTAACAAATGCTACTCCTTATTTTCTCCAAACGTACCTTTGGTGATTATGGCCAAATTTTTACTTCAGTAACCCATTCAGTAGGCCATTTTCCAAAATCCTTTAAGCTTAGCAAGATGTTGTTTTTCATACATCAAACATTGAGTTCTGTGATGAGGTCACCAGTAAGGTCTGCTTCTGATGACTGCTCTATGCAGATCATGTGCTATAAATGCTATATTGTAGAATAGTACACCACCGCTCCTGGTTCAGCTAAACGTTCCTACATGTCCTTGTCATCCTCCACATCTTGTCTTGATCTCAACAGTTCCCCTAAACTGCCATTTCTTAATGACACTTCAAACAGTGGGAATGGTGTGCTGGAAGCAGTTTGAGATTTTCTCATAGTTGTGTAAGCATCAATTAAATTAATTTTCAGTCTTCAGTCAGCTTCTTGGAGGACAGATGGCTGCTGAGTGGTAGCACAAGATTTTAAGAGTCAGAGAATCAATTCCTAATCACAATTCCTGACCTGGGTAATAAATCCTAACAAGTCAATTATGGCCTAAAAAATTAAGTAAGTTCTGAGGCAGTAGTACTGGAAGGGTGTCCTAACTTATCGTAATTGTCATAATAATGTTTTTTTTTTTTTTTTACAAATATAAAGCAACTCTTTACACATTACCCCACTTTACCCATTCTGATGACTGATGTGAAAATTAAATGATTGTTTTCACCTGTATTTGGATGATTGTATGCATTGTGCTGCTGCCAAATAATTGCCTGACAGGATAATTGAATGAATGACTGGTACAGGCGTTCCTATTAAATTGGCTGATGAGTGTATTCATCATTATTCCATGAAAATCATGAAGCAGCAGCAGCAGCACTGTTTCATAGCTTTATTGTAGGTTTTATATAGCAGGCTTAGCAAATATTTTGGATGTTTCTGAAAGTGTGACAAACCCAAAAACTAAAATAAATGATTAAAATAACAGTATACAGTATATATATATATTTATAAATATATATAAGTTCCGATAAGGGTCCCGAGTCTTAAACCATTAATGCTGGCACAAGCCTACCTCGGAACATGAGCGAGAGATATACATACAAAGCCATACCGGCTCGGACGACGCCCAGGTTAACAAGGGCTGCATCAGTTGTTGAGGAACCAGGACATACTGATGAAAAGTGGGCTACTGGAACAAGACACCTGGACTTGGTCAGAAAACTTGGAACTGATGGAATGCTAGGTGTCCTTCAGAGGAAATGCTTGCAGACGATAACAGTGCGCTGCTCCATATATCCACCAACACCATCACTGAAACCAATGAGATAATGTATGCCACTGTCACAGTAATCTTGGAGATGCTTGGTTACAAAATCAAGACCAAGTATGCAGAGTACCTACCATGGAGAAGAAGGTTGGAAGCCAAGATCTGGGAAACCTGGAGGCACATCAGCCCATTCACAGAAGTGCAGAAAGGAGTCATGAAGAAGAACAACAAGATGTCCATAAGTGAGGTTCTGGAGACTGCTAAACAAAGACTCACAGCTCTGGCCACAAGACTGAAGAGATACACCAGGGAAGCAGAGGCCAAAAGAATAAATCTCCATCTAGGGAGATCTAGGGTATATTCACAGCTGTAAGGGAACAACAGCAGAGGAAGATTAGATCCACCCAGAGCTGAGACTGAGAAATACTGGAAGGACATATGGGAGAAGGAAGCATCACATAACACCAATGCCAAGCAGCTGGAAGACCTAAGAGCAGACCACAGCGATCTTCCAGAACAAGAACCAGTCACCATCACCAAGGCAGATATCGAGCAACGAGTCTCAACCATGAAGAACTGGACAGCACCTGGACCTGACATGATACACAGCTATTTGTTGAAGAAACTAACAGCACTCCATGACCACCTGGCAGCACAAATGAGTGAGCTGCTAATAACGGACACTCCCCAGACTGGCTAATGCAGGGGAGGACAAGCCTGATCATGAAAAATCCCCAGAAGGGTATTCTGCCATCCAACTACAGGCCAATAACCTGCCTCTCCACAACACTGAAGCTCCCCTCAGGCATCATAGCGGAGAAGCTAGGCAGACACATGAGTCAATACATGAGCAAAAGCTCAGAAAATAATTGGAACCAACACCAGAGGATCAAAGCACTAGCTACTGGCTGATCAGAATCATAGAAGACTCTAAGACTAGGTAGACCAACCTGAGCATGACCTGGCTTGACTACAAGAAGGCCTATGATTCGATGCCCCACATGTGGATACTGGAATGGCACTATACAAGGCTAACAAGGCACTGATAAGCTTCATCAAGAACTCATTGCGGCTGTGGAAGACAACACTCGAAGCCAATTCCAGGGCCAACGCACCATAAAGTGTGGTATATACCAAGGTGATGCACTATCTCTGCTGCTGTTCTGCATAGGCCTGAACCCCCTCAGCCACATGATCACAAAGAGTGGATATGGATACAAGTTCAGAAGTGGAATAACCATCAGCCTCTTCCTGTACATGGATGACATCAAGCTGTATGCCAAGAGTGAACAAGACATTGACTCACTGATCCACCTCACCTGAATCTACAACGAGGGCATCGGGATGTCATTCGGACTAGATAAATGCAGATGCATGGTGGCTAAAAGAGAGAAGATGAGCAGGACTGAGGGAGTGGATTTACCAGAGGGAAAAATAGCAGATATACAGGACAGCTACAAGTACCTTGGTTCCCAAATGTCTAAGTGATGTTAAAAGAAGAAATGATGCAACACAGTGGTAAACATACCCCTGGCCCAACTTTTTTTAAACCCTGTTGCCGGCATCAAATTCAAAATGAGCATATATTTCCAAAAAAACAACAACAAAAAAACCCCCAATATGTCTCATTTTCAACATTTGATATGTTTTATTTGTTTTAACTGCAATTAAATATGAGTTTTCATTATTTGCAAATCATCAAATTTGATTTTTATTTACATTTTACTTAGCATCCCAACATTTTTGGAAATATGCTTGTACATAGGTGTATACAAGAGGCCATAATAATGGCTTGTCTGACCAATACTTTCTGAGAACAGGACACCTGTAGTTTTCCACCCACTTACTGTTTTTAATGCTCACACCTTCTGGAAGAGATAACAGGTTGGTTAGCATTTGTAAATCTCTCAACATTGGCTTGTCCTTCTCTTAAGCATTGTCCTTGGAAAAGAGTACGGGACTCCACATACCACACCAAGGGTGTTTATGTGTGACTCACTCATCTTGCAGCTGCTGTCCTTAGTACTGATCCCACAGCACTTCAGGTATGACAGTGCTCCAGGTTAAGGCCTGGCATCACATATATATACCTCACAAATTTAACCTGCAGCACATACCACAGATTTTACCTTTATTTTGAGTGCGTCTTGAGAATCCTATGGTTCACAAACTGTAACAATTGCCAGTGGTTTCTATAAACTTTCCATGATTTGTACAGACATATTGAACTTTGTATTGGAGGTGAGAAAGTGTGATTGAAGTGAAGATTAAAGGTCAATCATCATTTAAATAAATAGGGAATGAACAAAAATGGCAATAGCTAACTCAACGTCTAGAAACTGCAACAGACTGAGTCTTTAGTTAATACATCAAATTAATATTTCAGTCTGCCTTCTCTCTCTCGCTCTCTCTCTCTCCTTATCTCTCTCCTTATCTCTGTATATACAGTACATAGCACTAATATTCTTATCTCAGGTCCTATCTTAGACTTTATGATGCACATTTTTCTAAATAAGGACATTTAGAGCCATTATCTAAGTAAATTGAAATACCCATGTTATAGCCTACGCAGAGCATGATAATGTTACAAATCTTTCACCTTTGGTTGCTGTAATCGTAAAGCATAAAACTTTTAGTAATGCCACCTATGGACTTTGTATGCCCTTACACATAACAACAGTATGACATACCACTGACATGGTATACTTTGCATGAACTCATGCAGCAACTTTACAGCCTTTTTACTTATGCAATTTAAAGGCAGCAAACAGTTCTTTGTTAATGTGTTCAAAGAAAATTGAAAAGAAATTGACTAAAGTAAAGGTGCCCACGAAAATAATGAAGGTAAACATTTCTACATGAAAAAAATCAACCACGAAGAACAGCAAACTGTAAAAACTAAACGAAACGAAAGTGATATTTGGTGTAACAATGCTTTGCTATTTAAAAATGTATCACAAATCTCAAGTACACTTTACACAGCATTATGCGGGAATTGGCTGGTACGCAGCTTGCAGAATCTGACACAGTTCTTATAGGGACTTTAACAAGTAGATGGCCTTCATTATGTTTTTTGAAAAGTAATCTGTGATGTTACTTTCTTTACTGACATATTCTTCACTGTAACATTTTTGTTGGAAAAATAATGTTTGAAAATCTATATTTGAACTGACTCAATAACACAGAAGTCATAAAATAAACATTTAATACAGAAGTATTCTTGAAAAAATTAGGGTGCCTAAGACTTTTGCACAGTATTGTACTTAAGAGAATTTGTGTGTTAAACAAAACGAAAGTTTTTTTTTAATTAGGTATATACCCCAATAAAGTGGTTATTGAATATTAATTAATAAATAAATATGAATGAATTCATATAAACCAATTTATCCTGGTCCGTGTCATAGTGGATCTTTGTAACACTAGGAACAAGGTGGGAATGCACTCTAACACAGAATCAGACAAGCATTTACACTCACATTCACACTTATTGGCAAGTTAGAGCAGCCAGTTAACTGAATCTGCATGTCTTTGGACTGTGGGAAGAAACCAGAGTGCCCGGAGGAAACTCACACAAGCATGCGGAGAACATGCAAACCGGAAAGAAAAGAAAGGCCAGCGTTAGCTTGGAAAGCATGTTAAAAAATTAAACATACCTTCAAATCCACCATGAACTACTTTAAGAAATGCAAGCTGAGGATTTTGGAATGGCCTTCAGTCCCCTGACTTGAACATCATTGAACATCTGTGGGTAAACATGATGTACATGCATGATGGCACAAGAATATATCAGCGCTAGAAAAGTTCTAGTAAAAGTGCTCTGTAAAGTTGAAAATTCCTAAGAAAAGAATAGAAAAACTTCTAGCTATCTCCAAAAAGAGCTTGCAAGTTGTGATATCAGCAAAAAGGGGCTTCTAAGTAGACTTAGTAGGCTATTCAGACTTTTGCGCATGAAACAATTACTATTTTATTTCTAGTTTTACGTTCCTGATCTATAGAGGGACTGTTTGCGTTTTTAAAGTAGCATTTCCAGAAAATTCTTCTCTTTTAAAATAGTTTGCTAAAGAGGTTGTGTTTACCTCCTTTGACTTTGACAAAATCAAATCAGCAATATATGCAGGTGTGCCACAGCTACTGCATACAACTATACATAGACATTCTTCAGTAGTTACTTATGAGCAAAACAAAATATTGGGTGGGTAATAACATATGGCTGCACTTGTAACATAACTGAAGTTGGTTCTAAATCTGTATAGCAGACAAAGTTATAAACTGTTTAAATGACATGATAAAAGACATGAATATAAATAAATTCGGCCATCAATACAGAACAAATTAATCAGTGATCATTTCCCCACCAGTGATCGCACAAACAGTGATCGACTGAGTGAAGAGATGACGATGAGGCTTGCAAGTGGCATTTACTATACCTCAGGTAATGAGACAGAGATTGATGTGGATGATGATAATCAAACTCACTTCCCTCTGTAAAGCAATAAGTCCATCAATCTGGCAGTACTGGTTTTTTTTTCCATAAGTGTATAGGGTTTTAAATGTAGAGGTAGGTGAGTTGTCTTTCAGTGTATTCAGGGTTTAATCTTTAAATGCGAATTATCTTCTTTTTCACTTTCGGAATTATTTTTAAAATGCTATAACTTTCTGGTTGAGATACATACAAAGCCAAAGCATATCTCAGGTCAGAAAAACTTGTAGTCTTTAAAGTACATATAGAAGAAAACGTACATGTGAAGGGTTTTCCCACGACATACATTTCATTTTACAGTGTTATGCCACCTTAAAAATGTTTTTACCTCAAGTGTTACAAACCTCAGCATTTAGAATGTATCACGCCTTGTTTACTTTATTGATGAAACAGAATCCAAAACCCACGAAATAGAAAAAAGGCTATTAAAAATAAAAAAAAATCACATTTGTATTGAATAAATGAGACACAGTATCAGTTTTCTCAAATGGAGTGATTTGTTTCAACTTGGAAATTTTTTTCATTTGGAGGAAAATCTTAACAATTCACAATAGAAATTACTGTAATTATTTAACTGATTATTTAATCATCACGTTAATAAACAACTGAAATCTCATTTTCTGAATGTGATTTATTCGAATTTGACAGATTGTATATACCACACTAACTTTTTCAATCGGGTTTAAACAACTTAAAACCTTTTTAACTTTTGAGTTTTGTTATTTATAATAGAAACAGAAAAACTTGGTTATTCATAGCTCTTTTCTTTTCACCCAGAAAACATACAGCTGCGGTCAGAAGTTTACATTCACTCATCATGGACATGCACGTCATGGCTGTTAATGATTTCTTTGAACTGTTCTTCCCAAAGTCCTGACTTCTATTGAAATTATGTGGACTGTGCTTAAATGTCAGGTCCGTGAAACCAACAAATTTAACTGAACTCTAACAATTCTACAAACAAGAGTGGTCAAATATCCATCCAGAATTCTGCCAGAAGTTTATTGATGGCTACCAAGAGCATGCGGTGAAGGAAAAACTTGCTAAGGGACATTTAACTAAGTATTAGGTGTGTCGTACGTATACTTTTAACAATGTATGTATACCTTTGACCGTGTGCTGATTTCAGTTCACCCAAAATAAATTCAAAGTTGTGCACCAAATTCTTGTTTTTGTCTATTAAAGCTGTACAATCAAACTTCCCCGGAAAAAAGAACAGTTCAAAGAAAACCCACTATTACCATGACATTGATGTGATGACTGTAGGTAAACTTCTGACTGTACAACTAGAATAGGATAGTGCTTTGTTTAGTAGCTTGCTAAAGCTTTTCCAGGTGAAAGGCTGCACCAGTACAGCTTCTCAGCTCAGGGCCTGTCGGCTCACAAACAGTTAAAAAGAGGCCGCGCCTTCCACATCCTGTACCGTTACAGACGTATCGACCTTTGTATTGGATGTAAACACGAAGTGTAATTGAAGTTTTAGTGACCGAAGGTCGACTGTGCACCTTTTGTTCACATAAAAAGCGAATGAAAGGACCCTGTACTCCTGTCTGAGGTCGGCAAACTGACTGAACTGCAAACAGTTTCCGCTTACTGTAAACAGAGAACCGCTGCGGCTTCTCTCAGAGCTGAAAACTCACATCCAGACCGCCATGAACTTCTTTTTAGAGACTCTGAAGGTGCTCGGGTTGACGGTGGTCTACTACCTGGAGGCGTTTTTCCGGTTGTTTGTGCGGGCGCGGAGGAAGAGTATAGAGGGCGAGCTGGTGCTGCTGACCGGGGCTGGAGCTGGGCTCGGCCGGTCCATGGCGCTGGAGCTCGCGCGGCTCGGCGCGCGCCTCGTGCTCTGGGACATCGACGAGGAGGGAAACCTGGAGACCGCGCGCCTGGTCAAAGAAGCACACGGCGCGCGAGCGCACACCTACACCTGCGACTGTAGTAGCCGAGAGGAAGTGTACAAAGTGGCGGACCGGGTAGGAACACACTGTATTGCAGGGTATTACATGTGTGCTACTGTAGTTAATAAGGCTCTAAATCTAACCTAAACCTATTTTTAACATGTTATGTTAAGCAAACAAAACAAACAAACAAAAAAAACCCTTCCTCATTGGTGCGAGTCAGAAATCCCTAAGGTGAAATTTAATTGCACTTATCTAAGGGACATCCTATCCTCACAGAGAGACACACATTTGCCCACACACACAGATACCAATACAGCTATAAGTTTGAAACCTTATGAATTCATGGTTGTATAACTAAAATAGTCTTTAATCTCTCCAGAATATAAACAAAACAGGCTGTAGGTCTGCTAGACAGAGAGACAATGCAGCTAAACCACACAAGTCCAGTTGACTTGGCTTACTACTTACTATTCAAAATGAAATGCTGTAGCAAGCAAGTTTTAAGTACATCTATGAATATATATCTATACATCAGAATATATCTACTTGGCCCGCAGTCAGGATTCAGTTCATAAAATGAAGATATACTGATGAGGTATGTGAAATTGAATATATATTCTGAAATTTATGCTACTAGATATGACATAGATGACCGAACACAGACGTATTTTAACATAACCTATGTCACATACACATACCGTAATGTAATACTGGCACAGAAAGTACAAAAGCCTCTTGATTCCAAACGCTGCTGCATTGTATTGGAGAATAGAGATGTGATTATTGAAAGCACTAAGCTGCTGCATGTTGTCCAGTTGGTGATAAAACTGATTCAGTTTGCCTGGCTTCTTAGGTCAAGCGGGAGGTGGGTGACATTACGATTCTGGTGAACAATGCCGGCGTCGTCACAGGGAAAAAGTTCCTGCAGTCTCCAGACTCTCTTATAGAGAAGACTATGGAGGTCAACATCATGGCCCATTTCTGGGTTAGTTACTAAGACATACCATTTCAGTCTCACTTTCTCTTCCACATACACACCTGTAGATTTACACTATTTATTGCAACGACAAGCACAGGAAAATCTTCATGCATCACAATGGTCTTGCTTCTTCTTTTTTTTTTTTTAGATGTGCAAGGCTTTTCTGCCAGCAATGATTGCTGCAAACCATGGTCACGTGGTCAGCATAGCTAGCTCAGCTGGGCTTATCGGTGTCTGCGGATTGGCAGGTATACACCCACAACACAATTTGTGTGGCGGTAAACACTAAGTTCATCCATTTTTAACAACTGTCTAGTCTAACAGGTGTGTGTGTGTGTTTTGTGTGTATTTGACAGATTATTGTGCAAGCAAGTTTGCAGCAGTGGGCTTTGCAGAATCTATGGCTCTTGAGATGTTGGCTATGGGCTGTAATGGAGTAAAGACCACCATAGTGTGTCCCTTCTTCATCAACACTGGAATGTTTGACGGAGCTAACACGAAGTAAGACACTGACTAGAGACAGTGGAGTCACCATGTTTAATATGGAAAAATATTAGAATGCTTGCTAATATACAGGAATGAGAAGTTTTCCTTATGTTTGTAATTAGTTTGCGCTTATCTTCAGGCACTTTAATTCAGCTTTTTAAAATAGACAGAGTAAGGACAAAAGAGAGGTGGAGGCATATTGCGTTACTGGCCTGGAGCAATGTCTGAGAAGTCAGTTTTTATTTAAATGAATGTTTGTTAGGTGTTGCATATGTGAGTGTTTAAGCATTAGGGGTGTGCATTGGAAAAATGACAGCAACCAAAATTATTTTGAATATACTCAAACATATCGGGTATTTCCTACCAACTATATGATTATTAAACCTGGATATTTCAAACTTTAAGATAATTTTTCTGATGTTAGGCATTTATTTCTAGAAAGAAGCTAAATCTTCTGTCACAAGAATAAGAACATTTAAAGAGTGAAACGAGTAAATGGTGTTAGACTGACAAGTGCACTTTTCAATTCATTGGAGAATATTAGGGTGAATAACAGGTCTGGTTCTCACCTTATTGATGAATATGATTTGTAGTTGGTGAGTAAACCTGCAAATTCCTCCTTTAATGTCAGCTGCCTCAGTAAAAATCTTCTTACGCATGCAGCATGATTTACTGAAAATCTCTGCATTGCATTATTGATAAATCTGTACAGCATGTGAGAGGGCTGTGGGTCACTATGACAAAAATGATTCCGAATATTTCAAAATGTAAAAACAGTCACGTTTTTCGTGGTATCGTGTTACGCGAGAGTGCTTTTTTTCAACACAAAAAGTTGCATTGTAATGATGCGAGTGTACGTGGCCAGGAACAATGTGTGCACAGGCCAGTGGGGGAGTGAGGAGGGGGGTTACTGAGAGTTTTTGGGCCACAAAGAAGAATCACTAGTTAAGAAAACTTAATTTCACCCTATCATAGCATAGTTTGGATATAACTAAAAGCCTACAACTTACAGAAATCAAATAAAACTACTATGCCTGACTTTGCATTGAAATACAGATGTGCTGAGATAGCCAGTCTTAATGTGAATTTCTTCAGAGTCATGAAATTTACATTTTATGAATTCCCTGAGTCAAGGAAGTCAAGACTGTGAGAATAAAAATGCAGTTGTACATTTTCATGGGCCGAAAAGTGATGTTCTAAACATACTGTATGTTGACTGATTAACATGACTCCTAATGGTGTTTGCGTATTTTTGCAGGTGGCCGAGAATCATGCCCATTTTGGAGCCGGATTATGTGTGTAGAAAGATTGTGGATGCTGTTCGGCGAGATCAGGTCTATCTGTACATGCCTCGTAGCATCTATCTATCCATCGCTCTAAAGAAGTAAGTCACATTTCTGCTTCAAGTCATTCCAGGAATCAACCTGTACTGCTGTGTTCACTGTGTGTACCTGATAACGGTACTCATATCGTGTATGCAGGATTCTGTTTGTCTGTATAGTATGTGTGTGTGTGTGTGAGCCCATGTACACACACACCTCTCGCTACTGCTTATGCTCAAATCTCTTTGAACTCTAGCATAATTGTGTCATCATTTAAGATTTTAATTAGCGAGACCAGACTACGATGCCATAATGGATAAACCTCTTACATGTCTGACTGATTTTGTGCCAAGATTCTGCTGAATTGTTATTAGTGTTTGTACGTGTATTCGTCTGTGTTTATTTGTGTGCATGTAGGCTATGTAGAGTGTAATTATGCTACACCTTTTTGGTATACAAGTTCACTTGTAGATAAGGAATTGGTATACAGTGCATAACAGAAAAAACTACTGCAACAAAAATGCATCAGAATAGGGTATAAGATTTTACTCTGCTAGAGAATGTTTAACACTAAGTGTCCTTTAGAAACCACACTGGTGTTCAGAACTAAATTGCAAATGGTCAGTCAATTATTCTGTCTCTATGGTTTACAGAGCATTATGTTGATCTGCTTTTAAATTTTTCTCCCGTGAAAGCTATGTAAAACAAGAACTTTACATCTACATGATCATATCAGCAAGTGTTGTAAAGGCCATCACAGATCATATGAAATATTTTAAACACAAAAAAGCAGTTGTGAGGCATCCAACATGGATAGACTCGACAGTCAGAGCATCCCTACTTCTCCGTTTCGTCTCTGACAAGTTAGTCATGTGTTTGGTAGCACTGTTTCGGTACTTATAAATGTGAACAATAGTACTTGTCCTGCGGGTGTCTGCGTTAATTAAAGGTCCACTATGTAGGATTTTGAGGGTATCTGTTAGCAGGTATGGATTATATAGTCCATAATAAATTTATGGAGTTTATAAGTGTGTTTTCATTAGCGTATAATTACCTGTAAGTATGAATCGTTGTATTTTCGCAAGCTTAGAATGAGCCCTTTATACCTACATAAGGAGCAGGTCCACCTCTATGGAGCCACCATGTTGTTCCTTGTTACAGAAGTACAGAACGGACAAACCTCTAGAGAGCGCCTTACAAGTTTTGCGTTTTTTCAAGTGGCAGCGTGAATGCAGAAGGAAGCACCGGAGAGACAGCAAAGAAGAGGAAAGGAAGACAAGGAAGAAGAAATCAGTGTTTGCTGGTGCTGGCTAACAAGTTTGAGATCCCAAATTTTGTAAAATGGAGGATCATACTTATTATTTATTACAGAAAAAGCAATGTGAATGTAACTACTTGTTAGTACACTACAGGTAGCTGATGGCCACCGTATGTTCTAATACACACCTGGGAAAGGGAAGGAATGGTAAGGGAGGGATATTCAGGTGGTTTAATCCTACCTAGAGGACCTTTAAAATCCAACTGAAGCACTTAACATGCATGATGTTAGAAATCCTTCAAAATACTATTTTGTATTTTATAATGCACATTTCAGACACATGTATGATGAATACCATCGACACTACTATTATTAGAATACTATTTTTTATACTTATTCTTACATTCCTATTTCATTTCTTCTTTACTGCGATTCCTTTATCTGTTTCTGCAGTATGCACTGTCCTATTACCACCAAAATAGCATAAATTCTCTGATAAGGTTCATCTGTCAGCTTTTACGGTCTTGTTGCAAGGAGTGTATTTTTATTACGCACAGATTCATATGCGAGTTAAAAGTGTTTACTATTACTATTTGTACTCTCCTACAACTACTACTGTTTCCATAAATATGAAAATATAAACATGCTGTACAGCTGTAGAGGGGATTTCCCTCCTCATGCCATAAACAACTTCATTAAAATGGACAGATTAATTAATTTATTTATGACATAATTAACTTATTTATTTAGGTGTATTTGTATGAACGTATACTGGCAATTATTTTTCATATTTCTTTTTTTTCCTTATAGTATGTTGCCCGTTAAAATAGGAGTGCTGCTTGGTGAATATCTGGGAGCATTTGACTTTATGGCTAAGTTCAAAGGGCATGGAAAGAAGAGCAACTAAAGACTGAGGAAATATTAACCCTATCCACAGAGCTTCAGGATCATTGTCCGGGTTTTCAGTGACATTAGACTGAAGTCATTAATGCTGCATTGAGTAGAATAAAACAGTGAATAATTATTATTTGAAAATATGCAAGCATTGCAATGCACATTACTATTACCACTCGAAGGCACTTAATCTGGAAAGCACATAAAATGTGCCAGTATAATAACAATGTAATAATTCTAGTCTATGAAAACATGTGTATGACAATAATGTTCGTATTTTATGAAGATACTAATTTGTAAACTGAAACAGTTAGCAAATGTAGGTTGTAAATGTAATGAAGGACAGACACTGTGCATAAATATGCCTTGACTGAATAGTTTCTGTGGTTCATTTAATAATCATTTGAATTCTTTTCTAATTTCTTAGCTAACAGTAATATGTATACGTGTGAACGTGAGGCTGTCCGTCTCTCTGTGTTAGCAAGGTGTACTACACCTCGCCCAACTTGTCCACATCAACTCCACAAAGAAGAGGGAGTAAAGAAGTAAAAGAGCAAATAACTGTAATATGTACTTAGGGAGGTGTTGTTAAACCATAACAAGTTCAGCAACTAAACACCATCCAATGTGAAACCCAATAAAGCTTATAAACCATTGATTATATGAACGAGTTGATTTGGACACCTTATAGTTTGTGACTTTATTGTGCTTTTGTCTTTTCTTCAGATTTATAGCAAGCCTCTATAGTAGGCATAGGAATTTGTTTGTACTACATTCCTGCTGAATTAATTTTTTTACTGAATTTTTCATTACACACAAGGCAGCTGATTTTCAGATGTATAATTCTACGTTCAGCTCCCTGGTATGAAATGTCATTTTCCAGTTTCACTGAGCCTGATGAACTATTGCGCTAAGCACTGCGTTGCACAACCATTCATCCTCAAGATGGATCGCACGCCTTCGGGGAGCACTTACCCTGTACAGATGATTACTGTGCTAACAATAATAGTGAACACAGAGTGGTGCAATCAAATCACCCTTTATCTACCATTATGCTAATAACATACCATTACTCCGCATTCGTTCATGATAGCCTTATGCTATTTAAGAGGAATGTCAATGATTGCACATTTATGGTTCAGTAGCAAATTTTGGCGGCATGGGGTTCTATGATTGCTTTGAATCTGAACCAGGGTGCAGGGTACCAGCAACTCCTTTCAGCAAAATGCAGAAGACTGTGAAATTGATGATGACTTCAAGGTAGTTTTTAGCATTTTATATGCAATATATGCTGCTTACGGCATCATCCCATGAATCCCACTAGCACATTAATCATAAGGAGTCGTGACTTGAGTGGGAGATGACACACATGCCACATACAACGCAACAGCTTGTCTGATTAGTGACAGATTAGCTGTTCTCAGTGCTTACTACAAAGTCACTGAGGCATCTGTAATCACTTGGACTGTTAACCTGAAAAACATAAAATCACAGGAGGTCCATAGGATGAGCCTGCTTGAAGGAAAAAGCGATGATTTACAGCCAGTAGTATATGCACTGTAGGATCCTATCACCCTCATGAGGCCACTGCAGGAAGTGCAAGGCTTCACAGACTACAGGACTGTTAATTAAAAGGTACAGCACACTGATTTTGTGGACAACAGTACTCCTTCTGGAGTATTTCCTTTTGGAAAAACAAACCCTTACAATTTATACTGATGTGAAGAAGAAACAACAAGGGTTTTACTTTCATTATTTATTGGAGTCTTGATATTCAATTCTCATGATGAGATACAGTTGTGCTTGAAAGTTCTAAAGGGTTCATAAACTTTCAAGCACAACTGTAACTGCACAGGATTTACATGTACTGTATATCTGTCATTCACAGAATGGTAAACAGGAACTCTGTGCAAGCATGTGTTCAAAAAGTGATCATGGAAGCACTTGCACTCTCAAGTACACACAAAACTCCGTACAGGTATGTGCACACAAATACCCAGATAAGCCTGTGGGCACGGGTGCGCGCACACACGCACACACACACACACACACCCTGCCCACTGGGCTGAAGTGTAAATAAAGTTTTTAAGGTTTCCTATTAGAAGGATGCACTCATCCACACATACTTCACCTCAGAGAGGCACAGTCAGTGTTCTGCTATTAAAAGTCAGTTGGTTTCAGTAGGGCTTCCCTCCCAGAGAAGCCAGCATTTCTTCCCTCTCTCTAGCTGCAGGCATATCAGGCTTTATACCTTCACGCCTGCGTTGTAGCATCACAGCATGCTGAGGGGGAAAAAGGTACAGTTTAACATATGTACATACATGCTGTATATGGGTCTAAAACAAAAAAGACAAATTCTATACGGGTATCAATCATAGGACTTTGGAGGACTTTTGAAGTCATAAGTAGATGACAGAAGTATAATATGGACAGTTAGACATTTTTTTGCACTTTATAATTTTTTTTTTAGCCCTTAAAGGGGAACTGCAGTGTGTTTGGACGGTATTCAGTTTTTCTTTCATTATTCCACATACAATAATGCATAAGGACTGAGGAAAAATATGTTTTTAGAATTTTAAGCAATTTGCAAAAAAAAAATCTCTTCATTTAGATAAATATTCAGACCCTTAGCTAAAGCAAGTATTACTGTATTTCTAAAGTATCTTGACCTGCCCAATTGCATCAAACTCAATTGACCTGACATAATTTAGAAACGCACACGTGTGTGTTTAAGGTCCTCGAATTCACGGTGCATGTCGGATCAAAATCCGAACCATAAAGTCCGAGGAACTCTCCGTAGACCTATGCAAACAAATTGTGTTGAGACATAGGCCTGGGAAAGGGTATAAAACCATTTTTAAAACTTTGTATGTTCCAAGGAGCACATTGGGCTCCATCATTGTGAAATGGAAGACGTTTGGAACTACAAGCATTCTACATAGAACCGGCCAAACTAAGTTACCGGGCTACAATGGTCTTTGATCATGGAGGTGACTAAGAAACCAATGGCCACTTTACCAGAGCTTCAGAAGTCCTCAGCAGAGAAGGGAGAACCTGCTGGAAGGACAATCGTTTCAGGCTTCCATGGCAGAGTGGCTATATGGAAGCCACTCCCGAGTAAAAGGCACATGGCAAGTGCTTAAAAGACTCTGAGAACCGATACCGTGATACCGTCGCTACCATGGTGGCAGCATCAGGGACATGGATTAGGGATCAGGGACTGGTCAGAATTAAGGGATTGCATGAATGGAGCCAAATACAGAGAGGTCCTTGAAGTTCACAGACGCTCCTCATCCAATCTGACAGAGCGAGAATGGGAGAAATTGCCCAAATCCTGGCATGCAAACTTGTACAGACTTACCCAAGAAGAGTCAAAGCTGTAATTGCTGCTGTAAAGGTGCTTCTACAAAGTACTATATAAAGGGTATGAATACTTATCTAAATGAGAGATTTCAGTTTCTGATTTTTAATACATTTTCCAAAAAAAAAAAAAAAAAAAATCTAAAAAGACTTGTTTTTTACTTTGTTATTATGGGTTATTGTATGGAGACTGATGGCCAAAAAAGTCAATTTAATTCATTTTAAATTAAACCCATAATACAATAAAATGTACAAAAAAAAGAAGGGGTCTGAATAATACCATATACAGTGGGGTTGGAAAGTAATGTTTCTCTATAATGAAAGACACAGCTAACCTTTGTCCCATATATGTGTGGAGAGTATCATTATTGAGTGCATCTTTCAGAACAACAGCAAAAAAAGACTCTCATTAATTTCTACAAATAACAGCCTAACCAACGATTAAACAAATCTACACTATTGGCATCATGTTGGTACTTGAAGACGTGTCTGCAGTGACTAATCCACAGAAAGTATTATATTATTTTAAAAACTTATTAAAAACAGTTTCATAACATGCTAATAACAACTCAGTCATTTCCTATATCATTTTTTATTACTGGCACTTTAATATAAGTATTTACATACAGTTCTCCAGGATTGTGACAGACAATTTAAAACTGAGAGAAGTATAAACTCTGCTAACATTAGTTAACTAGTCTACATGACCTCACAGTCGATGCTTTAGTATAGAGATGTCAGACACATGGCCCTTGGGTCAGAACCCTGCCAAATAACTTGAGAATCGGTGTACTAAATTGAAATCATAATGGGCTCACTGCACAAACACTTCCTTGTTCTTCTGTAGTGCTCCCACAGAAAAAGTATAATAAGCTGGTTGCAAAAGTATGCACACCCCTAAACCAATACTATGTTGAAGCACCTTTTTATTTTATTACACCACTTAGTCTTTTTGAGTAAGAGTCTATCAGCATGGCACGTCTTGACTTAGCAATATTCTCCCGCTTTTTCTTCCAAAAACATTCTCGAGGTGTTAAAATCTCCTGTGCACAGCCTGCCTCAGGTCACCGCACAGATTGTTTGTTGGATTCAGGCCTGGGCTCGGGCTTGGCCATTCAGAAACACTGATCTTTTGGTTGAGCCATTTCTTCGTTGATTTGGATGTAGGTTTTGGGTCATTGTTGTGCTGAAAGGTGATGTATTTTTTCCCCCCAAACATTTCTTTGGAATTCTGGAATTATTATACCTTTAGGAATTGTTCTCATCAGACCATAATATTTTGCCAGATGGTTTGGGGGTGACTTAGTTGGGTTTGGATGTTTTTTTGTTTTTTTTGTGAGAAAGGGCTTCTGTATAGCCAGCCTACCCCATAGTCCAGACACGTGAGAGATTGTTGTCACATGCAACATGTGTAATCTGTATCGGTATCAGAATCAGTGTCAGATATTCCTGCAGCTCCTTTAATGTTGCCGCAGGTCTTTTGATAATGGCCTTCATGGTGTTCCACGGTGAAGTGAGATACCATTCAGGCTTTATAAGCTCTTAGAGGACCACGGCTTCAGCAGTCGAATGAAACCTAGAAGATGTAAAGAAAAGCCTAGAAAAACAGCTGATCTTTATTTGGGATTAATAAGAATAATTTCACTGATGACAGCCGGGTGATAATTACGTTTGAACATGACTAAACGACTAAATGTGAACATCCCAACAATAATAGGGAGTGGGGGGTTTTTGTAACTTTTTTATTTTTCCTTTATTTTCCTTGAATGTTTTTGTTGTTACTTTTTATACTTCACATTAAGGGTTGAAAATGTTCTGACATGATTTATCTTAATTTCATTATTTTTACTTCACAGAAACCGGCCATTTTAACATGTGTGTGTAGACTTTGTTTATACCCACTGTACCTATTAACAGAAATGAACACCCAAACAAATACTGTATCTATTGTTAGCTCACATAGTTCGCTGGTTCACTTAGCTGATATGGTGCGAAAATGTCTGCTACAGATCTTTGTACGAGGTGAAATCTTTGCGACATATGCTCACTGACCATTGTTCTCCTGCGCTACTCTGCATGCAGGGGGAATATTTCTTCGTTTGTTTCTGAAAATGTTATCTAAAAATATCTTAACATGTTAAATCTTAAAATCCTTACGGCAGACCCTCACTGTGATGTGGTGGTAGAAAAAAGCCCTGAAGGACGAGTTGCTGTCTCACTGTACTGACAAATCAAGACAATGCTCCGTGAAACAAAAGAGCAAATTGGCTCATTCAAAAAGAAAAAATCCATCAAAACACTGAATCCAAGCAGTCCATTGATTTGAAGGGATTGAAAAAAAAATCCCAATGGGGTAAAATAAAGCAATAGACTTCATTTTATTAGCAAGCGGAAAATTGAATGTTAACCAGGTCTCTTTAAGGGTTTCACAGTAATGGGGGTGAATACTTATGCAATCACCACTTACAATTGTTTTTATTTGAAATAATTTTAACTTCACTAATACTACCCCTCAACAATCCTAATTCTAAAGGTGAATATGTATGCAAGGTTGTTGTGTACACTCCTGGGCACAAAAAATAAAAAATAAGGCAAACCCAATATTGCAAAAACATTAAGCTTTTGATGGTCTCAACAAAAATCACTGGGCAGAAAATTAACAAGAAGTAAAAAAAAACAAACAAAAAAAACAAAACAAAAAGAGGCACTCCTGAGACCTTTTGCTCGTTAATGCTCGTTGCTGAAACTGTTGGGGGGAAAAGCTGGAAACAAGGAAGGTCACTTACATAGACTTCTGGTACACAAAGAGCAATCATGAAAAGATTTAAATGTTTAAGTGATATAAAATTGAACTTGTCTGGGGGTTCAAAATGTTCCAAAATATCTTCTGTTTGAAGACTTTAACACTGAGTGGAACAGCATGGACTCTTCTTTCTGTAAAAAGCCGTCTGCAAGTTTACCCACAACATTTAAAGGAAATCAGGGGAAAAGCTCCCACACCAATTTACTTTATCTATTTGTTTCATTCTTGCTCATTTTCCTGACCAATGATTTTCATTGCTACCATCAAAAGCTTAATGTTTTGCAATCATCTTTTTTTTGCCGAGGAGTGTATAAGGTAAATCCATAATTTGGAAAATTAGTTGGGGTTTTTTTTGCTAATGATTTTTGGTAAAGAATTGCACCGTGTTCATGTGTATGCCATTTTGTAGGTGATATATATTTAATCCATTAATGCATTCCGAATCTACCTTTCAGATAAATGCACACATTTCAGAGCAGTTGCTGATGTATTACAGGTCACTAAATTGATTTTTGTTTTTGCTGTGGATCACTTGACATTTAGACTAAATATAATGTGACCTACAATGAGTTTCACACTGCTTTAACATTTTCTGTTACGCTGAGCAATAAATGCCTGTCTACATGACTCCGAGTTGTACGTCGATGTATATAAGAGATTGTTTGCAATCTGGAGAGCTTTAATTTGTTGGGAGAAAGTGAAAGCTGGTGTGCTGCGTGGAGTTAAAATACTCACCCAGTACTTCCTGCAATTCTTATACTTCAAGAAGTATGCAGAGCACATGTTCTTATCATAGTTATATGCTTCCAGGCACTTTTGGGAACCATCACTCTCCTACACAGAGGCAAAGGAATACACGTTATTACTTGTTATGGGAAGGGGAATTAATATAATCTGTAGATCAAATATTACAAATCGTGACTGTGTGTGTTTAACTCTCATGAGTACATGCACTTGCTGTCTCTCTCAGTCGCTGTGCGAGTATACGAGTGTGAGTGTGTGTGAGGCTGTTTCTAGACCTGTCTCCAACCGTTCTCTATTTGTTTGTGGTTAATTACAGAGAAAGCAGCCTTGTAATACTTGTTTTAATGTAAACTCCCTTAACAAATAAATGCTTAGACAGTATTCCGCATTACATTTAAGCAGCTTTGGTAAAAGTGCCCACCAAGTAACAAGAGCTAATATAAACAGTAGAAAGAAAGCAAAAAGAAACCAGGCCGAAAATATGGACGTTACTGCTAGAGGTTGAATGTGTGAAAATGGCGCATATTCAAGGTGCTTGTTATTTTAATTATAATTACAGGCAAGGTTACAGTCTACTTAAGCGCAAGTGTGTAATCTAACAATCTCTCGGTCATTTCGCAGTCAATCACTAAAAACACTCATTCCTGCGTATATACGCTCATTGTCCACTTTTTTCCCCTCCATGTGGATGGTAAATGTACATTTTTCACATTTCAATATTCTTTTTTTGGGTTGCGCTGATTGATACGCTACGTGCCGCAAGGAATGATTAAACGACATGCGCCTCCATCCCAGTGGACTTAATCTGTGCAGACCAGGATGACTCTGAATAATGACCTCCCTGAATACAATTTCCCTTCTGTAGCAATTTTTATCCTTAGTTCAAATTTATCGGCACGACTCCATGTTCATGGCAGCCTGGAAAGCCAGACGAGAAGAAGAGAAACACGATGGGAAGAGGAGAGAGGGGGGAAAAAAACAAACAAGCACGAATCAAATAAACAAACTAGAGGGAACTAAATTACAACAAAAGAGTGCACAGGCTAACAGCCAAAAAGAAAATGTACTGGATTTCTTCGCAATCGGTATGAATCTCGGTTGGCATTACGCTTCATCTGACACACGGAGCATTTAAAGTAACGGGCTGAAAGTTTGATATGAGAAAAAGAAACATACAAGGTCTTACTCAGAACCTGACCTCAATACAGGGGTTGCTGTCTGCGTTCCGGACTTTTCCGCCACTCGACTTGGTGCTCATCCTTCAGACGCATCCGCGATCCGTGTGTGCTGAAATACAAGAGTTGTGGTCAAAGTGAGAACAGCATATTTATGTACGATTCCAGAGTCATACACAAAGTGTCACTTTAGATCTAAGCAATGTTACTGGAGCAGTCAGCTGACCGGTTGAGTCGACTGCACTGCACATTTCTTTTGAAATGCATGAGACATGATTGGGAGGAAATAAAAAAGACTCGTGCCATTTTTATGGTCTTCTTCTTCTTAATAAATCAGTTGCACACAAATTCGGTACAGATTGTTTTGGCCATACACACACTACAAGTCAAAAGTTTGGACACGCCTTCTAATTCAATGTTTGTATTTATTTTTATGACTTTAAAAGAGACTGGATAATGATGGACTGTTGTTTCTCTTTACTTAGTTGAGAGGTTGTTGAC
>JAQMYM010000001.1:15452356-15478984 GCA_030014255.1 Parauchenoglanis ngamensis
CAACGTGGAAAGCAAAAAAAATAAAGAAAAACCTATGAAAAAGAGTAGGTGTGTCCAAACTTTTGACTGGTAGTGTACATTTGAAGTGTTGGAAAAATCTGGCGCCCACCTAGCACGAGCCGTTTCTTAAAAGGTAAATCATGCAGGCTTGAAGAAGCCCGAGTTACACAAGTACTACTGCTACAGTGTAAACAATCTTCTACAGTAGAGTAGTTAGAAGTTAGCATGAGAAGCCTGCTCCAGTAATAAGTAGCAAAGCGAACACAGTCCTGACCCTGACCCTACCCGTCAGTACAACCAGCTCTAGCAGACTTTACACATGTTATGTTGTTACTACATAAGAACTCTTGTGTTACATAGAAACATGCTTAACATCTCTGGAAAATATGCAGCACTATTCAACTTTTTGGCCACACTGAAGGAATTCTTTTATTTTTACTATTTTCCACGTTTAAGCCCAAGTATGAAGGGACTCATTTGTATTTCTGAATCACCAAAAAAGAAACCACAAACATCATCTCTGATATACTTCAGTGGAAGTGGCCCTGAGAAGAAAAAAGAAAAATTCCCTCCGAACCCCAAGCATATTAATCTTTAACGTCCAAGATTTATTTTGTTTATTTTGATTTTGGTATAAACTTTTTTTTAAGCAAAATGTTTGTCAGTTTTCACTTTTGTAATGAGTGCTGTATCTTGTCCTCCTCAAACGGCGAGCTGGGTATACTCGATGTCACACACTTAACAAGTGAATGTGTCAAAACGGGACTTGAACACAGCGTTAGGCATTGCTTCATTTCTAGGCCGATGTATCGACGCTTTAATTTTTAGTCTGTCCAGCTCGCCCATCTGTACACTCTGCTCAAACAGATTAAAAAAAAATCAGCTTTCATGCTATTACCATAACGCCATCATACTCGTTAAAAGAATGAGTGAGAAAAGAAGCTCTTGCACTTTTGGAGCAAACGGTGAGACTTGACCATTACGCTATCCCTCATTTCTGACATTTTTTCACAATTGTAACTTCACTAGCAATGTCCCCCTCTGATGTCACACAGCACACGATAGGTAACTGGAATAATGAAAATAAAGTCTCAATGACCAGATGATCACCAGAATCACTAAATCGCTGGGCAGTGGTGGCTCAGTGGTTACGTTTTTTGACATCAAATAAGATATGATGGTTGTTATTTCGTAGAGAAACACAATACTGTATGACAGGCTCCATACCAGCCTAATAGGCTAGAAAATACCATTAGTAGTGCCTGTTAAAGGGCTCAGTGAATCAGGATGATTACCAAAATCGGCTGCACTCGGAAATTCACGGTCAGAAGGATTTCTGGGGTGCAGCTACCACGGACAGTGAGGCAGCCCCCTGTCGCCTTATGTCATCAAAATTGAGCCTTTGGCTGCGCAGTAGACAAACGATCGGTGAGAAGCTCACCACGAAGTAGCCTTAATTTGGCATCACTGCCCTCCATTCAAGCTCTATAAAATGGCTCGGTCAACTCTATTTTTTCACTGACGATGACCCAGGACACCCCGGTCTCCCCTCCCCTTCTCCTGTGCACGAGCACGAAGGTCCCCTGTTGCCGATCGGCTGGAATAGTGTTGTGCGGCTCGGTCCGAGACACTTTCTTTGTTTCCCATTTACAGAGCCGGGGCTGTGTAGACTTTTGTACTGGACTTTTTTCATGCTCACACAGAATGGACAGCTAGCAGACCATAAGGAAATAGTCACTGAATTCGACAAAAGGTGTATTAGATTAGAATTGATGACTGTACCTTTAAGTACATGGATTTGACATTTGAATGATATTTTTTTTTATTCTTTGTGCTCACCCTCCCATTCCCACCCGTGCTCACAAAGCTCCGCCCACAAGATCTACGGTGGCCTGCAGTGTAAAGTCTGTAAAAGTAGTGGAGTACAGTGCATGTCAGAAAATAATAAATGCACATGCTGAGAACTTATTGGCTGCTACTTTTCAAACGTGACAATGAAACTCATGGACATTAAGCATTCAGTCATCCATGTCCGAACCGAACAGCGATCTCACACACCACTAAAAAGGGAAAGCGGTAGTTTTGTAGTCGAGGCGGTGCTTTATTCAATCTGACCTCCAATTAAACAGAGTAGACCGCTAGGCTAAGCTAAGGCTATGACCGTGAAATAGCATTTGGCATGAACAAAAATCAAGCAAAGCCTTGTTTTTGGTGATGAACAATATTAATAATCGGGTTTTATATTCAAAACATGTCACTCATTCATTCTCAGGTAACCAAGCAACAGTGTCACGTCCTAAGGTGATCATTAGCTTTAGCGCCTGTTAGCCTCAGACTCTCAGCTCAGTGATATCTGTTACACGACAAACAGTTCAACATGGCTCATGCTCTGCAGGCGCCTCACAAGCAAAAAGCGCGTTGGTGTAAATAAAAAAAAATAAAATAAAATACGTTTTCAATATCCGTACTCACCGGTTAATGCACCTCAGACAACAGTGTGTACTCACTCACATGTCTGAGTTACAGAACCATCTAGCAGTTTTCCCTTCTGTCAGACTGAACGGCATACGAAACACAACCCAGCGGCAGTCCCGCCCCTCGGATGATTGACAGCAGACGTTGACCAATATGCAGAGGGAACTAAAATAAACCGGCAGCTTCCCAGTCGACTGACAGGTCTTCCAGCCACTAACTTGGAGCCTCTGGCGGTTTTAGCCCACCTATTGTTTTAAATAGAAATCAACTGAAGTCATTTCGATTGACAGAATCGCCGACGAGTCCGAAAATTTTGATTTTCTGAAAGGTACGGCCGGTGACAGTGAAATATGAAAATGACAGGGTTATAGACGAATCACAGAGAGCGAGGGGGCGGGGCAACCGCGTAGGCGTGGCCAAACGGGTTTGGTTGCACCGCAGCGCATAGCCTACACAATGGCTGCTGGAAAGAGGAGAAAGCAAACAATTTTCAGGCCCGCCGCGTCCAGCAAAAAATATGAGAAAAAAATTATTAAAATTCGGAAAATAGGTGAAAGTCAAGGAAAACGCCCTAGAAAGGATGTTAAGGCTCCCACGGTAAGTTTTGCGCAAATTAAGTAAATTGTTACGGTGTTCTTGAATTAAAATATCGGGGTTATTCAAATTATGAGTGAGGGTGAGCTAGGGAAAAAAGTTTGCGTTAATCAGCGCCCAGTTTGGGACCTGAGAGAAAAGCAGCGGAAGATAGAAATTCATAGAAAATTAATATAAATTCAGTTGCTCTGTCTTGTCACGTCGCGTTCACTGCAAATGAATGTCAACAAACGGAGGAAATCCTGGAGTCGTGAAAAAGTTGGGGAAAAGTTTTGAATTTTACTACAGTTTAAGTTTTTCCCCGGAATATAATAACGTCGGCGGTGCGGGGAAGCCGTAGCGAACGCACGCGCATTTAAATATGGTTTAAAAAAAAGAAAAGAAAAAAAAAAGAATATAAAACGCACGCGGCACTCGTGCTGCTCAAAGTTTTGACACATACGTGCACGCGAGACGGCAGTAAACACCGTGCTGTCGGCAGAATTGCGTTTGCATGTGCCATGTAATGCGTAATGCCGAAATTGGATTGACTGTGCTAGAAGTTCCATTTAACCACGTGATTTACAAAAGTTGACGGTTAAAGAGTCGTGGTCGTGTTTTGCTACTGATCATATCCGAGGAGCCCAGAGAGAATAAATACGGCATCGGTTTCCGTGTGGTTCAGGGGGCTATCGGCGCGAGGAACGCTGCTTGTCAATATCGCAAACAACCAAAATGGAGGGAGAAGTTAAGGGGGACTAATTGGCCGATGCTAAACATATTCCCCGCCGTGTCCCTGCAGCTACAAACCCCGTGTTTCGGACCATAACAAACCCGACAGCGTGCTGAATCCTGTTACAATCTCACCTTTGCATTGAGTGGCGCGAGTGTGACCTGGGATTGTGTCAGATTGAGCTGATTAGGTTACCAGCACAGCCTATGAGGTGGTCAGTCATCATCAGAGGTGTCCATGTGTGTGTGTGGTTCGTTTGCAGACCATGCGGTTCTTATCATCAAGTCCATCACGCGAAACTTCTACATACAGTAATGTTGCCTTTATGGACGCGCTCGTGCATCCACCATGCACGCTAGATAAGTCCGAGTTTTTACTGCAAACACGTTTTCGGAGTTCTCCTGATGCGTGCCTGTGGATGAAGGAACGTGTGTGAAGGAGGGGGGCTGGGGTTGCCTGCTCAGACAGGGGCGCGCATGCGGCCCGCTTACTTTTAACGCAAACGCGTGGACCCTTTTGATCGGCTTTGTGTGTACTCCATTTGTGGCTGGTGCTCATGTGGCGCGTGAGGAAAGTCGCGGCTTGTCTGAGTGTGTGCGTGAAGGAGACGAGACGCAGCTCCACGTGCGGGATATGCAAATTAAGCTTTGAACACTTCGGCACTGTGGCGTCTCGGTTTGTTTGTGTGTCACGTTTCCGCCCGAGACACGTAATCAAGTGCGTGGCAACGTCCTAAACCGCACAGGCTACTACCGCACTAAGGAGTGTGTGAAAATAGCACGCGATTTCTGGTAACCATGGCAACCCACGATGGCGTGCTCTGTAGTGCGGTAGTATGCGGTTTGAGAGCAGCCCATGTGCACTCTGGAGCCGCAGATTAAATCATGATCTTGAGCGAAATCTATTTTATGAAGTGATTTGGAAAGTTTTGAAAATGCTGTGCAACATTCTAATGGGATTCCTACCCATTTGTATTAGCATTTAAATGGGCTATTTAAACAATAAAAAGTTGTTTATTGTTATTTTATTGCACTGTTCTGGTTTGTGTAAAAAAAGAAAAAAGAAAACATATGTAGGCCCATGTTCATACAGCAATTTAGATATTAATTTTGTTTGGGTTTGGGGTGTAATTCAACTTTTTGCTTTACATCAGTATTTAATTTCAAAATGACTAAACTAAAGAAGAGAAATAATTTTTGCTGGTTATGACGTCTTGCCTGGTTATAAATTAAATGAGATTTTGTGTTGTTGTGGTAGGTGTTGTGTGTACATGTGTTATTTGATCTGACTTTAAATGAAGTGATTTAGAAATTTGAAGTTTGAAAAAATGATTTTGTTTTCAGTCCTATTGCTTTAATCAAAATATTGAAGTTATAATGTTTTGCAAAAAAGTCTTTTGCAAGATGTGAAATCATCTCTTCAAGCTGATCAGTTATATTGTGTGAAAAGAGTAATTGAATTCGTAAATTGTCAGCAATGTTTGCGTGTGGCTGTTTTATATCTTTTCCTTGAATTAAAATATTGTTGTCTGTATTTAGAGTTATTTACATGATGCTGAAATAGTTTAGCAATGCTGAATAAATAATTATCTGAGTGTACAAGTATGTAAAATTCACGAGTATGATTTCTAATTTGATATGTGTCTAGTTCTTTCTATGTACCAAAATGTTTTCCTAAGCTTTTAGATAAGTATCTCATGATGAAAGGTTTCCTCAACAATTTGGGTAATAAATTGACTGAATTAATGTCAGATTAATATGTATATTTATATGCAGTATATATGAAATATAATTATGTAGAATTTGCATTAAAGAATTCTATTTATTGGAGATAATTTCCCCTCATGCTCATCACTAGTAAATTTCTTTGTTTTTAGGTGATATTTGGCACTGAAATAATACGATCAATTTAGCATGAATAAAAAGTTTATTTCTTATTGTAAGTGTTTTTTGTTATTTAAATTAAAATCGTCAGAAAGGTGCACAGATAAATTTACAGTGCAGGTTGAATTGAAGTGGAAAATAAAATATTTATAAGGTGTCTTATAAGAAAAGTCTGAACTTGTGCAATCATACAACCAAAATGTCAACCTCAGCGTCCATGAAAAGTGCTGATCTTTCAATCTATAGCTCTCTGAATTGGGATAGAGAAATATTAAACCGAACAGTAGAGTGCTGGTATATGGATAGTTAAGGATTCTTAGACTTTGATAAAGATACACCCTGCTGTACGGTTCAACCAAGAATGTTTATTGGTTCTCCGTGAGGGACAAACGGAAGAACCATTCAGGGTTCCAGATGAAACTTTAGGGTCCTAAATGTAAGAGCTTAGTTCTAGTGAGTAGATAGTGAGTCTTTTGTTAGTCCTTGGTACAATATCACAGAGGTGCAGTACTGTCCATGTACAACTGAATGAATAAAGATGGAAAGAAGAAGCGGAAGTGAATATTGAAGGGATAAACAGTGATAGTTTGATGAAACATGTAAAGCAGTCTGTAAGAAGAAAAAAAAAGGTGTCCCCATTTACAACATCCAACAGTTTGACAACAGCACCACAGTCATGTTTCTGACTTTTGTTCTTTTGTAGTAGTACAGTCAGACTACTTAACTCCTTAACCTGCCAACTAATTGTTTCATTCTTTGTCTCGAGGTATTCAGTAATTATTACTCATTAACTACAGTGAAACTAATGCAAAATGTAGGTAGTTACAAGAGAGACAAAAGTCATTCTGGATACACTAACAGGTCCTGAGGGTTTAGGGAATCACTATTTTATCTTTCATTTCTGATATTTCCCATCATTCCACTGGATGGTCTATGGTATGATGGTGTACTGTACGTATGGGGTGAATATTTGTGATTTGAGACTTCGTATTGTATCTTGCAATTAATTGAGTTGTCCAAAGGTTTGTTTTATTATCTGAATGCGATACAAGACAGGGTTTGATGTACACCAAAAAAAATGCAAACTTGTGTGTGGAAATGTACTTGAAAATTGCAGTCTTTTTTTACTCTAAGCTATGAGCATATGTATTTTATTTACTCAGATCCAATAACACAGACATACAGTGCAGTCCATTCCTAATTGGACAGACTTTTTGCTGCTTTGGCACTGTATG
Source organism: Parauchenoglanis ngamensis (assembly GCA_030014255.1). Taxonomy (NCBI): domain Eukaryota; kingdom Metazoa; phylum Chordata; class Actinopteri; order Siluriformes; family Auchenoglanididae; genus Parauchenoglanis; species Parauchenoglanis ngamensis. Next base: position 15,459,256 of record JAQMYM010000001.1, read on the forward strand.
TGTGCACTGTTGAATCTGCAATGAAACAATAGTTATGAAAAGGCTTTAATATCAAGCATATGTAGCCTGCATTCATATCAGGTGAACCGTGTAGGAATTACACTCGTTTTTATACATAGTTCTCCCATTTTATAATCCCAGGCGTAATTTGGTAATTGACAGCTCAGTTATTTCTTGGCCAGTTGTGTTGTTACATCACTACTTTAAGCGCAGTAGAGCTGACAAAAGATCTAGAGTCGATTCGAGATTTCACGTTTGCATCTGGAGTCTGTTACTGTTGTCAATGCCAGTAAAGGAGGCCATCATGAGACTGAGGAAGAGAATAAGTCAATCAGACAAATAGCAGTGTTTGGTGTATGCACAGGACAAAACCCATAAACACATAGTTCTTCATCATGTCCTGAGAGAACATAGCCCAGGTAACCACTGATAGCTTTTGTAAATGTGTGTTACAGCATTGTAACACAGTCTCGTGTCTAAATCTGACAGAGATGAGCTTGTACCAAGAGTCATAGAAAGAGGAAAGTTTGGAGAAAAGGGAACTGCTCACAATATAAAGCATACTACCTCATCTAACATGAAAGACGGTATTATGACCATGTATGGCCTAGAGTGCATTACTTTAACGGAAGGCAAAAGTCCCCAAAACAAGCAGGAACTGAAAACAGCCTGCAGAGAATAACCAGGAAAGATACCCAGCGTCTGGTGATGTCTGAGAGTCACAGACTTCAGGAAGTCATCAATCGCAAAGGATTTGCACCCAAGTGCTAAGTTACAGTTTTATTAAGAATTACGTTCATATGTTCATCCACATTCTTATATTTCTAGATAGAAAGAGGAACTGTGTATTAAAAAAAATCTGTGATTGCCGTTTGTCTCACTTGAAATAGATATAAAGGCTGACATTTTGCGCTCTGTCGTCTTTTTACTCCAATTCAAATACGCCTGGGTTCAGAAATACAACAACAGTCACTGGTCATCTTACATTTATGTGTGATTTGTGTGAACATGCTCACAATCATTTACTGCATACGTAGTGTTTACCTGATTAAACAAACTTAAATCTGTTCAAAAGCAAACCTTTCAGTTGAATCAGGTGTTTTGCACTGCAGCAGAATTAAGAATCATTGTTTTATCAAACATAAATGCAGGATGTTTGTCCAGTCTCCGATCTGCTTTTTCCTTTCTTCTTTTGGAACCCTACCATCATCCTCTCTCACTTCCTCAGTGCCTGGCCTCTCTGTGGTGTTGAAGATTCAGCCTCTGTCACTCTGTCAGTGATCGGACACGTCGCTTGTGTCCACTGCGTGGCTGGCCCGCGCTAAGTCGCCATGGCCACAGTCACCCCCGACGATGACTGCCCCAACCCGGCAGAGCACGATCGAGTGAGGAAGAGGAGGCCAGAAGGGAAAGGGAGGAAAAACTTCCCCTGCCAGCTTTGCGAGAAGGCCTTCAACAGCGTGGAGAAGCTGAAGGTACACTCCTACTCGCACACAGGCGAGAGGCCGTACCGCTGCACACACACCGACTGCATCAAGGCCTTTGTCTCAAAGTACAAACTGCTACGGTAGGTCCCACTGGGATCCACACACTCGTTCCGACTAACAGATGCTTAAAAACAGACAAGTGACCCTCATGTACTGTTCACTACTTAGTAATGATTGATTTTATAGCGATGCAAATGCATCATGCCTCATATCTCGCAGTTAAAATCAACATAAACAATACTTACGGAATCTGATTGAAAACCTTTTCACACTCATATCCTCCCAGTGGATAGTTTGTGACTGGATTATAATCACTTTTGTTTCATTTTAACAAATACAAGTCAGTTCATTTGAATGGGGTTACAGCAACAGATCAATTATGAAAATTTAAAACTAACATCATACATAGCATTGACTTCTATCTAACTGCAATTTTAATAAAAAATGTAGGAAATGTGCTTTTATGATATATAATATTTCAATGCTTCTTATATACAGGCAAACACGACAGGGACACGGACCTTTTTTTTTTTTTTTTTTTTTTTTTTTTTGCTCATCCTTTCTTTCAGGATAATAATCCGTGCTAATTTGTTTTTCCACAGCCACATGGCCACGCACTCACCTGAGAAGACCCACAAGTGTAGCTACTGCGAGAAAATGTTCCACCGCAAAGACCATCTCAAGAACCACCTGCACACACACGACCCCAACAAGGAGGCTTTCAGCTGTGCCGAGTGCGGCAAGAGCTACAACACCAAGCTGGGCTTCCGGAGGCACCAGGCTCTGCACGCGGCACATCGTGGTGATCTCACCTGCCAGGTATGTCTGCGGCCTTATCCCAGCACGACCCTGCTGCTCGAGCACCTGCGTGCCCACGCCGGCAAAAGCGCCACAGCTGCAGCCAAGGAGAAGCGGCACCAGTGTGAGCACTGCGAGCGCCGTTTCTACACGCGCAAGGACGTGCGGCGCCACCTAGTGGTGCACACGGGCCGCAAGGACTTCCTGTGCCAGTATTGCGCACAGCGCTTCGGCCGCAAGGACCACCTGACTCGGCATGTAAAGAAGAGCCATGGCCATGAGCCGCTGCGTGTGAAGGCGGAGCCGCTGGAGCCCTCGGAGCCGCACCCCTACCTGTTTGGCCATGCCTCCTACTCTCCTCCGCCACCGCCACTCCGTCCCGAGCTGGAGAGCTACCTTCTGGAGCTGCAGGCGGAGGAGGTGCCGAAGCTGTGTGCTGCTGCCACATCCTCCGGAGAGACACCTCCGTCTTTGGACTTCCTGTCTCCTCTGTTTAACTTCCTGCCCTATGGGCAAGGGGCAGGGCCAGGTTTGGGGGTTTCGTACAGCCAAGAGGAGGGGCTTCCTGTGATGACGCCATCTCAGGACGCTCCCGATCTTCTCGGCCCAATTCACACACTCACGCATGCACACACCCTTTCACAGACACACACACTCACCACAAGTTACACACACACGCCAAGCCTGAATACAACCACCACCCTGCCTCGCTTTCACCAGGCCTTCCAGTGATCCAAACGTACACAGGCACACCAATTTAGCTACCATTGCACTTACACACACCGAAACATTAGCTTGGCACTTATTTGAAATACAAAAAAAACACACGGAGACGGCACTTGTTAAATGATGTGCCTTATTGAGAACATATCACTTTCTCATTTAAATCTACTTCAGTCTACATTTTAGGATCAATAGAAGATGCTGAGCATCTAACAGCTGTCATTCAAAACAATCTGGTTTACGAATGTGTATGTGCCTTGGTTTGCAGTGAAGTTTTGCTCTCAGACACTGAGTGCATATAGCTTTCCCATTTAGCACTTTGAATTTCTAGTGATGTTGAAGTTCCATCAAAGCTAAACATTTAAGGTTTTTCCTGATATTTTTTTTCTTGATCACTTTGTTTGTTGGCTCACAAGTTGATGGGTACTGAAATTCCAGCATCTGAGTGACTACACAGCCAAAGGCAACCAAACCCCTCAGAGCCAGAGTGTGGACGGCTCATCTTGTTTTGCCTTTATTCTTCTTTTAATTTTATTTTTCTTCTTCTTATTTTTTATTTTTTATTTTTTTTATTTTTTTTTTTTTTAACGGCCGTTTGCCTTCATGCTGCTGCTCGTTTTAAGGGCCTTAAACTTTACCAGTGCAGATCTGCTTCACTATACAAAGCAATAAAGGGAAACATGGACTGACTTTACAAAGACTATCATGTGTAGACACAAACAGCTCTTAAACAGCCCCTTCATTTTTTTCCCCTTGCCGTTTGTCTTCTTTATTTTTTTCTTTTTCTTTTCTTTCTTTTTTTTTTTGTTGCTCCTGGACTTTAGACACCAACACAACCTTCAACCTCATCCGCCAGAATGCTGTCCAGTGCACTGATCCTGATTCTCATCAGTAATAAAACAAAAACATTCAGTTGTATGGATGTGTGCTGTCGCATCCGAAGCACACACAGAAGTCTGAATGACATGCGCAGTCTGTGAAGAAGCTTTGTTGTGAATAAGATACATTTTTGCAGACAGTTTTACAGAGACTGTAGATGCCTCCAGAGGCTGAAAAACACACCTATGGTTGCCACAATCCTTTTCCCAAAACACCCAGCCAAACCCCTGTACAGATGTGTTTTTGTGTGTATGCGTGTGTGGGCGAGGATGACAGAGGCTTGTGTTGAGTGAATGGTGGGGTCTTGTTGAATATACATTGGGAGCTGAAGGTTGTTGGATGCTGCAAAGCCTCCAGTTTGGGCATATTTTTTCATAATAGCACTTTCTAAAGAATCTGATGCCTTGGTTTTATCCTGTTATGAATATGTATTTTATGTTAAACAACCTTTTGCATAAAATGTTTAGATGTCGTCATATATAGCTTTTAGCAGATTGTCAGCATGTGTGTATGTGTGTGTATATATATATATACAGTATATATATATAAAATGCTACATGCGTGTGATATTTTTACAGGTACACTTCATACAGTGTTTAACGTGTAATATAAATGTCTCCTGTTTTTGCTTTATTGCACAAAACGTCTGTGTCTCTCACTGAGACCTAATGCGAATGGTTTATTCCACCCGTTCTTCTTCAAAGCACTTCCATCGCCCATCAAGTTTTCAAAGGTTTTTTTTTTTTTTTTTTATTAAAATCTTCATAAATCTGCCGTTTATAAATACTTCAGTATTGAGAAAAGTGTATAAAACTGGGAAGACCAGAATGCCTCAATTATTTTTAAGGTGTGAAGTGGTGATGTCATTTGATGCTGCTGAGTGGTTGACAGATTACGTAGAGAAGCTGGTTGAAATGCTCTGCATCCGAGCATGTTTTCATTGGGAGACACAGACCTTTAGCAATCCTCCTCTTCAGTTTCAGTGGTACCATCATGCAGTGTGTGTGCGTGCTGTGAGTGCGTGCGTGTGTGTGTGTGAGTGGAACAGTCTCTCGACTTGGATAATGCTGCTAATGGACATGGTGTAACCCATGATGGCGCAACAGAACTTTTAGTTTTTCCTCCTTCTTTGAAATCAATGAAATGTTTAGAGAGGGAGTGGACACGTGTCCGTGCGTGTCATACTTTGACATGTCAGTAAGGTGATGTTCTTATCAAAGCCGATTAGGAGCTGGATGTTGCCGAAGCCGTGTTTTCGAGGGAAGGGTCTTTTTATAACTGAACTCTGAGTGACCTTTTCTAAGACAAGAAGAAAAGGAGATGTGTTTTGTTCAAGAGTCAGCATTCCAGCCATAATGGTGTTTTACATGGTGTCCTTATTGTTTTAATCACATTTCTGTAATGCCATCCTGTGATAGTGGCTTTCGCTCATCAATGTATATGTTACCATAATGTACTTTTACAAACTACTGTTGTATATGTATATCCTAAGACAGAGTGTTTCATAATTGTGTGTGTGTGTGTGTGTGTGTGTGTTGAGAACTTGCTGCTGCAGCCTGCATTTTCTTTTGTCTCCAGATGACATCATCCAAAGAGAAAGTTATTTAGTGGCTGGCCGGATGAGCCAGTCATGTGCTGTAGAAGGTGAATGGCGATGTGTGAATGTGTGCGTGTTTTGTGTCCGAGAAAGAAAGTGTGTATCTGTGTGCATTCAGACGACCTTTGCTGCTATGTGAGGAGAGGAGAGATTTGGTCCAGTGTTAATACTGTTCACAGTACTGAGAGCTCAATAAACATACCAGAAGGACTCATGTTACAGACTGTTTCTTTCTTTTTTTCTGTTCCTGTTTGTGTGTCAATATACAGCATGTACAATCTAACAAATAGAAACAAAAACTGCAAATTGTATAGTGGGAAATTAGGAATATTTGTTTTTGAACAAACTGGAAAATGGGAGTAGGAAAGAAAAAGAGGGCAGCTCTTTGGGCAGCTGTAAAACACTTGTGCTGGACTTAAACATTGTACATGTTGCGTGAAGTACAATAGAGCATCATGGTGCTCAGAGGCAATGATTTTGCTGTTTTTTATTAACTGAGTAGCAGCATTATTAAATTGCGTTACTTTATAGCCTTTATATAATTGACAGAGTTATTGGTAAAAAGCCATTGTTGTTTTAAGATTATGATTTAGTAATTGAAGCCTAAAGTATGGTTTTTTTTTTCTTTGAAGATGTGACATGCAGTATTTATTCTTGTTTAGATTGCAAGCACTTAAAGAGCTACAGACAATTAAGATTATAAAATGGGCATACAGTTTCTAAAAAAAACTTAAAATAAGTTTTTATTATCAAATAAAATGGGCATAAATCTAATAAAACTTAAATGTTCTCAGATTTATGATATGTGCATATTATTATTATTATTATTATTATTATTATTATGGTAGTACCTGAAGTCTATTTCTATATAGCACTAACATACAGTGTTGGTGATAAAATCATGTAACTGCATTAAATAGAATAATATTTGCTTTTATACAATAATTGTACAGGACCTGCTGTACTATCTTGTATCCATCAGATGCTTTCCAATAGCTTAACAATACAGTTTTAGTTGTGTGTGCTGAAGGATTTCTGACCACAGTCTCTTTGTTTTTTGTGTTCAGTATGCTTGTTACTGAATTCGGGAAATTGATCTGGACCATACAAAATATTCCTCTTTTAATCATTCACAAAGGCTATGAGTATTTTTGGGGTGTTTTTGGAAATTGCCTTGCTGTAGGCACTTAGTGATGCAGTGCGTAGAGTTGATGTGTCTGGAGACAAAATGGTTTATGGGACAAAATGTTTCTGTCCTTTCCTAAAATCACTGAGATGATGTTATATAATGACATTATCTATAAAAGTGAGTGAGCCTGAGGCTGCTCTGAATGACGCAGCTTTATACAGCATATGTATCCACCTGTCCTGAATATATGCTTTGCACCAACAGCAATTTGTCTCCTGGTCAAGGCTGAACGTGCAGCACACCGTTGATCTTATTGCCGTTTTTGAGGTATTAAAGGTTTCAAACTTGCCCAAATGTCTGTGGTGCAAAGGAAAGCCCTTTGTTATTTCTCAGTCTCGTTCCTTACTATTTAAAAAAGACTGACCCCAAACAAAAGAGCAGAATCCACAAACATCTACTGAATGCTAGAGCTATGCTTCCCTAAAACAAATCTCCATAACGTATGCAAAAAAAATTCAAAATGGCTAAATGATTCTGTATTCTGTCTATCCTATTTATTCTTCATTCCCCCAAGATGAATCCTTGGTTTTTTATGCCATCGGTATTCATTCTAAATGCCTTTTTATGACTTTTATTAATCATTGGCTGAGATTTTTATTAATTAAACATCATGCTATAATGACTATGTAGGCCTATGATTATCCAGTTTGGCGTTTTGATGAAACTACACTATGGTCTAGAGCTGCATTTGCTACACACTATTGCCCATATTGTTTATTTGGTGTGTGGTCCCAGGGTTTTATATATTTGCAAGTTTCTAATGGTGTTAACTTGAGAGAAAAGTTCGTTCAGATGAATGATTGATTGTACAAACGAATGAAATGAACACATGAAATCCACGAATTCGGTATATTTTCTCTCCTAATAGCTGCAGGGATACACAACATGGCAGTCAGCAGCACTGGACTAACAGTGCGTCAGTGAGCGCATATCCTGAAGCGCCCAGTGAACCCGCTGACCCTCTGTCCTGCTTCTGGACGCTGACGTCAATGGGCGGAGACGCTGTCAATCATTTGTCATATCAGCCAATCTGCTCACGCGCTCCTCTCCCGCCGTGTTCCTGCTCCTTCTATTGGCTGGATAGGAAGGTGCACAGAGGTCGCGCAGTACCCGGATGTAGTATATAAGGCTCTGAGCAGGCCGTGAAGCCTTCCTTTCTCCGCGAACAGAGCACACGGTGTGTGTTTTGTGTTTCCTGGCTCACCGCTGTTCGCTTCTTACTCCTACGAATAAGTCGGTCAGGAATACAGAATTATGGTAAATGTTTAACATGTTTATTTTTCTATTTTATTACGCAGCCATGTCAAAATTATTTCCGTTTTTTCTGTCCGTTAGCATGCTTTTTTTCCGGGCACGTGCGACTCGTGTTAGCTTGTTAGCTTTTAAAGTTGCTGGTCCAATGTGTATGTTATGTTTTGCTAGGGAGCAATTAGCACCCTTCTATGTTAATGCTGAATAAAAATAAATCCTGTAGATTTGGAATATTTTTAATAACGAATTATTAAAGCGTGGTGACGGCGTGTGTGTAATCATCCTGTATTACAATGTAGTGCAGTGAGTTTGTCCTTCCTTTGAATGTTTTGAAATACTTGGTTTGAAGATGTTTACAGCTGAAGCTTGAGTCCGGATCAGAGCTGATATTTGGTCTGATTGGTTTCCCACACCGCACTTTAACTATAAAAGTGAATAATTTGAAAAATTGAGTGTTGTATCTAGTATTCTTGTTTTGTTAATCCAAATATCCAGAACACGTGACATTTTGTACCCTGCAGCTTAGTTTAACGGCTTGCACTAAATAGCTGCCCATAACCTAAAAAAAACCCCAAACCCCATGATTTGGTTCCTTTTCCTACATTTTCATTGATTCCGGATCAAATTGCTTTATTACAGCAAGTGAACTGCACTTGAGTATAGTGGCTCCCATCTTTCTGTTGGGGAGGTGGCGCTTACTGCTCTTTTTTTTTTTTTTGAGTTTGTTATGGGTGTTAGACTGTATGTGAAATGATTTATAAATAAGATCTAGATTTAATTTGTTTATTGAAAGTATCCTGATTGCTGTTTCTAACTTCCAGGCATTCAAAGACACTGGCAAAGCTCCCGTTGAGCCCGAGGTGGCCATTCACCGCATCCGGATCACCCTCACCAGCCGTAACGTCAAGTCTCTTGAAAAAGGTTGATTATGATTTTTTTTTTATTAGTTTTATGTATCCCATGGCAATGAGGACAATGTGCATTAGAATGATTCTATATGAATTACACATTATACGCTATTCTGAGCCGACATCCATGTCCAAACTTAAGATTTGCCTTGTGTATATATTTTTTTCTAATAAAAAAAACATTGCTCCTTTAGTGTGTGCTGATCTGATCCGTGGTGCCAAGGAGAAGAGCCTAAAGGTGAAAGGCCCTGTGCGCATGCCCACCAAGGTAAATAATGTAGGAGAACAGGAATTTCCAGAACAAGGATGGAGAAATGGGGGGTGGGGGGAGTGTAAGATTTAAAATGAGCCCAAGCGTAGCACTCCACTTCCCTGTTATTATTAAAAATGTTTTTACTTTTTCATGGTGCAATCTTCAACTATTAATACTGTTGTAATTACCAGTGAGAATGAAAAAGGTAAATGCATTTTAATCTGTATTTTGGAATGACTGTACTAAGGTAACTCATCATACACAGTGAGTAATTGTAAACCTGGAATGAGCCTGAAATTGACTGGCACTCTATTGCTCCATGCAATAGTTATGAATCTGACTGCTGTCCTCACTTTCACTGTGTTCAAATGTGTGGTGATTAGAATTAGGTGTATATAACCGTTTTTGTACTGTAGCTTGTGCAGTGTTATGTCCTACCCATCTCTCTTAGTATTCCATGAGTAATGCTTAGCAAACTCTGAATTATGCCTAGTAAACATAGTTAACAACAAATTAAAAGTTTTGTTGCTGGTCAAGCGGAGTTAGAAATGTTAACACCCCCCACCCCAGTCAAGGGCTCTGCTGTCTCTACATTATCAACATCTTATTTTATATTTTATGTATATACACTGCTTTTTCAACAACTTCTATATTATCAAGTTAGACTGACTTCAAGCTAAAATGTTATGAAAAAGCAGCTGTACAAGACTTGTAGGCCAAATTGGTATTCTGGTTGTGTTCTTGGTCCCCTGTCTGATAGCTGGTCTGAGAAAATGTCTATATAATACCGGTCCATGGTGTACAAAAAAAATTGTGGACTGCTGTGAAACACCATCTGCAAAATGTTTGCTCGTTGGTGTTCTGGAAAAATGGGCCTTAAATCCAGGGTGAACATGTGGTGGTGTGACTGTACCGTGAAATGTTCTGTTCTATGGAATTTGCTTCAATGTTGTCTTGCCTTTCTTGAAAATGTGTAACCTGGTTACTATGTATCCTATAGAGCGCCTTAGCCCCTAAAATGTGTATTCCAATACGTTGGAATTTTCAGAGATCTACCTAAATGATGTCTGTTCTATGCTGTAATTCACTCCTCTCCTCCTCAGACTCTGCGCATCACCACCCGTAAGACTCCTTGTGGAGAGGGTTCCAAGACCTGGGACAGGTTTCAGATGAGGATCCACAAACGCCTCATTGATCTCCATAGCCCGTCTGAGATTGTCAAGCAGATCACCAGCATCAGCATCGAGCCTGGTGTTGAAGTCGAGGTCACCATAGCTGATGCATAAGCTGCTTTGGGTTGCCAGCGTGAACAGCACTGAACTATTCATGACTGTGCAATAAAAGAATTTGGACACAATATGCTGTGGTTTTGTTTTTCTTGGTCCTGCATCAGACCACAGAGTTCAAGCGCAACTTGTCTGATTGTTGGTAGACACTTTATAAATGGGCAAAATCCTTCATCCTGTCTGCATAATGCAAGCACACGCAGGGAATTTTTTTTTTCCCCACTTTATAGTCACTTGTATGAAATGTAATTTTTCTGGTCCAGTTGACTCTTGGTGTTTTGCTGCAATGTTGAGGACCAGTTTAGCAGATGAGTGGGTTCACTACATGGAGTTGTGGTTATGGTAAAGTATGACACTAGCATTAAATTATGCTGTATGAGAAATGGACCAACTGAAAATTGCATTGAAGGTTTGATTTTATTTTTTTTTAACTATACAAAAACAACCTGAAAAAAGTTTTGATGTTGAACCTTAAAGTTGTGTGGTTTTGTTTTTTTTGCTTGGGAGCCAGTAGAGATACAACCATACACCACAGGGTGCCCATTCAACATTTTTGCAACCCAACAACCCTTGAGAAACAGTCGTTTCTAATTGTGTAACCGCAATTGGCAGTTTGGAATGGTTTTCAAACAAGGTATTTGGTTAAGGAATTTCAGCTGGATCTCTGGACTTGAATTTTTAACTAATTCTCCCTGCAAAAATTTCATTTTCTTTTTAGTCATGTCATGAGCATGATTACTTTAGGAATACATTTATATAAATGACATTGCAGACTTGCTCAACAAGCAGCCACTTAAATTGTTTCTGATGATTCAGTAGTACATGTACTATTCTGGAAATAATGATTGATACTTAATATAATGCAATAAAATATTTATATCTTGCACCAGATTTTTGATACTAGTCATTGTTTAACTTTACGCACTAAAAAAATATGTAGCTAATAGCATGACTTGCACAGAACTGCAGATTTTTTTAATTCAGTTTTATCCTATCACAAATGATTACTTACATTGCAAATATAAAGTATGAATATTAATAAGCCTAAAAAACCCCAAATCTGTATATGTAAACTGTTGTTACATAAGCACATTTACACTGTTGTTTACTTGTACTGGCCTGATACTGATTGTGGTTATCAGATTGTGTCGCTGGTAATATACTGTAATTTTACAGGCTCTCCTTCCAAAATTTTACCAGACCTTTCACCTGTAAACCAGGTTAATGCATAAGTCATCATTATTATAATGGAAGGTGTATTGGGCTTTATAATTTGAATAGGTAAGCCTTATGAGCTTCATCCAAAAGAATTAGAATGCAAAGAGCTGCGAAGTTCAGTTCTTTTGTGCTTAAGAAGCTGATTAATGTTCAGCTCTGATTGGAGAGCTGGTTTCACAACTCACACATAATTGGCTAGGTGGCATTTTGGGGTGGGGTTTTGACTCATCACTGAAAGTGGATAAAGCTGTGTTACTCTCAATGTAAATGTAATGAATCCATCTGACTTTAAGCAAAGGTAGTTTGCTACTGCTAGATGAATTGGAGTTGAAGTGGTTTGCTGGTTTCTGGTTTCTTATTTGGTAAGCATAAAACCTGCATGTGCATTCATTTCTTAGATAAGTGTATTGGTTTCCTGTCACAGTCATGGCAGCAAATATTGACCTGACACATGATGGCACGGTTTTGGTGGCCATGGAGTCAACAGCGTGTGATCCTCACCACACTGCATTACCAGAACTTTCTGGCCTTTCATCCATCACTTCCCAGGTAGTGAACATACCACTAAACCTTTCTTTGCATGTAGCAGTTCTGGTAGCTTTACCTTGTATGGTTGTTCACAGAACGAGTCGGTTGATGGATGTGAGCAGCAGCTTCGAGTTTTCCTCAGAGTTCGTCCTTTCAGTAAGGAGGAGCTCAACAACAATGAGGACCAGGTTTGTGTCTGCTGTCCTTGATGTTTCCAAGGTCATTTAACCACTGCTGTGGTTCTCAAATCAGGGTTCCTCAGAAAGTTCATGTTTTTGCTATTTTTCTACTTAGTGTTGTGAGTTTGTATAAAGTAAAGTGTTGACCATTTGGAGGGCCTGAGGACTGATTTGAGAACCAAAGGTGTTGTAAACATGCTCCATTTGGATTGCCTCCTTCAGGGTTGTGTAGTGTTTGAGAGTGCAGAAACCACTACACTTCATGCCCCTAAAGGCTCTGCCACTATGAAGAGCAGTGAAAAAGGCATTGGCCAGCAGGTGCACAAGTTCAGCTTCACCAAGGTACTTTCTAGATGTACTGAAGACTAACACTCTTTCTTATGATCTTCTCTGTACAGTTTTATGAAACGGTATCTTTTATTATGTAGATTTTCGGGCCAGCGTCGACTCAGGCGGAGTTCTTTGATGGAACGATCAGATCACAAGTTCAGGACTTCCTGCATGGCAAAAACGCACTAGTGTTCAGTTATGGAGTAACCAATGCTGGGAAAACGCATACCATACAAGGCATGGAGTATTATAGTGGCGCATTATACCAATGCAATAACACAATATGTCTAGATTCTGGATGTTTTAATTTGTCTAAAACTTTTTAAATGTTCTTCAGTATTGATGTAAAAGAGTTTACATGGTATTAGATCTGTTAGGATTTTAGCACTGTACACTGGGACTACATACATGAGGCAGGAGTGTGGTGAACTAGCGCTACTGCCTACTTCCTGTTGTTGAGGTAGCACACTGATACTCCAATGGTACAAAACTGATTTAATTCAAATAGCATACGTCTGCCAACAACCTCTTGTGTGCAAGGAATTCTGTACTTGACCTAAAGAAAAAGATTATAATTTAATCTGAGGATACCTTTCAGATACCATAGAGAGGATTTATTCCTTTTCTGCCCTCAGTTCTGTACTGTTAGTTGTCGGTGTTTGTGTGGAACTTTGTGCTTGTTGTGATGTGAGACTTGAAGCAAGTTAACAGCTGTTGATGTGTCTGTGAGAACAGGCTCTCCAAAGGACCCTGGTATTTTGCCACGTGCCCTTGACACAATGTTTAGGCACATCAATGGGCGGCAGTATGAGCATATGGACCTGAGGCCGTACCTGAACTCGGATGTGCAGAAACTGGACCCTGATCTGCTCAGAACGGAGAGAGCCTCCAAGACCGCGCTCTTCAGTATGCTGAAAGAGGTACCAGTACAAAATTGTGTGCACTGACCTTTTGATTTAATGAGGATGGATTGCGAAATATCTTATTTTATTTGGGCCAGGACTTGGAATCCTCCAGAACCAGCAGGAGTCGGAGCTCCTCCTCTTCTTCGGTCAACAGTCTCTCTTTCTCTGGAGTCTCTTATGATCAGACAGGTAATATTGCAATATCGCATAAAATGGTTGGCTTAAAAAAAATGTTTTTCTTTTAAAGTTTGTTTCTGCCTCAGTGGACAGTGCAGAGGGAGCTGTTGACTATGTGCAGTGTGTCTACTCACCATGGGTTGCTTACTATGAGATCTACAATGAGCAAGTGTATGACCTGCTCCAGCCTGCGCTTTCTAACAGGACGAAGAGGCGTGCTGTGTTGCGTTTGTGTGAGGACAGTGCTGGAAATTCCTATGTTAGAGGTGACCATATGCTTTTGTCATCCTGTACCACCAACCATTTTTAGATAACTAGCCAGCAATTAAAATGCTGTAGCAGTTTTGACCACAAGGGGCAGTAGTTTAATTTTCATGCACCATTTTTCCTTCACACCTAAAGGGCATTGAGTGGGGTGTGTCTTATTTTTATTTATTTATTTTTTTTTTAAAAAGGCATAAAATGACACGCACAACTCGGCTGTTTTGGTTGATGGAAAAAATAAAGTGAATTTGACACAGGAGCTCACTAAAAATTTTTTTTTCTCCTTTTAAGACTTTCACCCTCAGGCCAGTGAAATAAATTCATTTGTTTTGAACATTGATTTAGCATGTCTGAAACAAATCTGATGTAGCCATGCGACAGTGTTATTCCTCTGTATGCTGTAGATCTGAGGTGGGTTAATATACAGAGTGCAGAAGAGGCGGCTAAAGTTCTACGTGTAGGAAACAAGAATCGCAGTGCTGCTGCCACCAAAATGAACCAGTCATCCAGCAGAAGGTAACATTCACATCTCTATAACCTCTTGTACTGTTTCAGTACTATGCTTTCTTGTGCCATCACTTATGCGATGCTTAGCATTTAGTCTTGTACTGCAATGAGAAATTAGTTTTACTTTGTTTTTTGAGTAATATTTTTTGTTTTGTCCATAGCCACAGCATCTTTTCCATCAAGCTGATACGCATTGATGGTGCTGATGTCCAGGGAGTATCAGAGTAAGTTGTTTGTATTTTACACTGTATAAGCTGGCTGTTTGTGAATGGCATAGGAGTGATCACTTAACTTTTTTTTTTTTTCTTCCCTTTTCTCCTTTTGAGGCTTTCCCTGTGTGACCTGGCTGGTTCAGAGCGATGCAACAAGACAAAAACGTTTGGGGAGCGTCTGAAGGAGGCTGGAAACATTAACAATTCCCTGCTGATTCTGGGAAAGTGCATTGCAGGGCTCCGCAACAACCAAGGTGACAGGTATGGTCTGCTGGAGGAATTGGCTTCTTGTTGAACATTGACTGTATACCAGTGTGATGGTTTGGTGAGCTGATCCACTGGTCTTGGATTACCTCCGCCTTGCCTTACCTTGCCTCGCTTTGACAATTTGCACATGCATCACAAAATCTTGTGACTATTTGTTTGATGCCATATTGGTAGGCAGAAGTTGTCATGCCTATAAAGGAGCTTCTATTTTGTTCGAGTTTTACTTTTTGCCAGTGATCCTTATGCACGTGCTCATGAGGCCGGCGTCATCAAGCCGTTTCACTTTCAGAGCTTGTGTCCAACAAGCATGACAAATTATTGATTATATTGGCCTTCATCATTCAGAGTATGTTGATGAAATTGAGCACTTTTCATTGGCCATTAAACTTTAATCAAGACAGGTGAACATGTCTATAGGCTTGATGCAGTTTAGTGTCTCTGCCTCTAATCTGAGCCTCTGCTGGACATCTTAGTTTTTAAAAAAAGGCTCCATATGGGCCAGCAGAATGGTTAATGCCAACGTGCTGCTTCATCGTAAGCATCTTGGTTTGTTTTATGAGGAAACTAATGATCGGCCTCTGGTATCCCCTCTCTGAGAAGTTTCATTGAGAGTTAAGTCAATAACTGCGAGATCTAGCGCTGAAGTGTAGCTGTGGTCCCCCAGGGCTTGTATCTGCCTCCTCACCTGGTGTCCCAAACCCCCAGTTTTAAAAGTGGAATGGAGAAATTTCTCTACTCAAACAATGCTGGCGTAGACATGCTTCCTTCTTTGATAGTCCCTGCTTTGTCTCAAACCCTGGCTTGTGAATATCCTGTGGACACGAGGGCACACAGCAATGCTCAGCTGTAGCGCTGTTTGTGCGGTGAAAGTTGGACTGTGCATCAGGTGGAACATGTGGAAACGCCCTTGCCTACCAAGATGGCTGCACAAATAGATGCCATGTGACCATGACACCTCATGCAAAATGAGAATTTTTGACTTTCCTTGATTGATCAGTTGTCTTGTGACTGACCTGCTAATTAGCCATTGAGTGTGCATTTAAGGGGTGTTGGGGGAAACGCATTTTTTAAAGAATAATTGCACCTAGCAAAAACTTAATGACCTCTGTAAGTTCTGTTTGCCTTAACTAATGCAGGGTGAATCTTCTTTTAAAATGACAAGTGTATATATCCCATGATGCATCTAGAACTGTAATGTTGGGGTTTCTTTGTTTTGGTGCCATGAATGTTTATAACCTCTGGCTTTTCTAGGGCAAAGAACTATATTCCGTTTCGTGAAAGCAAGCTGACCCGCCTCTTCCAGGGAGTGTTTTGTGGTCGTGGTCGGGCCTCCATGATTGTGAACATCAATCAATGTGCTTCAACTTATGATGAGACGCTCCATGTCATGAAATTCTCTGCTGTTGCTAAAGAGGTACTGCTACAGGGCCCTAAATGCTGGAAAGTATAGTGCGTGTGCATGAAAATGAATCTGTATATCAAGGTTGGAGGGACTCATTTCACGGAAAGATGGGAAGCTTATTGGAGCAGTTAGTGATTTGCATTTAAAAATAATGTTAACTTTTGCCTGACAGGTGGTTCAGGTGATCCAGCCTCGCTCTCTTGAGTCTTTAGCACCACGGCTGCTTGGTCGAGATGGAAAACCTTTGCTAAACAACGGGATACTTGCTGGTCAGGCAGTGGATGACTACCTGTCAGAGGAGGAGCTGTTGGATGGTGATGAAGAGGCAGATATGTCAATATTACCACAGGAGGTAATATTTGTAGCACTGTAACCCCAGCTGGTAAATACAACATGGTGACTGTACATGCTTAAATGAGTTGGGTAGTACAGATGTCAAACTGCCCCTTTGCATTTATAAGGCTTGTTTGCTAAGATGGTTGTCTGTGTAGGAATTGTTGAATTTAGTGGAGAGTCTTCGGGCGAAGCTGTTGGCCGAACGCAAGAAAAATCTGCTGCAAGAGATACAGATCCGGAGAGAGATGGGTGACGCCATGATGCAGCAAATCATGGAGATTGAAGAACTTCACAGGTGTGTCTGTACTTGTATTTGATTAAAACTAAAACAAAATTGTGCAAAAAAAGACTCATGTCTACTCCAGGTGTGCACAATTCATCATGTCTTGGTTATGATCTGTTTTTTGTTTCCTAAAATGTGATCTGAAGTGGGTGAGCCTGGTCTAAAGTGAGCCAATTGGTTAAAGTGGTCCAAGTTGGGTTTTTTTTGTTTGTTTGGGTAACTGGGGTGGGAATGGGAAACTTCTTTTATGAAAAAAAGAAATTTCTTTTATGATAAAATTCTACATTCCAAAGACTTTTGCTTGTAATTGATTTAATGATTTCATGTTTGAACCCTGAAATGATCCTTCAAAAATGCAAAATATGGTTGTTTTTTATTTGTTGGACTCACTATAATTTTTTTATAGATATAGATGGATATAATCTCCCATAAGACCATACATAAATTACATTAGAATGCTAATAACACTAACTTTATGCAGTTTTGCTCGGGCACAATGAGGTTGAGTGAGCAAGAAAGAAGTCCGTTTCTGTGGTTGGGGTTAAAGGGGACATACGCAGATGGCTATTTGATTGTTCCTCTAGTTAACCTGACATGACCTCTACCAAGTTTAGTCCCACACAACTCAAATGGGCCAAAAGAAAAAGGCAGAAAAATATTCCAACCGCCATATTCATTCTTTGGCAACTGACTCTAAATTTTGCACAGAAGCTATGATTAATAGTAAGATGCTAATTATGAAAACGTGTGCTTGTGTACTACTTAGTCGTCAGACGGCAGATCTGAAGGAGAGTTACGAGGAGAAGATGGACAGCACGTTTGAGATGTATAAAGAGGCATTGAAGGAGCATGCCTACCAGTGTGCTCTGGAACGTCTAGAAGAAGAATACATCCCGCTAGAGGAGTTCACTGCTGAACAGGACCGAGCCAAGGTGTCTAACTTGCGAAGTGAAATAGTTACTGAATTAAGTCCCTAATATTTTATGGCTCACTATGTGACATTTCCTGTTCAATTAGGAGCTTGAGAGGCGTGTGACTGAATTGGAACGGAAGCAACGTGGTTCTATGTCGGTTCTTCAGCAGGAAAACTCAACACAGACTGACCCAATGCAACCAAGCATAGAGGAGACTGGTGGGTTTATTGTATGGAGCTGGACATTTCTTTGACCTATTTTCAATGCCTGAATGTCGGACGTCAACTTTGCTTTTCCTTTTAGATTCTGAGAGGTTTAAGCTCCTGTACAAAGAAAAATGTGCTGTGGAACACGTGTGCGCAGAAAAGCAAGAGGTAAAGTATGTTACTGGTGCATATGTTCTGATTCCTGAGTCATACTCTTAACGGACTGCTTGTTGTAAATGAGTCTACTTGATCACCCTTTATCTGAGCACTGGGTCCATGGTGTTTATCCATACAATCCTAACCAATTGACTGATTAAAGGAAAGACCAGCATAAGGTGTCCAAGGTGTTGAGATGTCAGAATCCCTTCAGTACTCCAAGTCCTAGATTCTACGACAACTGAACTGATGTGATATTACCTCAGTTGGTGTTTAGATGTTCGAGGGAGTACTGCAAAAAATAAAAATTCCAAAATCTCACCTAGGAGTTCAAGTAGGTTGAGATCTGGGAACACTGAAGAAGATATGATTTATGTCCTTTTTATGCTCATGAAACTATTGCTAGCCTCCATGCCTGTCGATGTGGGTGGGGTGGAGGTAACTCCTCATCATTGACATGCTTCATCAGAAGATGCTTGTGATCAGTCAGAATAAGTATTGATTTGTAGTGACCTGTCCCTCTGGGGGCAAGTGGACGCACAACCATGTCGGCCAAACGCTCACATCTCATAACGGGACCAACATGTTTTCCATTAATCACATGTCTGTAGTTATGACATCGCACACTTTAGTTATACACAATCTGATTATAGATTTAATTTTTTTTTTAAATTTTGCACTCTGTTTAGTTGATTGTATCTCTTGAGAAACGGATCAACGAGTTGAACGAGACTCTGCAGGAAGCTGGAGAGAGCTACATGGAGAAACTTGCTGAGGTTCAAAACTTGCAGAATAGGCTCAACTATCAGGTATGTGAACATGGTGGTCCTTGAATACAAATACAAAGAGCTGTGCTCAACAACCTTGCTCTCTTCCCGTCAACAGGAGCGTGAAACTGAGCATTTGCAGAGTGAACTCACTGAAAGGGAATTGGAGCTGCACGGTGTGAAGGAGGACCTGGCCAAGCTAACCCGTGACCCTGTAGGGCAAGCTCGCCCAAAGCGGGGACTGCTGGTGAACATCAAAGAATCGATGTCCTCCCCATCCTCAGGAAATCTCTGCCGCACTATCAGAAAATCAGTCCGTACTACAACGTCCTTGAGGAAAAAGCCCAATTAATCAAATGTGTTATGTATAGTTAATCAGGTGTCTAGTTTTATTGTAAGGTCTGTTTTTATTTATTTAATAAAACTTTGTTTTAGTAAAAAAAACTCATTGTGGGAGTAAAATTCTGAAAGCACAAAGGTTCATTATAAAATCCTACTCCATTAAATATATAGGGTGATTTTAAAAAAGTTAACATGTCACTATGACAGAGCAATGCTAACATGAGTCAGTTGGATTACTAACTATGAGCTGTAAAATATACCACCGTTGCTTTAAATGGTCTTGGTAGTGCAGTGGTAGCTCAGTGGTTAAGACATTGGACTAGTGATCGGAAGGTTGTGAGTTCAAATCCCAGTACTGCCAAGTT
>JAQMYM010000001.1:15479084-15512926 GCA_030014255.1 Parauchenoglanis ngamensis
CTGCTCAGTTGTGTAAATGAGATCTATGTAAGTCGCTCTGGATAAGGGCGTCTGCCAAATGACATAAATGTAAATGTCTTGTCTCGTACACCATTGTATACACAGTTTGGTGTTACTTTTTTAAAAAATTTATTTATTTTTTAAATGTCATTCAGTACAATAGACACTTCATGCTTACATTTTAACTCTAGTAGAGCTGAAACCTATGTACAAAAGGTTTTATTTTCAGAAATTAACATTAATAACCATTTGGAGTGCAGTCCTTTTCCGGACTGCACTCACTGGCCACTTTGTGGTTCATCTGTACAGTGGGCAGAAACGCCATTTTAGAGAAAAATGGGCAGAGTGGTTTGAGCTGACCGGAAGACTACAGTAACTGAACCACTGTTTGCAACCATGATGAGCAGGAAAGCACATGTCAATCTTGGAATGCACATGTCATACGAGACCAGACTGTTAAAGATTGGAAAAAGATGACCACAATGCTTTTCCAATCTTAACTTGTCTAGTTTTGGCAAGCCTGTGCCCTTGGAAGCCTATTTGAGGCTGATTGGGAACCAAGATGTGACATGTTGTAACCCATTTGCCTGAACATGTGACCAACCTGTCTGACAACAATGCCATGGTCAAAGTCAATGAGTTCATATTTTCTCCTGTTATGTATAATGTGAACTTTAACTGAAGCTCTTGACCTATATCCGCATGAATTTATACATTCTGCTGCTGCCATATTATTTGGATAATTGAGAGGGGTACTGGTGTTCCTATTAAAGTGGCTGGTGAGTGTAGGCTTAAATTGCATCGTATTTGTATACTGGATTATGTTGTAAGCACTTTTGTTTTTCCAAGTAGTAATGTCTGTTGGTGGACTGATCTACAGTTAGATTTCTCACAAATTTTAACGTTGATCACTAACAAACCTGGAAAAAAGACAAATAGTTAGTTAGTTTTTCTTTTTTGTTTTCTGACTGATGTGCATTGGGTTCATTAAATGAGATCAACCAGCTGTCCTTTAGCACAGAGAATGACCGGCTCTGCCTGCTGACTCTTAGTTCTGTATTTCTTTGTGCCTTTCAAGGTTTTGTCTTTGTTTGTGCAATTTTAGGGAGTGTTTCCTTGGCAAAGTTCCCCATAACCTGCTCACTGGGTGTTGTGGAACAACAGTCTGTAAAAAATTACATTCTATAGGATGCTATTATCTGTTTTGGAGCTGGAACGGTATCATGGCTGGCTTTGGTACTGGCCCTCTGTGGCTGTATAATAGTCTTCCAGCACACTCTGCGTGTAGTCAAACGTTGGCCGCTCCTCTGGTTGGGCCTTCCAGCATGTAGTCATGATCTCATACAGTTCAGATGGGCAGTTATCAGGACACTGCATGCGATAACCACGCTGCACTCGTGCCATCACTTCACTGTTGCTTAGACCTGTAGAAGGGTGGCAAAAAAACAGTAACTCTCTATACAATTTTAAAATGGGTTTTGTGGTTCTTTTTATAATTCCATAACGTACATTTTTTTTTTTTATCCTAACATTTTTTGATGTTCAAATTATGCTTAGTGACTCTGAAATTCAATACTGTAGTCTGAGTATGTGCATGGAACAATTAAGCATAATTGTTTTTGCCACTAGAGAGCAGCAAACAACTGCCCGTATTCAAGAGTCTTTTCACTTGAGCACAGTTTCCCAACCCTGGTCCTGCCCCTTTCCTGTACATTTTAGTGTTTTCTGCTTCTAAAACATCTGATTCAACTAATTAACTGTCCTTGAGTTGAAACAGGTGTGTTAGAGCAGGGAAAACACTAAAATGTGTAGGACAGGAGGGACTCCAGGACCAGGGATGAGAACCTCTGGACTAAACAATACTGCTTACAAAGTCCCTTACATCCTTTTATAGATGAAAATGAAATTAGAACTGCTATCACTAGCTGATTTCATATATGTATATGTATGTTGTGACATGATTAACTTTCTGTTACTGTTCTGCTATACAAAATTGCCACTGAACATGTCATGAGTGGATTAAGGAAATGATACTGTAAATTTACTTACCCGTGTAGGGGATTTTCCCGTATGTGACGATCTCGTAGAGAAGGATTCCAAATGACCACATATCTGATTTGATAGTGAAAGAGCCATAGTTTATAGCTTCTGGTGCAGTCCACTTAATGGGGAATTTAGCACCTAAATAAGAGAAAACTATAGTCAGTAATAAGAACAATTGTGAGTATTTGCAATTAAAGTGCTTTTCAATTCATTGTACAAATGATCAAACTTCATGAAACTGGTTGCAATCAAACTCTGCCAATGTGTGCGCTCATTCATTCATTCATTCATTCATTGTTAATTTAGTGTAACCAAGCCTCCTAATGTAAAACTGAAGGAAACCCAGACAGACACAGGGGGAACATGAGAAATTCAAAAGAGATAGTGGAGCTATGAGGCAGCAATGCCATCAACAAACTTCTAATTGCTTAAACCTTCTCTGGCTGAATATTCATTGTCCTCAATGACCCTAGCCAGGCCGAAATCAGCAATCTTGCAGAGCAGGCTTTCACTGACGAGGACGTTTGCAGCTCTCAAGTCTCTGTGAATGTAGTTCTTCTTTTCAATGTATGCCATACCTTCCGCAATCTGATGCACAAAAACAACAAACCACTTTGCATTATACATCTACCATACGACTGATGCTGAACACCGAAGTTCTGCTTTTGCCTGATTTCACACACCATGCTTCACAGACAGTCTCAGTTCTCTTAAAATATTTGTGATCAAACACCTGCTATAAACAACACTACATAGTACATATATTTGATGTCATTTTACTTGGTGCAGGCGCGTACCTATAATATATATAGTAATATAATATATATAATATACGTACCTGAGCTCCAAAGTCAATCAGTTTAGGCAGCTGTATTTTCCTGCCTGATGGAGTTTTCAAAAAGTCCAACAAGCTCCCTAACAGCCAGGAACAAAGAATGCAAATAGTGTTAATGTTTTATACAAGAATACTGCACATCAGAAAAATTCTAAACAATCCAGAAAGTTCATGCTATTGGCCAACAAGATGCACATGCACACGTGTAAATGTGTGTACAAGGGGTGTAGCCAAATATGAATAAATCATTCAGATTGAACAGATAATGAATCCTAAACAAATACAAATACAGTTGTTGATTAAGGTTTTTATTTTAAGAAAGCTTAAAAAAAATAATTTTCCAGGTTTCAGCAAAAATCCCATCCCAACTACAACTCAAAACAACTCACAGAGACATGAAACTAGCCCAAAATGTTTAGGCATAGTAAAAGGTGGATGCATTTTTCTTTTCTTTTTTTTCTTCTGGGAACAAATTACCAGTGGTGTGCATTTCTGATTTGCAGTAAATAT
This sequence comes from Parauchenoglanis ngamensis, assembly GCA_030014255.1. NCBI lineage: Eukaryota > Metazoa > Chordata > Actinopteri > Siluriformes > Auchenoglanididae > Parauchenoglanis > Parauchenoglanis ngamensis. The sequence goes on from JAQMYM010000001.1 coordinate 15,482,473, forward strand.
CTGTTGTTGTTCTTGAGTTATCATATTGGCATTACTATAATTCGCTGACCTTTCTGGATTGTAACACATTTGAAAACTTAATTAAATCTGGTACAAATATTATTACATGGCTATTGTTGTTAGCTGTAGCAATAATAACAGTTTGCTAATTTGGGAAATTCAAAAGCTTGCCAGAACGTTATTTGTTGTTATAATTTGTGAATGAAAATGTCTTCTTTTCTCCATCAGCCATGTTATTTTCAGTGTTTTCTAGAGTTTCCAGGGCATAGTGGTACATGTTAACATAAAAAAGCTTCCTGTGTAGTCCACAACTAATCCCATTTTAAATTATACTATAAATGCAGATGAAAATATTTTGAGCACTTAACAGATAGAGATACATAAAATCGAAATGTGTTACACCCACAGTATGTACCATTAGTCATGAATTCAGTGATGATGTAGAGGGGTTGTGATTTGGTGACCACAGCGTAAAGGCGGACAAGGCGGTCATGCCGTAGAGTTTTCATTAAGTTAGCCTCCTGCAGAAATGCCTCAACTGTCATGCTGCCTGGTTTCAGGGTCTTCACTGCCACTTTAGTAGAGTTGTTATACATTGCTAGAGAGAGAGAGAGAGCGAGAATGTGAGCATGTGACATGCTCTGAATATTCAAATATCTCATTAATATCCAAATAAACTTTGGAACACTAAGGATGGAAAGTTTACTATATAGTCTATCAGTTGATGTAATTAGGGCATGGAAGAAAACAGCAGGTTTGGTAGGAAACAGGAAGCTCTGATGTTTTTTTTTTTTTTAATGGAAGTAATAATGGCCCCAAAATCATACACACTCACCTAACCAGACTTCACCAAACTGACCAGCTCCAAGCCTCTTCAGCATATGAAGAGATTCTTTGGCAATTTCCCAAGCGTCTTCATCCCATTGGACTGGATTTTTAGGTCTCACACATGGTTTGCCTAATCGCTGACACAAACCATTGGCCTGCTCTACAAACAGATACACAAACATGTAAGCATCAGAAGAGTCATAAAAAGCCCAATTTTCTAGTCATGTTTATCAGATGTTTCTAAGATATTTGAGGTTAATAGAGGCTGACTGACTTACAGGAATTTATGCATAATTTTTGTAAGTCATTTACACTCTTGCACTTTTTCTTATTGTTTTCTAATAAATATAAAATGACATGGCATTGGCCTGTCAAAAAACAGGCACCATGAATTGAAAGTCATATCAGGATTTGTCTGTTTGTTTGGTGAGCAGTAAAAAAAATGTGACTCCATATGAATTGTGCAAGGAAATGTTCAACTTTTACAAGTTTGATCATGTGTTGAAAAGAAAACCTCAAAATGCAAATATGAAAAAATAATATTTGTTAATTCGTGGCTGGGTAATTGGATGTAATTCATTTGTTTGGAGGAGTTTTCCTCTGTGTTTCCTTTGTTGCGTCTTTCATTTGAACATGGAAAACAAATGCAAAAAAGGACAAGAATTCTGACGTTTAAAAAGATGTTTCTAAAGACATATGGCCTTGGAATATTTCATTATTCATAAAATAATGTTTTGGAAAACTAATAATTTAAAGAAGATAGTAAGTTTTCTGAATGTCACTTCTGGCTCAAGTGGGGTAATATTATTGTAAATGTATGTACTGCATATGTAAGCTTTTGTGTGGAGTTGGCATGTTCTTCCTTTGTCTGCGTGGGTTTCCTTTGGGTGCTCTGGTTTCCTCCCGCAGTTCACATACATGCGGATTAAGCTAACTGGCTACTATAAATTGCCCATATGTGTGAATGTGAGTATGAATGGTTATTTGTCTCTGTGTTAGCCCAGAGACCTGTCCAGGTTGTACCCCACCTCTCACCCAAGGGCAGACGGGCTTGGCAACAGCTTCCCCGTGACCCTTAATGGATAAGTGGAATAGATAGTGGATGGCTGGATGGATGGATATATATGTGTATGTAGTAATTATACTTTGACTGAAGTTTTATATATGTACATGCCCTGTGTTTTATGTGTTTACATACTCTGATAGAACATAATGAGGTCATCTAATGTTTTGAAGGTGATTCTTGGAGAGATGTAAAATCCTCCATTTTCCAATAGGCGAAGCTTATAATGCTTTACCACAGCTGAGCCATTAGGACCCACGTCTCTCACTGACACAGAGTAACTTCCTGCACACAACAACAGACATGCAAACAAGCACATTAAAGAGTCTCCATACAAATTGTCCTTTATGAGGAAGTCTGAAATAAATAAGCTTGTCACATTTAATAATGTTATTTGAGTTTATTTAGGTTATGTTCTCTGGGTTGTTACAATGACGTGTGTGTGTTTGTACACTACAGACCTGCGGTTGTTTCACTCTGGCGTATGAGGAAGGCACCTGGTTTATTGGCAGGAGACAGCAGGTTTCTCTCAGCTGTTATTCTACTGATGTTCTTAAAGTACCAGCTGTAAAACACAAAAAATGATAACACTGAGGTTGTGTGGGAGAGAGAGAGTCAGTGGAAAAAGTGTAAGTTTCTCTTCATACTTCAAAATATATAAGGAACAATAAGATCCTTATGCAATGAGAACTTGCACTACTTATAGAAATATTAATGAATATATGAACAGAAGGGAAAAAAGTGACCAAATCCTGATTAACAGATGAGGTCATATTAGATTAAATGCTAATGACAGTGTCATTCTTTGCATTTGCAATTACAGTAAGTATCTACGTATCCCATTTTGCATACATCAGCCATAACATTAAAACCACCTTTCTAATATTGTGTAGGTCCTCCTTATGCCATCAATACAGCTCTGACCCATCATGACCCAAGCTCATGACCCAATGCATGGACTCCACAAGACCTCTGAGAGTGTGCTGTGGTATCTGACACCAAGACGATAGCAGCAGATCCTTTAAGTCCTGTAAATTGCAAGGTGGGGCCTCTATGGATCAAGCTTGTTTGTCTGGCACATCCCACAGAGATCTGGCGAATTTGGAGGCCAAGTCAACATCTTGAACTTTTTGTTATGTCCACAAAATTTAAAAGAAAACATGATTCATCAGACAAGACCACCTTCACTTTGCTCCATGGTCCAGTTCTGATGCTCAAGTGCCCATTGTGGGCATTTTTGGTGGTGGACAGTGGTCAGCTTGGGCTCTCTGACTGGTCTGCAGCTACGCAGCCAGATACGCAGCAAGCTGTGACGTATTGTGTGTTCTGACGCATTTCGATCATAACAAGCATTAACTTTTTTCAGCAATTTGTGCTACAGTAGCTTTTCTGTGGGATCGGACCAGACGGACTAGCCTTCACTCTCCACATGCGTCAGTGAGCCTTGTGCACCCATGACCCTGTCCCCAGTTCAGTGGTTGTCCTTCCTTGCACACTTTTAGGTAGGTACTAACCACTGCATACTGGGAACACCTCACAAGACCTGCTGTTTTGGAGATTCTCTGACCCAGTCATCTAGCCATCAAAATTTGGCCGTGGTCAAAGTCGCCTCAGATCCTTACACTTATCAATTTTTCCTGCTTCCAACACATCAACTTCAAGAACTGACTGTTCACATGCTGCCTAATATGTCCCACCCCTGGACAGGTGCCATTGTAAGGGGATAATCAATGTCATTCACGTCACCTGTCAGTGGTTTTAATATTATGGCTGATCATTGTACACTTTCTGTAGAAAGCCTGGATTACTTTTTTCACTATCATCCTCAGTTTGTTATATCAATATAAATGAATCCAGTGCTTAATTTCTCAGCCCACTGTATAGCTTTATGTTTCATTTCCTTATATTTCAATTTCTAATTCTCATAAGGTGTTTCCAATATTTCACATAGACCCTGAACATGGTAAAAAAAAAAAATCCTGAAAAATGACTTACTCTTTGGTGTCCAGGCAATCTTCTAGCTTTATGTAATTGGAAGGTATTAATCCTACTTTCCCAGAAGAAAGTGACTTTGCTTTCCACCACATGCCATTTCTAATGCACAGACAAAACACACACAGCAGGGATCACATTGATAATGATTGATAAAAAATGATTAGATGATCATTCAATGTGTGTGTTCTTAGAGTGGATAAGGAAATCTCATTGATATACAGTGTATAATTTATACTCACTCATCCAATATTACAAGTTTCTCTCCTTTTTTGAAAGTCAGTTCATTCTTTTTCTCGCCTTCATAGGAGAATAAGGCAATCACAATCTTGCTGTCTGTGGATACAGCTGTGGATATATGAACACAAGTTTTATCACTTGCTGTGCGCAATTTCTCATCTCAGCTCCATTGTGTCTGTAAAATAAGTGGGACCATAGAATCGCTGCTCTATGGTTATATTCTCAGCAGAGCACTGACATTGACAGTGTGTTGTTACTGGAATGTGATGCTGATGAAGGAGTAAAGGGTGAGCACAAATTGTGCATGGAAAGGATTAGCTATAGACTCTAACTAAACACATAAGGTGGACCAACAGGATTAGTATACAGTATACACAGTGTTAACACAGAACCAACATTGCTTCTTTGCCTGATAAACTCATGCCAGTGCGTCACACACTACCATGTCAGTGGCCACACTTTCCTCCTCTGTGTATATGAGGGTGAGACAAATGAAAACCTTATTTTTTAAAATTTTGCATTGTCTATTGCAAATAGGTATGTAGCGTAGTTACATATACTTTCTGTTTCGTTCAATGCAAGTGTTCCACGTCTGACGAGCATCCGGCTTCCTCTAGATAAAATTCTTCCGGTTGCGTGAGCAGCAACTAAAATGAAAGATTTCATTTGACTCACCCACGTGCATAACTTTCCATAATGCCCTAGTTCCTAGATTACATTTTAAAATTATTTTTAAACTTTAAACTTTGCATACAATGAAAGAGTTCCCAACCTGTTCCTGTACTACAGCCATCTACTTTCTTTAATGAACATGAAAAGTTAATACACAATCATCCCTAGTGAAGATGGATTGAGAGCTTAAATATTTTCTTTTTTTTTAGATCAGAATTTGTCTTAACAATAAACAGTTTCAGCTTTATCAATTAAGGTTTTGCTATCAGACAATTAACATTCATATGGGCTATGAAACATGACATTTTTATGCAAACCTCACTGGAATTGTTGAAATCTGCTGTTTGTTATAAACCAGCAGACCTTTATTCGTACTTACAGTACACCTCTACAAGTACTGCAAACATTTCATTACCAATTCACAGCTACTGAGACCTGAAGGCATTTGCAGCAAGAACAAGAAATTTCTCCATAATAGTAAAGAAATTTGTGGTTTGCCATGACTTGTATCACCAGACTTATGCAGTGATGGATTAACAATTCACTGCTAAGATAGACAGAAATCCTCACTAATGAAACGATGGTTTAAATTATACTTAAAAAATCTAAGTACTGAGGCAGGATAAAAAAAAACATTAAAAACCATTCTTTTCATGAGTGAAATAAACAATCTGCCAAAATCTAGTTATGGTAATAAAGAATTCAGTCATATAAGACGTTATAGAATCAAAATCACGGTCTTTAAGCAAAAAGTTGTTAATTTAAGCTCTAGCAAGAGACGTAATCAGCTGTGCAATGATGAAATCAAGAGGAGATTAGCTGATCATTTTATTGGTAGTCTTGCACCATCAAACGATTTCTACTTTACAGTGTTGAGACATTTAAACTTTAATGTGCATAACATTAATGACATTAAATACTAACCACCGCATACCAGGAACACCGCACAAAACCTTCTATTATAGAGATGTTCTGACCCAGTCATCTAGCAATCACAGCCCTTGTCAAAGTCACTCAGATCCTTACACTTGCCCATTTTTCTTGCTTCCAACACATCAACTTTGAGGACTGACTGTTCACTTGATGCCTAATATACCCCATCGCTTGACAGGTGCCATTATAAAAAGATAATTATTTATAGACAATGTTATTAATGTGACCTACCACTGGTGTTAATGTTATATACATATATACACCATGCCATTCAAATGTATTGGAACAGCAAGGCCAATTCATTTGTTTTTACTATACACTGAAGACATTTGGGTTTGAGACCAAAAGATGAATATGACACAATAGATCAGAATTTTAGCCTGATATATACATCTAGATGTGTTAAACAATTTACAACAGGGCAGCTTTAGTAACAGATAACCCAAGTTTTAGGTGAGCAATAGTATAGGAACAGATAGTCTTAAAGTAAATTAAAGTAAATAACACTTAATATTTCTTTGCATATCACTTTGCTTGCAATAAATGCATCAAGCTGACAACCCGCTAACATTACCGAACTGTTGCATTCTTCTTTTGTGTTACTTTCCAGACTTGCAGTACTGCAGTTGCCTTCAGTTGTTGTTTGTTTTGGAGGTTTCGCCCTTCAGTCTCCTCTTTAAGAGGTAAAATGCATGCTCAATCGGGTCAAGGTCTGGTGATTAACCAGTCTTTTGTTGTGTGTTTTGGGTCATTGTCTTGCTGCATGATGTAGTTCTGTAAATTTCTGTAAATCTGCAGACAGAAACTTCTGAATTCATTCTGCTGCTACCATCATGAGTCACATTATCAATATAGATTAGTGAGCCCAATCCAGAAGCAATTATGCAATTCCAAGCCATGACACTATCTCCTCCACGCTTGACTAATGATCTTGTATGCTTTGGATCAGGAGCAGATCATTTCTTTCACCACACTGTGGCTTTTCTGTCACTTTGGTAGACGTTAATTAATTAATTAGTTTAATTAATTAGGTTTCAGAACGTTTGTGGCTCATCTCTGTATTTCTTCGCAAATTCCACTTTGGCCTTCCAATTCTTACTGCTGATAAGTAGTCTGCATCTTGTGGTATGGCCTTTATATTTCTCAAAGTCTTCCAATAGTGGATTCTGATACCTTCACCTTTGCCCTGTAGAGATTGTTAATGATGTCACTGACTGTTGTTTTGGGATTTTTATTCACAGCTTTCAGAATATTTTAGTCATCAACTACTGTTGTTTTTATTGGCCAAACTGTTAAATGTGTGGTTTTTAGTACATCAGGTTTTTTGTTTCTTTTTCACTACAATCCAAATTGTTGTAGTGGCTATGTCCAGTGCTTATGCACTGGCTCTGATCAATTTTCCCTCTTTTCTCAGCTTCAAAATGGCTCGAAGAGTAGACATTCAGAGCTATTAACTGTTAAAACAATCAAAACAATCTAAGAGGGCACATCTGGACAAAAAGAAATACCTGTCAGTCACATGTTCCAATATTTTTGGTCACTTGAAAAATGGCTAGTTTCAAACCAAAAGTGCCATGCTCAAGTTGTTTAAAACAAATAGATGTAAATATTAAGGAATGAAAGCTGAAATCCTGATCTATTGCTTCATATTCATCTTTGTCGTGTGTGTGTGTGTGTGTTTGTGTGTGTGCGCGTGTGCGTGTGTGTGTGTGTTTTGCATGTTATGGCATACCATCCCCATTCTGCAGAACTTGCCCAGGCAACAGTGATGATGAGTTCTAGAGCAGAAATGCTAGAATGAGTCAGGGTGTACAGTGGAAACTTTGACATGCAAATATGATAATATTTACCTTTTTTTCAACTGATTATTTGAATTTGCATAAAATTTGAATGAGGAAGACAAAAAGACCATTTTATTTTATGACCATGTCAGGTTCGTGAGAGCATACAACCATTTATTTCTTTGAAAATGAATAAAAAAGAAAACATAATAAAGAAAATAAGAATGTTTATTTAGAAAATGAATGGAATTTGCAATCTTAAATGGAACCTATACTGTTAACATTTTCAAACAATTATTTAATGCATTCTCTAAATCAGAAGCAATTTTCTGATGTGAGCCTAAATGTAATGATGTTGTGAAGTATATAAAATAGATTAACGTGCACTGATAAAACCTAATGTAACAAACAAACACACACAAATTCTTTGTATTTCATTTTACCTGAGTTGGGTCTCTCCTGACTTCTGGGGGTCGAGGATTCTGCCTCTGTTCAAGACCACTACCCTTGTCCCTAGAGCTCACACATCCCATACTACCAGTGGGGATTGATTGATTGATTTATTGATTGATTGATTGATTGAGAGAGAGAGAGCGTGAGAGAGAGAGAATTACAATTATTTTTCTACTATGTCTTTATAATGACTGCCAATTTATTTATCTATCTTCTCTACCTTCCAGCATTCATTAATACATAAGCAATACCGATGGAAATGGAGCTCCAAAGTCTCTTATGGACCCCTCTAAAGAAGGTGTCATGCGCTCAGGTGTGAGTGTAAATTAGAGATGGAAAGAATGTAACAGAGACTGAAATATTGTAACATGTTTACATTATATTTACAAACAAGAGGCATTTTAAACATTTTATTTCACCTTACTTTCGGGTTAAAATGAGACAGATCTCTTAGTTACCTAAAAGAGTTGGAATCCTCACTGAAAGCAAATCCTCTGTTGTAGGACTCTCTGTAGACTCTTTAAGAATTCCCCTAAAGGCGAAAATAAGGAACCTTTAAATGTATAAATAGAATTTTTAAAATGGTTGTTCGTGTTCATTAATGAAGCATAATGAAGCATTTTTAGTAATGTTGAACATTTCCGTTTCTGAACATTACTGTTGATAGTTCACCCAAGTCATTTTCACCTGAACAAAATTAAGGTGTAACCAAATAATACTAGTTGTACACTCACAGAAAAAAAGGTTCCACAAAGCACATGTACATGTTTTTCAGTTTTTCTCTCTGAGGCTGTGGTTCTCAAAGTGAAGTCTGAGAGTGGTGGAAATCACCAACCCACCATTATAAAGTTGCTATATTTTTGATTGAGTTGAATGTTAAATCCAAACCTTAATAACTCAAAAACACGTTTCCTATAAATAATGTGATATTGAACCTAATGTGTCCTGTGAGTGGAATGTCCCATCAAATGCCATCAACACAATATTATATTAAGCATTGCTTCAGCTTACTCACCTAATTCTTAAAAGATCAGTCAACGTTCAGAATTCACTCTAGCTCCAAGATGATATCATAGGTTTTAGCTTCACCAGGTAGGTTCTCTTAACTTTCAGTATATGTACTTGTTGTAACTGATGGCATACAAACACCCCATCAACAGCTACCTTCATTTGCATAAATAGCCATAAAAAGCACTGGAGATGTGCCAGAGTGTGTAGGCTGGTTGAGACTCATTTTCTGGTCAAAGTAAACAGTAACTACAGAAGATATCCTCATCTCAGAGATGACAAATATTCATTAATTACAGAAATGAGTTAGGAGTTTGTCTTCACTTGAAAACATTACTGCAGTGGCAAAGCCATTCATGCTGTCAAGCCATGCCGTTTCATTGTGGTGTCAACAGTAATCTATCTGGTGGGTTTAAATAGGTGTATTAGGAATGATGAACAATGTGCTCTTAAAAAAGTCACATTACTTAGTAAAAATATAGTATGTAGTGGGTAATAACTGATTTTAGTTGCATCATTTGGTGTTAAAGCCTACTTTCTCTTTCTACTTTCATGAACGCATGCCTCTTTTAGTTGTTGTCCTATTTCTCTACCTTCATAAAAAATATAGTATGTCAAGTCAAGTATGTATTGCTATGTGATGTGTTTGTGTGTTTTTATTGGGTAACTATGAGTTCATGTCTGTATAGCAGACTCAGTGCTGCTGTGCTTCCTTTTAAATTGTGTATTTATTTGTATGTGTATTACACAGTGCCCCTATGTGCGCATGTATATTATAAAAATCTTCCAAACGGTGTGTGTTTATTCATTTCTAGGTAGCCATCATTCACTATATACCAAAACCACAGATACCTATATGCTTGTTTGCTGCAAAAAGCAATGCCGTTATCTCATCTCACCACAGATCTGAGTTCCAGTTAAAGATACAGTTGCATATAGCTCCTGGCACTTCCGTTTGTGGTTGGATGAAAAAAAAAGGCTTTCTTCTGTCACATAGTTGGTCAAGGCCCAACCAATCACATAGTTAGTCAAGAAAACTAAATAGAAACTTCATTGTCTCTCCAGTCACTGTAAACATCAACAGTAAATACCGTACCATTCACAAGGTAAAGTAAAATAAATACATTGAAAACAAAGAAACAAACAAACAAACAAATAAATAAATAGGTGGTGCAGTATTTAGAGTTGTTGCCTCACAGCTCCAGGGTCCATGCTTCAAACCTAAGCTTTCTGTGCTTTCTGAGTCTTACCTTATTCAGGTGGGTTTTCTCTAGGTTCTCTGGTTTCTTCCCACCATGCCAAAACATGCAGACAGGTGGATAGGCCATGGTAAATTGCTAATGAGGGATTGAATGTGTGTGCATGGTATACTGTGATGGACTGACATACCCATCCAGGGTGAATAAAGCAGTTACAGGAGATGAATGAATGAAAAATTGGAATAGCATTTTATTTATATAGCACCTTTTCCCTCAGGATTGCTTGCCATAATCCGTGAAATAAAAAATAATACCACAAACATGAATCAGACATGAAGTACATATGAATTACAATGAATAGAGGTGGCTCAGTGCTGTGGAGGGGGATAGAAATTAGATTGGAAGTGTTTGCAATTTGTTACTAGGTGGACTGCACTTGGGAAGCAGTTTAGCAGCAAAAGGCAGATTAGAGACTGGTGGGCTGTAATTCAGAAAACCAAATATCTTAAGTAGCGATATGACTTCAGTAGTTTTTAGATCTAAAAGGTACAGCACCCAAAGCATGGATCAAGTGAGAAATAGGAGGAGAGACATAAGACAGGAATTAGACAGGCAGAATCAAGTTGGTGTGATGTTGAGCATTTTATTTATTTTTGGGGGTGGGGTGAACAATTGGGAACATGAAAAGAAAAATCAGAGTTATGTTGGTACAAAAAAGACTGATTATTTTGAAAGAAGCAATGATTAACAGAGACTAAGGCAGAGGCCTCAAGCTCTGAAGAAGGGAGTTTATGACTTTTTTTTACAGTATAGCATTATGTGCTATACAATTCATACATTTATACATTCAGCAAACGTTTCTTGCTGCCATCTAGTGGTACAAATTTCTAGGGTCGACAAGAAAAAACTCTGAGTCTTTAATTGAATATATTTATACAACCACATCACAAAAAAATCAGCTGCCATTGACCTTTCAATGGTGAATTTACATTGAACTTTGGAGGAACTGTTCGTGGTGTCTTTTTCCAACTTGCTGTATAGTATTTTATTGCAGGATATATCTCAGGATGCATGCACATTTTGACTTTATTGATTAGAAAATACAGTCTATATACAGAAAAAACTTTATTGATTAGAAAATACAGTAATTTGAAAACACATTGACCAAGTCTCCAACAGTGTCTAACCAAATGCTAGCAAATGCAGTATATGCAATGAATGTACTCAAATTGTACTAAATGAATAATAAGCCAATATCAAACTATGTGATTTAATACAGTATTATCACTACTGACATTAATGGTCTGTATAAATATAAATAGCAAGTATTGCTATGGTTTTCTGTTATTGCTATTGTTTTCTGTCATCCACATCTGGGTCTCATTTTGAGAGCTAGAGCTAAAATATTATTTGATGAAAATAAGATTACCTTAATGCACAAGGTGGCATTCAACTCACCAATATCTTCTTTACCCTTCCTCAGACAGAGGTGATGCGGTCATGATGTTAACATACATGCTCAGGTTACATATCTGTAGTGTCCCCAACAAGTCACTAGGCAAATTTACATAAGGGAGACATATAAAACATCTATTTTTTCCATTTATTGAATTAATTACAATTCCCTTTTTTTCACTAAAAAAGGTACGAACATAAGCACGGAACAACTGACAGTTCTGCGTTATGATGACAGATTAGGCACTAAATTATTCATGTTCTGTCACCTTAAGTGCTAATCAGTAACCAACAGATGTTTCATAAATCAAAATGGAGCACGTGATCATTTTCAGCACCTCCAGCAACTGTTGCCTTTCGCAAAGCTATTATGCTTACAAGGAATGTAAGGCAGCTTAGGTCATCATGAGTACTGGATTTTGTTATATTTGTTATTAAAGTATTACTACTGCAGCAATGTGAATTAAAAACGCCAATTACAGTATGGGGCAGTGTTGCCCACAAAATACAAACAGCACCTCCAGGGCATCAGGCTCTGCAGATTGCTGTATGACCCCTGTTTGTGCACTCTGTCCTTTGACTGGCTGGGTAACCACAATAGGTTTTGTAGCTTCTGTGAGTGGGTGCACCTTATTATTTGCTTTCTTTAACACTGGTGGGCTGAAGGCAGGTAGAAAGCTGTTTCTTTCAGCCATGGTTTTATGTACCTTTGTCTCAGGGGACACTTTAACCTCCCTTTTTTCTTCTGGTTCCAATTCGGAGTCACTTCCATTTGGAAAGTTGAAATAAGTAAACTTTGATCCTGATGACCCAGGGCACTTCTTAAGCTTAGTGGAAGGCAGAGTCTCATGAAGAGAAATTTCCTGCCCAGAATGTTGCTCAGGCTCAACTGATATAGTTTTGTTGTTTTTCCCTTTTCTGTGACCTTCCTGGAATTCTGGAGAAGATTCACGAATTTGGTTCTCCCCAAGTAACCACTGCCCTTTGTCAATAAGATTAGCATCTCCAGATCCCATCTGTTCATTCACTGTGATGCAATCAGTTGGTGCATTAAAGATATCAGATGTGATTGTGGCACTGAAGTATGATAAGTCAGTCATAACTCGAGTGCGAGCTTCATGGTAGGAGGCCAGACCAGATACATTGGTTCTTCCAGGATCTTCTCTTTGCTTGTCCTTCAATGCAGATGGGGATCTCATATTATCTGCACCTACACTGCTTGAGTTACCTCTTCCATAAAGCCTCTCAATGGTTCGCCTGACAAAACCTTTGGCAATGGCTAACCGGCTTGCGTCATCCTCCCCACTGGATGTCTCTTGTGACGAGTTTCCCCCACTGTCTGTGGATTCTGGCTGGGAATCAGAAACATCTGAATTTGGACTATGTAGTTGTCTGTGCCCATTCTGTTTACCAGTTTGGCTCTTAGCAAGAAACATATCCCTGATGAACTTCACTGTGTTAGCTTGAATGCTTATTTCTGGCTCTTGTGCCAAAGAGCTGCTTCGAGAATCATAGCTAAATGCTAACGAAGATGAGTGGGTTTCTGAGGTTGCGTCTAAGAGCTTACCAGTTAAAGAAACATTATTTAAGTTATCTGGGTCTGATACCTCCTTGTGACCCACATATTTGTGCTTGAACTTCTTAGGTTTACTGCTAGGTCTTTGTGTATTTGTTTCTAGGTGACTGATGAGCTCTGCTACTGAACTATTCTTCTTTTTAGACTGTACTGTCTTCTTCTCACACAGTACAGTTTCTTTTGGGCTACATTCCTTTTGATTATCAATGTCTCGATGAACTGTGTAGCATTCTGGTGCCTCCACAACCACCTGCTGCTCCTCAGAATAAATCTTTTCTGTTTGCTGTCCTGTATCATGTTCTAGACAAACAGCAAGCAAAGTAGTTTGCATTTCAGGTTGTCCAGCATTCTCTGTTTTACTGTGTAACTGCATGTGTGCTGGACTCAAAAGTCCTTCAGTTTTTGCTTTGGGCTCAATCATGGAATATTTCTGTTGTAAACCACTTGCTGGATTTATTTGAAGATTTTCTCCTTCATCACTGACCTGATCTTCAGAAATTTTCCTATGTTCTTCATTACAGCTATCTCCTTCTAAGCTGGATTTCTCCTCTTCTGAGGTGGTCAGGCCTTCTTCACTCTTACTTGACGCTGATAATTTGGGGTACACGTCAGTAATTCTACCATTATCCATTTCACTTGCATCCCTCAGGTCTTTGAGTTCCTCCATTTCTTTATTGCTATCTAATGGCTGAGAATATTTAGGGTCAGTCTCCATAAAGTAATCTTCCTCTACAACGTCATCCTTAGGTATAATTATTCCTTGTGTCACTCTACTCTGTTCACACAATGCCATGTCTTTGATCCCTTTCAAATGTATTTCCTGCATTGCATATATTTCCTCTTTCCCTTTATGTCCTATATCTTTCTCCTCAGTTCTTTGTTGCTTTTCTTCCAAGATGTTTTCACAGATGTTGGAGTCTAGCATGTAGTCAGCCTGTTGTATTCCCTCTGTGGGAAAGGAATTTCTTTCCTGTTCACAAGTTACCACTATGATTTCTTTTTCAGTGCCAAGCAATGAATGTTCCGTAAAGACCTCTGAATTACTATGTGCATGAACTGCATTTTCAATGACAAATTTAACATATGTGTTTATATCTTCAAGCACACAGTCAGGGAACCTGACCGTTTCTTCCATTAAGCCTGATTCTGTATATCTATTTATCGTTCTCTCTTCTGACTCACACAGCTCTTCTGATCTCTCAACACTCTCCTTTTCTTGGGTATGGAGAGCAGCCAACTCTTCTCTAACTTTGTCCGGAACACCTAGGTCCTCCATGAGCCCTTGAATTGCCTCCTCCTCAGAGCTTGACACACTGTAAGACCTACCCGTAGTGCACTCTAGTGTGATACTGGAACTTACGGATTTATTGCTCAGTTCTTGGAAACCTTTCCAGCTTTGCAGTAACTGATGAGATGCTGATTTCTGCAGAGCATTTAAGTTGGCTCTCAGCTCCTCTGCATCCTCAATATCTGCCATCTCCTTAAGAGACTGAAGCATAAGCAAAGCCTCTGAGCAACTCAGGCTGTTCCTGGCTTCATGGAGTGCATTCAGGTTCTCCAGACCATCCCTCAAAGTCATGACTGAAAGAAATGCTAGGAGGACTTGTGACGAGGAACCAAAAGTAGAGGCCAAGTGTGAGGAAAAGTCTGGCATGCTATTGGATTTCTCCAAACAGGACCGCTGCTTGTACTGTGTTGTTTCACGGAGTGAAATGATGGAATGGCAGAGCTCATCTAGAACATGCCTCATATCAGGCCTTACTGCCATTTTGACTGCGTATGATTTTTCTGCTGGGAAAACTGGCATGTCTTTCTCTGATAGTGGACTTAAAGATGTACGTTTATCATTTTCACATGAGCCTACCAATCCCTGTGCGATTGTAGATTTAGGTCCCTTGATCATACCTGAATGTCCAGGTGTTGGCTTTTTGTAAAATGCTGCATTCTTAGAAAGGGCTGTTTGATCCATACCTTGATTGTTGAATAGTGATGCCTTGGACAATGTGTTGTTTTTTGGTATTTGTTCTATGGAGTGTTGGCTGGATAGAGTCTTTTCTGAAGAAGGATCTCTAGTAAGAGATGTTGGTTTCACATGGTTGTTTGCATATCCGAATGCATTACCCGAGGGCTCATCTGTGTTTTTGTCTTTTTTCACATATGGGAGAAGTTGGATTAGTTCTTGTTTTGAAGATAATTTTTCACATTTAGCTAAATTATTATCTGAAACATCATAACTAGCCATTTGCGCATTATTTAAATAGATACTTCTTGACAATTTAATATTTTCTTTTGAAATATTGTGGGCAATAGTTTTGCAAAATGAATTTTCATTTCGTGATGAATTATCCTCTGAAGTCATTCTTTTCTGGTGATTATTTCTCAGAGAGAGAGACATTGTTAGAGGTATGTTCACAGAAGTGTTACTGTGAGATGAGTTTGTGTCTCCTTTCAATGTATTAATTTGGGGTAGGGATGAGTTCTTTTGGGCAGAACCTCTGGGCAATATGATCCTTTTTGGGGAGGAACTGACTAGCTCTTTTACTGACAACTTTGGCATATTAATGGGAGTACTTTCTAGTGAAATAGGAGGTGTTAAATTCTTTGATGCCAGTGTAGCACCTGGAGTCTCACAAGTTATCTCAAACTCCTGTGATGACTTGGAAGGTGGCACCTGTTCCTGGTCAGGAAGTGGTTCTGCTTCACTCTTCTGTAGCCAGAGCTCCTCAGATTCATTTAAGACTGAGGAAGAGTAATGCAGAGCAGGAAGGGCGGTGCTTTCTTTAAGCTCTCGTTTGTCTTGCTCGTGTATCTCTTGCTCTTCTTGCATTGATGTTTGTCGTGTTAGAGCACATTTATTAATTGATACATTAAGTAAATGTTTATTCTGTGAGGTAGAACTTTCACTTAGTTTCCCCTGGTATATAGCTGCTTTGGCAGGATTCTTGTCATTGGTACAGTGTTCCTTCACAGATAATTCATTTGGAGTTTCAATTTGCAACTTTAATGTCTTGTGTAATGTGGAAGAAGCACTTTTTTGACTAATAGGTGGATTGGTTCTTTTACCTTTTAATAATTTTTTGACAGATTTGGCTCTGTACAGTTTAGTCATACCTCTCATAACTCCAGCTTGTTTAAAGATAGCAGCTCTTATTTTCTTTATCTCTTTCAGAATGTCAATTTTATTATCTTTTCCTTTATTTTCATGAGTGATGATATGTAAAATATGACTCTTTTTCACAATAACTCTTACTTTCTTTCTCTCCTTGCTAGTATCTGCTGTTGAGTTCATCCTAGGAGCTGAAATTTTAGGAGATTCAGTTAAAGGAGTATGCGTTTTTGACTTTTTGTTTTTGATCTCTGGAGAGTTATTTCTTTCACATGATGTTTGGAGCTCTAATGAGGGGAACAAATTTTCCTGTCTTTGGATAGAACCATAAACAGTGGCAGGTCTGGGCTCAGAATCTAAGTCTTTACTAGAAGAGGAAACTGTGTCAGGGGATGCAGAAAATGCAGTATCACATGTGCGTATCCTCTGAGGACAGAATTCTGTATTGGCAAGGAAATGCTTCTGGCACGTCTGCTGCTCATAGATGTGAAGCACTGTCTCCTGGCCACTATCCTGTAGTTGTATAATCTCTGCAGATTTAAATGTACTAGCTTGCAATTGTGAGATGCCTGTGCTGCAAGGTTTAGGTACTGGGTGTTTGGTGCACTGCCTTACCAGGCAGTGCTCCTTCTCATTGCTTGCCTCTTCCATTGCAGTGTCCATACTTTGCACAGTGTCATGGCTGTGGGATTCAACAGATGTTTGTTTCTGTACTGAAAGTGGCTGCAGGGGCTCTTTTATTCTGAATCTTTCCTCTGCCCTACCTTCCATCAAATCTTCATACAGTGCCTGAAGACATTCATTACTAGAGACATTTCTATGTTCGTCAGGACACCTTTGGATTGCTAAGGCATCAGTGTCAACATCAGAGGTAATCTTGTCAACTAAAAATGCACCCGGATCAGAATGTGAATCCAAGCCAGATTTCATTTGACTTGCAGCACTTTGCCGACTGAGCGTTGTCGTCCAATGAACAGTTTCCTCCTCTTTAATAGTCAAGTGCACCTTCATCTCTACAGTCATGCTGCCATCTTGATTGACTCGAAATGATTTCTCAATGTCATCATCAGTGGGCATGCAGATGGATTCATTAGTGTCACCATCTATGCATGTGACTGTATCGGTCTCTGCAACAGATTCCAGTAGATGACCAGTCTCCATTTCCACAGAACCAGTGGGGTCATACGTACTTTCTGCAAAACTGTTGTGTAACTGATTTACAATGTAATGCTCTGAAGATGGTGAGAAAGGTCGAGATTTGGTGCTGCTAGTCATAGATTTCTTTTTTCCTTTAGATGTAAATGATGATTAATTGGATTATCATAAACAAAGTGGCAGGTAAAAAAAACAAGACAGTGTTTTACCAGAAATCACAGACATGGAAGAAGTAGATTTATCATGAAGATAACAGGATATCGATTTGATTATCCAGGCCAGACCACCATGAATGCATTAATAGGGAGAAAAAGGGGAAGAGAATGGGATTAGAACCAGCAAAGATGTGACTGAGTTATGATGCATGTTGTAAGATATAGGTCAAGCTGGTTATTACAGCATATACCAATACCTCAGAATATCTCAGATAATCTCAACCACAGACAGTTACCCATTACAATATATAGTATATTACAGTTGCAGTCAGTTTGCAAAGATTTTTTTTTTTGCTTTAATGCTTGACTGTATTAAATGTAAAAATATTAGATTTGTCTCACATAGAATGTGTCTTGTTAATATGGTGGATATAAAAAAACCTTGGTTAACCTCAGTTAAAATTTTTCTGATCCAAAAATATTAAACCAAGATAAATCATGTGGCACAGGTTTTATACCTCTTTTACCATATGTGATTTAGCAACAAAATTTAATTGAAAAGCAAACAAACATAACCTGGTTCCATAAGTGTGTACACCCCTTAACTAATAATTTGTTAAAGCTCTTTTTGCTCATAATGCAGCACTCAATCTTCTTGGCTAAGAGTCTACCAGTTTAGCACATCTTTATTTGCCAATTTTATTGCACCCTTTCTTGCAAGTCCTGGGTTCAATCCCCGGGTCAACCAGGGTGCCTTTCTATGCGAACTTTTTCTCCCTGTGCCTGTGTTGGTTTCCTCCAGGTACTCCAGTTTCCTCCCACAGCCCACAGACATGTGAATTGGTCAATTGGCTACTCTAAAATTGCCCATAGGTGTGAATGTGAGTGTGAATGGTCCCAGCCACTGGGGTGTACAAATTAGTGCAGTAGTAGTGCCGGTCCCAAGTCCATAGAAATTGGGACAATTGAGTCAGGAAGAGCATCCGGCGGAAAACCTGTGCCAAATCGATGAGTGGATGATGGATGAGCCGCTATGGTGAACCTGAATGCTGAGCAGCCATTAGGAGAAGATTTTATTAAATCGGAGTCCTGTTCTATCTAAACACTGACCGCTCCATTTACACAACACCGATCTTCTTATGATTAGTTGATTCATTATCTTCATTTCAATGTCTGAAATGTGTGCCAATATGCTCTCAAAAGCAGTGGATGGGTGAGGCAAGGACTATCCTCTGCCTCTATTTTACGGTTTTGTTTGGGGAACTGATTTCAGGGGAAATGGCCCTCATTTCTGAGATGCAGGGATGGTAGCGGGAAGGGAAAAAAGTGAAAGAATGAAAGAGGGGGACACTCCTGCTCCTCGATATGTCACCAAGTTGTCCTCCTAGGATCGCCTCATTTAGCAATGCAGGATGATGGCACTGGACCCATTCCACCATCCGCTCCAGTAGTGAGTTGGGTGAATAGGAATGGGCAGCCAAGCTCACTGAGTGTCAGTGAGTGGACTCATTGGTGGTACTATTCAGGGGTATGGCCGACCCATTGCAAAATAGCCCACTTCAGGTCCGGGTACTCGAGAAGGTTTGCAACAGGAAACAGTTGGGCCATAAGCTGGGGTTTTCCCTGACTGCAACGACAACTAACAGAACGCTTTGAGTCTGGCCAGCCACACACTTCTGCGGCATGCTTGAACAGTTCAACAAATGCGTCCAGGTAGTCCTGCAGACCCATCTTGGAGAGTGTGATCCAGGTTGTGGCTGCGGGGGCTGCCAGGGATACAGCTGGAGTACCTGTTGAGTCCTTAGGGAATGGCCCGGAAGAAATGCTTATGCTTCGTGCGCAGCTTGAGAAGTTCCTAATATTGTGGCTAGTGGATGCCAGCCAGAGTGTTGATGATCTCAGTGTGTGGTGAGGACTCCTTGACGGCAAATCCTTCTCATTTAACTGGGTTTTGGCACCAATGTGACAATCTCATAGGTTTGTGTGAATATGAGCAGACAATAGATAGGTTTGGGACAACTCAAAAGGGGGCTCTTTATTTTTCTTGTTTTGTTTTTTTGGTTCAATTTTCAGCAATTTTTTTTTCACTATGCACCATTTTATCTTATTAGGCACCATCACTAGGAAGGCTCAACCAAGGCTCAACCATGGCTGAACTACATTCAACCATGCCACTGCCGCCAAAGTACAGGATTCTTTGGATGATAAGTTTTTGTTTGTTTGCTTTTGCACCGAACATATCGTTTGAATTCTACCTTGGTTTTATCACCAAGGTAGAATATTCTTTTGTACCCCTCTGCTGATCAATACCCTTCGACAATAAGGTCTGGTACATGCTTTGTAAGCTCTTTGTGGATCATAGCTTTATCAATGGAAAGAATTCAAGAAGTTCTACAGAAAATCCTACAAAAACAGTTGATATTTATTTGGGGTTAAACAGAATCACTTCATTGTTGACAGGTGTATGATAATTACTTTTGAATGTGAGTTTGATTCTGATTAATTTTGAGCACAGTCACATGCCCCATTACAAAAAGGATGTGCACATTTATGTAAACATGGCAATGTTTGCAAGTTTTTTCTTTTTTTTCTTAAAATATTACTGTCTGTATTTTACTTGAATTTTGTTGGCAACTATATCACATTAAACCCGAGAAAAGATCTGAAATGATTCATCTTGGCTTCATTTTTAATGTCACAAAAAACTGCAATTTTAAATAGGGTGTGTAGACTTTTTTTATCCACTGTATATTCTATTGCCAGACAAAATTAAATGAATGCATACCACAGAAGTAGATGGTCATAAAAACTTCTGAAATATTCTCGCTATATTCACTATTTGAAGTGGATAAAAAGTTGTAGACTTACTGGTTACAGGATGCAGCCTTCCTACACTTTTTGCTGGCAACCAAGTTGGAGCAAAGGGCTTCTGAACGTCGTAGTTTCCTTTTCTGAAAGGCTCGCGGCCAGCAGCTACCAATACACCCGAACATAAGATAAGAGCAGGAAGCCCATCCACCTGTAATACAGCAAAATATATTTTCGAGATGATTAACTATGGAATAATGCACCTAAGTGACATGCCAATTACATGCTGCACACTAGATAAAACAAATTATAAAACCGAGACCAAGCAGAATTATCTCAAATGTCAATATTCCATTAATATTTCTACAGTGCTACCAATAATTATGCATATTTAAAATGAATTAAAATTCATTAATTAAACATGTTGTGTTTACATGTAATGATGTGATTAAAATGTAACTGTTCTATAACTAGAATTGTTTTATTCATATTGCTACTGTCCACTGACACATTTTGGCCACAATTCCAATTGCTAATGTGATTAAATTTGATCTAATAAGGAACAAATTTTGCACTAGTATTCAGTGGTTAGATGTATTCACTACAGAGTATTCAAAGCATTCCCACTTTGTCCCAGGCTTTGTCCCAGGATCCAGGCCAGCATAATAGGATGAAATGCTAAAGAAGCTTAATGCTGCAAGGTGATGGGTCATCTTTAACCATGTTAATTATGCTCATAGCAACTATAGAGAAGCCCATAATGTGGTCACATCATCATACTCCACTATGATTGCATGGTCAAATCTTCCAGAACAACCTAGAAGCATATTTAGTAACCCAAAATCCCATGAAAATGGATTTCCCCAATTGTTGGCTTTTTTTCACCATGGCCTTGTTTGTCTTTTTATATGGAAGCAACAATTAAAAAGTTGTGTGGTTGTGCAGTTTACTTTACATTGCCCGTTTGGCTCTGGATTTTAAATTGAATATAATGCATTAAATTAAATTATAGTGCTTTAGTAGTTTAACTTAAATAAACGTTAAAATATTACAGTAATTAACCTTTTAAGATGTGTTCTTGCAAATGCATTGCAAATAGTTAATAGGAAAATAAAAATCTAACAGAAAAATGGTAAAACAAAAAAACAAACAAACAACCCCCAGCCCACCAAAAGGATACAAACACAATTCTATTGTAAAAGCATTTAACAAATGAAAAATGGGGAGACAACAAATTCACAAATACATCAATAACCTAAAAGAAACATGACAAATACATATAAGAAAATAAACGAATGTGTACAACCATTAAACCTGCAAAAGCATTTGACGAGCCTAAATATAAAGCAGAAATATATACACAGGAATTAGCTAGACACAGGTGATAAAGATACATGTAAGGAAGGTGAAAACTAATGAACAGAAAGGAAGCAGAAAAATAAATCTAAACTAAAGTGAAGTACATGGAATCAGAACTATAGGGAAGCAGAGCACTGAGGATATGCCATGGTGGATGTGCTCATCTTATTACACTGCTAAGTGTATGCCAAATTTTCAAAGAGAATTTACAACTTTTGGCTTCATAGTAACTGATTCTTATTCATCTTTTTCTCAGGCCTAGTACATTTGTTGAATTATTTTTTAAAAAATTCTATATTAGGACGATGACGGCAAAATCACATTTTTACATAGCTATTTATATGTGTACACTTTGCCACTGTTATATGGTCAAATAATCCATCTTAATAATTATTACCTGCATAAATATGAGAAAATGTGATAAGCTCAGAATCAGAAAATGAAACAAACAAACAAACAAACAAAAAAAAAAACAGATTATGGCACTGGTGAGAGAGTCCAATTATGCTGAAAATAACTCCATCAGCTGCCAGAAGTATACAAGAGGGAAAGGTGGTTTGAAAGTCACAATATGATTTTTTGTTCTTTTGACAGCAAGATAATCAGTATTATTTGCCAGTGGGTTTAACCCTACTAACCCTAACCCTAGCCCTAGCACTAGTTAGAAAAAATTAGCATGCTAACAAGCTAACATAACCAGCTAGCACTCAGTTCCCCAAAATAATATTATAGTAGTTACTTTAGACAGTGTTAGTGAACTAAGTAACTTGGGTAGAGAGAAGAAAACATAGAAACATTACTGTAACCCTTCACAGCACAGTTGGCATTAATTCACAGATTAGAAAACACCCCTTTTCATCAGTACCTCCTGGCAAGTACAGATCACTTGCTAATCTGAACTGCAGGTGACAAAAAAGGTGAAAAGAATGAGAAAGAATGAAAAAACTCAATCCTAAAAACTTCAAAAAAAGAAAAATGAAACATTGAGTGAGTTCTCACCCTCCTTCCATCTGGTGTGTGCAACCTGCGTACAGGGAAGCACATGACCTCAGATATGTGATCAAGCAGTGCCTCAAAAGAATGTGTGGTCCTCTTCTGCAGCAGAAGTGTATGTTTTACTTCCGGATTTCCATTGCGGAAAACCACCAGCCGCTTTGGACTGTTCAGAAGGGCATAATGCTTGTTCTGTCTTGTATTGCGTGGGCCAGGACTCCTTTGTCTCAGGCGCCTGCTGCTGACAGGCCTGGCATGGTACCATGGCGGTGGTTTGCGCCGTGCTTGGTCCAAGTCGATGGGCTTGACGGTGCGTTTATCCGAGCAGATGTATGAATGGCCGTGGTGAAGCTGATCAAGAGAACGGACTGTTGTATGACCACGTGGTGTTGTAATAGTGCGGACTCCAAATGGCAGTGGAACACGCTTGGACAGGCTGTCTAACAGTCCCTCAAAGGTCTTGAAAGTGCGGTTGTTGATGACCACAGGCAAACCATTAAACTGGGCATCTCCACTTTTATAGAAACACACACGCCTTGAGGCGAAAGGTTCAGTCATGTATGGCTGCCGTGAGGGTACCAAGGTATGGCCAGTGCCAGGGGACTGTTCCTGTAGTGCAGCCCTCTGAAATGCTGAAACTTCATTCATAATCTCACTGCAAATGTAGTCTAAGAGGGGAGAGAGTGAGAGAGAGAGAGTGAGAGAGAGATACAAATACAAATAAAGCTGATCTGAGTGCACAGAATAAATATAACAGCATATAAGTGGTTTTATTCCTGCTAATATTGATGATAAAACCTGATCTCACATATCCCAGCTGGAAATTACTAGTATTAGATCAGTCAAATCAAAGTCCAAAATCACTACAATGGTTCAGGGTGCTTCACAAGCACTTAACAATCGGCAATCCTTGGCCAAAAACCTTTCATATAAGAAATGTACCCCTCCCATGGAATGTACCCCTCCCATAAATAGAGAATTGTTTAGAGGTCTAAACAGTATATAGTGAGGCATTGGCACTAAAGAAAAGTAGGAAAGAAGTCAATTGTCAAGTTTGTGGCAGATTCTTGATCCTGAGGAAAACCAAAATCAGCCAGAAACAAAATTCTCTCTTTCTGTTGTATGATCACAGTATGTTTTGTTGGTGGAATATTTATTATCAATCACTTTTCAAATTTAAATAATTTTTATAATTCTTAATTTGTTTAAAATAATAAGTCTGTCTGACAATAATCAAATAATCTGATACTCAGGATCTGTATTAGGCTGATACCAGCAAAAAATGGTGGATCAGAAATGGATCAGGGAAAAGAAAGAATGAATCTGATCCCATTGTGCAGCAATTGAGAAACACTGGTATTAGGTTTGAAAGGGATTTCTTTTTCGAACTGGAAATGGTTTACATATAAAGAGACTTGATTGATACAAAAGGTTTCAGTATTAGTGTAAAAAAAGAATAAGTGATACTACACTTGATCTTAGCCAAAAATGATACAGTGCTATCTTTAATTTCTGTGACTGAATTCAGAATGCGTCACAGTGCCAAATATCTTTTTTTTTTAACTGTTTTCAACATCCAGGTGGCAAACAGAAGAACATATAATTTAATCTGATTTAATACTGTATGAAGGTATATACTATATGTAGGTTAAAAAAATATCTTTCCAATAGTTTATTCAAGAATTGTAGTAAAACCTTCAATATAAACCTTATCACAGATATCTTATCTGTGGTCATGTCATTTCCCTCTGACAAGGACACATGCTTAAGCTGTTTATTGTATTATATATTGTAGCTACAAATTCATCTGCCTAAAGTATTTGCATGAGTAATAACAAATATGATCTACCAGATACTTAAAAAATAGTCTTAAGAACCACAAAACAATCTTAATCAGAACCACAATGCGTAAAGCAAGAGTACGGTTAACCAAAGGAAAACAAAATGATCTAGCTTGAGGTAAATTACTATTTGTTAAGTGCATTGTGCTTGAATAAGACTAAATCTAACAACTACTGTACTAAAATAGTAAATCACTTTGTTTTTGTCGAGTACTAACAGTTATAATAAGTATTAAAGTAATAACAAGGGAAATAAAACAAAAATAGATATTGAAAAAAATGAGAAAGAGTTATAGATAAATGTTATAATATATTGTATTTATATAGTATATATTTCTTTTAGTAGTTACAATCATTAGAATTTTGTATTAATATTTTCATCCCCTCAACAGTTAAAACATTTTAAATATATCTGTTTAGACACTACAAATCTTTGGTAAAGGTTAAGATGTCATTTTACATTAACATTCTTCACCTATATTTTGTTTAACTAATTTAAAATTTATCCACAAAAAAAATAAAAAAATAAATAAAAATAGAGCACTAGATACAGACAGCAACAGTAAGGTTGCTATTCTATAAACTCAGTAAACGAGTGTTCAGAAAAGCCAGCAGACTAATACAATATAATTTTCAATAAACAAAACACAGAAAAAGGATTTGTACAATTACCGAGTTTCCCATATTGAGCCGAAAGGTGTTTAATTGCTCTCTCATGCTGGTCGGTGGTGCTCGGCTGGTCGGTGGAGACTGAGAGTTATTTTTGGCCACGGCTTCACCATTAATTTGCTTAATCTTTGCTCACAGCTAATCCCAGATACATGGAGGAAAAAACACATGACAGTGTGTACAGTATGTGTGTTTGTGGATGTTTACATTTGAGTGAGTATCTTTGTGCCCTAATAAGAAAAGGGTTTTCAAAAAATAGGAGCTTAAACTCAGATTTTTAGCTTCTTTGCAGTTACACCATGTACACTGCCAGTGCCCATCATCAGGTCATGAACTACATTCCTCACTTTCATTCCTCACTTTCATAGCTACATACTTTTCCTGTTAGCTTCATTGTAGTTTCTGAACAATTCAAAGATGTTACTGAATAATATGATCAAAGATAAATAACTGAACAATACCCTGGGATTTTAAGTAAAATTCGTAGAAGTGTATGGCCCATATATAAATGACTCAGATTAAATTTAAAATAGTTTTAAAATGTTATGTGCAATAGGCAGATTCACATAAGTACAATATTTGGTAAATATAACACTCCAATATTTGCTCCTGTTACACTGACCCAACTCAGTGTACAGTGTTTTAACTCCAGATGGCCACTGGTTCTGTGCTTAATCTCATTTGTATGCTTTAAAAGGATAACACGAGCACTCTGTGTGTGTGTATGTGTGTGCGTGTATCTACAAAAGAATGGCAAATCAGAACATACTGATCAGAATATTTGATATTGTAATAATTAAATTACCAAATGAAGGCAGAATTATTTAAACAGTTCGCAGGTTTTTAATAAATTTTTCCAACACTGGCGATGCAAATGTGCCTTTGTTTATCATGGCAATGAAGCACTCTAAATTAATTTAAGTAATAAGGTCTCTTTCTAACATCATAAAACAATTGTGGAGTCAAGCGCTATTTTAAGTGAACTTATAAAAAATTGAATCAGTTCACACACTTCATAAACATTACAAAGAACCCATAGAGACGTGCATGCAGACATACATACAGATTATTGAGCATACAGTAGGAAGCTGGATTAATTTCAAGAAAAGATTATTTATCACAAATATACCCTTTTTCCATAGTGTGTGTATACACAGGGAAGACTGTTAGATGTGAAGGAACTGAAGAAGTGTGGAATGCCGGTGTGGTCTCCTGTTGAGTGTGTCCTATTCCCAAAACAAAACTAAGAGGAGGAATGTCAAACATCCACCAAAAGAAAGCCTTTTCCTGCTACTGATAAGAGAGTCTGTGGCAGTATGGTGTCTCATGACAGAAGTATAAGAATTGTGCCTATTCATTGCTTAATCAGCATTAAATCCTGCTGTGCTATATTATTCTTACACACACACACACACACACACACACACACACACACACACACAAAGGCAAACTGAGGTCTCTTCCCTTTTAGATCTAAGCTCTGCAGTATTTAGATGTGTGGATGGAATGTGTGTGCATCTATATTTAACATGTCGCTGCAGTCTCGGCGCCGGCTCCAGATCCCTGAGCCCTCTTTCAGTGGGAAACTATTTGTGATACATTTAGGATGAAATAAGGGATATGTTTGATATGTGAAACTTGTATGACTTGTGTTTGTGTGTGCGCGCGTGTGTGTGGGTGGGTGTATACACACAAACACACAACAGCAAATGGCATTATCCTGACCTATACCTGCCAATGCCAACCTCATTCTTGTCTGTCCCTTTCACCTGTACTCCTGATGACCCTTCAATTGGATGACTCCCTACAAAAAGCACTGTTGGAAATTGAAACTTAGTTTCAGACTGTTTATAATTTTTTTTTTTTTTTTTTTTTTTTTGCTAGAGTGCTTTTGGGAGGAAGCAGAGGATTGTGCTGCTCTGGCTCCCTGCTGCTCCAGGTCCTGACCGATCTTCCACTGGAATTCCCTGCGCTGCCCTACAACCTCCCGCTATGCCAGCCTGACAACCTACCCAGGATACACACAGGTCTTTCCGCAATTAACTGCAGTTTATACACACACATGAACATGAGATACACTTAAGTCAAAAAATGCTAGACAATAGATACTTGAGGTAAAACATATGTTATCCTATTAACATATTTGATAATACATAGCAAAGTTATGCGTTAAGTGACTTTACTACACTAATGTGGCATTACTACACTATATATTATTTTACGAAATGCTATATAAAACTTCTGATACACCCATTTTTATGTCATAAGGAAATAGCTAGCAGAGTAGATCACAAAAGAACAATAGCCTCACCTCTAGCTTGCTGTTCATAAATTTAACCTACACACACTCTCATACACACACACGCACACACACACACACACACACACACACAGTTCACTAATCTACTCATTAAACTGTTCTCTCCTGTCAGTTCTTGTGCAAAATTTTAAATTAGATTTTTGAAATCTTAGAAATATTACAAAAGATTTCATCTTAAATCCACACATTCTTCATTTCTAATTAGACTCATTTTGCCTGCGTGCTTAAAAAATCCTGTTTATGCCTGGATACAAATTTCCCAATATGAACTTTAGGAACAACCAACGGGCCTTGTAGTGTGTCGAAGAACATCAATGTGCCGTCTAGGATGCCCCATAACACCTGACAAAAAGTCTTTTTTTGTACAAAAAGAATTTTTTGTATTTTCTTGTCTGGTTTGCCAATTCCTATGATGTGTTCCTTGAAGTTCCTTCTGTAGCCAGGACTGACAATTTCTTGACACTCCTCCCTGACAACATGCAAGGTCGTGAAAGATAATTGGTCGGGGGCAAACTTGTATTGTTGCCAGTCTCCTGACCAAGACACGGCAAGAATTTATGGCACTATGATTGACTGCCTAATCTGACATGGTGACCATTGTGACTGTGTCGTCTGATCTCAGGATCCTGGCATTAGTAACTAACTGGCAAAACACAGACTGAACTGGTCAAAATTATTTCCCAGTCTCTTTACTTGACTAAATCAATAAACGTTTTACATACTCAAATTGCCTTAGAGTTTCTTGGCTAATAAATATAAAATGTACATGTTCATAATAACAAAATTAAGCATACAAATCAGACTAACCTCTATCTGAATTATTTCTAACATTAAATCCCTCTTTCTAGCTCAGCTTGTGTTTTGGCAGATGTGTTAGCCCTAAACAGGCCTGAATTTGAAGAATATTTCAAAATAAAGACACGAGTCATCTTATATTTATAAGAAAACAGCATGATTTTTATCTAAAGCTGTTAACGTTCATAAATGAATACATATACAGTCAGACGTGCGGTGTGAGTGCAGTGTTTTCCGCCATCTTCTCTCAGTTAACGGACGTCTCGCTTGACTTATGCAGCGCGCGCGCCCTCTGGCGAGAAAAGCCCCAACGCTCACACGCGACTCATAGCGGCTGATTATTTAAAATCCGATCCTTAGCTCTTCATAAGGTTTTAAAAACGTTTTTAAAAATGGAAAAAAAACCTATTGAAAAGTCGAATCGATACGTTTGTTTGACGTTTGACAAGGCGCAGGGCTGCTCTTTAAGGCCGCTGCAGTCTGCTACAAACAGAGAAGCTAACAGCTAACAGCCTGAAGACCTAATTTAAGGCTACTAGCTTATGCTTGTTACACTTTTTTTCTGTACATCATTAGGTACACTTTCCCAACCCCTGTGTAATCACTGATATATCCCGTTAATGAACAGTCAATCCGTTTTTATTCATTCTTATTCATTCTTATTTTTATTTTAATATAGGCTGGTTCATGCCATGCTTATCAAGACACTGTACACTGAGCACACCAGCTCCTCAAAACACCACATTCATAACAACTCATTTCCCAGACTTCAGGAATATTTACCTAAAACTTATTACTATTAAAAATGGTAACAGGATAATAGTAGCAGTATGAAAATGTTCATCATTGGGCATCATTATATTAAATATTATTATATTATTAGATGATGTACATTGTGTCTAAAATGGTGGCCAACTTCCTTTTCTGTACAAAAAGCAAAGTGCATTATGGATTCTATGCCCTTTATGATGGTTCTCACAGATTGTTTGTGTTTGTTTGTTGGTTGGTTGGTTTTCTTACAGTAGGGGATGTCATAACCCAGCATTATCAATGTTATAACTTACTGAGTTCTTATAGTTATATATAGTGATATAACTATATATATATAATGTAACACAGTCTATATATAATCTAACACTGAATGGATTTAAACCACACCTCGGGTACTTTAAAACTAGGTCTTGATATATTTAACATAATGACAATTTTGATGAAATAATTTTTTTCCCTATAAGTGTGAGTATGAGTGAAAGTTCAAAAATAAAATTTTCAATAAACAGCCCAAATATTATTGGGCACATTTAAATAATGAGGTTAATATTCAGAATAGTTGGTGATATGTTGAAATTATGTTAAAAATAAAAGGAAAGGGTCTTTCAGGGTTGTTGTTGTTGTTGTTGTTGTTGTTGTTGTTGTTTAATGGATCCCTGGCTACAAAGAGTTTTGAAATCCTGAAATAAGTTGGACACTAACCCACACCAAGGTATTCTGGGATCTCATGAGCACACTGCACACATTCCATTTTTACTTTCCACTTTTGGAAATATCTACAAACTATACAGTAGACTAGTAAATAAAGAGCAGTTTGGAGATATAAATATATAAATACTGTAAATATGTTTTTTACAAATGCAGAAAATGAAGGCTGGTATGCCCCAGAAAGCATAAGCAGAGGTTAAAGTGCAGTTTTTATATACTATATGCAAAGCACACATATATTTTAGCTTAACTAGTGATGTGTTGTTTTCAGAGTAGAGAAACTAAGTAGAGGTATCTTTAAAAGATTTTCTAATGATTTCCTTGCTTAAAAATATATTAAAAAATGCTTCACTTACAGAAAGTAAGAAAAAAACAACATACATTATCTGCATTCATGCTGGTTTTGTCTGTTCCTGTTCTGCTCAGGTGTGAATGTGGAACTTCAGTGATAAACAGGAACATTGCTGTGACCCCACTCTGGGACATGGGTGGGAAAGACACGCACACACACGCACACACACACACACACACACACACACACACACACACACACACACACACACACACACACACA
>JAQMYM010000001.1:15547818-15563150 GCA_030014255.1 Parauchenoglanis ngamensis
ATAATACACAAACACACTCATGTGAATGCACACACCACACACACACACACACACACACACACACGCACGCACGCACGCACGCACACACACACACACGCACACACACACACACACACGCACACACACACACACACACATAGAATAATCTAATTGATAGAGTAGAGTTGAGCAACATGACAACATGATCAAGACAGGGATCGATTTAGTCACAATGCACTTTTTTAAGATATTGTGGATGCCAACACTCATTCAGATTTTAAAAAGTATTTATGCTCTGAATGCTCATTTTCTCTTCTGCTCTGTGTTTAGTTTATGTTTCAAATTGTTAAACATCATAATAAAATTCTTAAGATTTTAAAGCGTGACATTCCTGTTTTCACTTTGCACTTAGC
Source organism: Parauchenoglanis ngamensis (assembly GCA_030014255.1). NCBI lineage: Eukaryota > Metazoa > Chordata > Actinopteri > Siluriformes > Auchenoglanididae > Parauchenoglanis > Parauchenoglanis ngamensis. Next base: position 15,548,211 of record JAQMYM010000001.1, read on the forward strand.
ACAAAGCTAACTATTATACATAGTTATATATATTATATATTAAATTATATATATACTGTGAAAATGAATTTTTTTTATAGTGTCTTTGGTATTGTGTTGTTATATTGATTCCACATTAGCCACCCCTGTATAAGTTACATTTTGAATTCCCAGCAGCATAAATTAGGTGTGGTTATTGCCCATGTACAAAGAGAGTAAAATGGAAAATTCCTCATATTCCAACTGCTAAACCTCTGACTCATGATATAGAGCTCTTCCTCGATCGAATTTGTGAAGATGCCCTGTTGACCCTTAACTCCAGTCCAGTCTTACAGTCTTGTCAAAGGTGCAGGCCTGGAACACATGAGCCTTTGAAGAGTGTGTGTGTGTGAATGTGTTAAAGGATTTATAGCACACTAGCATTCAGTGCTAATGCTGAATTGTATTCCAGTTGGTGTATGTGATAAGACGGCATTATCAGCCTCTGGCCCCCCTGAAACTATTGTTCACCTCTCAAGCAGCTGTGATCAACTACTGTATGTCACAGCAGGCTACTTCACTGTATTCAGCTCTGATCCCAACACACACGCATACAAAGAGGCATTCCAGTTCACACATGCACACACACACACACACACACACTTTTTCACAGGGGGTTTCCAGTTAACCATTTATGCAGAGTTGCTGTTTATGTCTAGGCAACCTAATACTAGTCTTATATAACATGTACATGTAAGCTGATACAAGCAAAGGAAATATTTTGGCTCTTTTAGTTTCTTGCAGCAAAAACTGCAAACATTATACAGTATATAAATGTAACAAAGCTCTGTGATGCAGCAAAAGCCCAAAATTAGACTTTTTTTCTCCCACTTTTGTCCCTGTAAATCGAGTATGCAAGCGTGTTATATAAATTTCATAATTCAAATTTGTTTATTCACCTGTTTCTTTTATTATTTCTGTCTGTTTTATTGTTACTGTTTTATTTATAAAGTTATAGCAATTTTGTTTTGACTTCTCAACACAACATACAACATACATTCTCAAAATAGGTGTAAAAAAAATTCGTATATTTGAATTATCTTATATTTTTCTGGGTCACGTTTTCAGCTTAGTGTAAGTACAAATACATACGCCTTTGACTCACATCGTTTTAGGGTTATCCTTTGAGCAACATTTATACTTCTTGAACAAACTTAATAATGACTAACTCTGAGATCCGAACTGCCAGTGGTCTAAAAAAATGTTAGGTTATAACTGTAAAAAGATCATTCTGCTATGTATGTGTCATCATGCCAATTGCTCAAATCATACATTACTGTTCTAAATAGAATGCCAGAATAGTGTTATCTCTATACACTATCAGTACCTGTGATGGTACAGCATTTTGATCTAATCCATAGTGCAATACTTTCAGTTTGAGACATTGGTCATGTCTTAAAAAATAGAAATAATAGAAATGAGATGAAAAAAAAAAGATAACGAAAGAAAGGTCAGTATGCTTTTGAGTGTTAAGATTAATGCTAGGCCATCGGGATTCCTTTTAGAAGACAGAGACACAACAAGAAGTGATTCATCTGGACAGCAAACACAGAGACGGGTCATGGTTATCAGTAAAACTGGAAGTTCATTAGAACCTCTAAGGGCAAACATTGCATCCAATCACCAGTAACATATTTACATGGTGATTCATGTGTTCAGTTGGTGTTTTTGTTTTTTGGGGGAGTGAAATTCAAATCCAAAAAGGCTAGAGAGTGTCCTGCTGAAGATTAGTTGGTAGACACTATATTTAAAAAACCACGTAATGTGGTGTCTTATTAAAGTTATAGTTTAGCAGTGGTGGGGGAAAAAAACTAATTTACACAATTTTCTCACAGTCCAAAGGCATTATTCCAATACAAGATTAAGAAAACTGAACCTTGGACACCAAACACAGATTGGCTGATATGAGTCAAGGGAAAACAATGTGAAGTTGATTTTTCACAGAATTATTCTTAAACTGCTCTCACTTTTAAAAATGCTTTTAAAAAAATGGTAAAATCTACAACACATAAGTGTTCTTCAGCTGTCCCTCCATGGGGTCCCTAAAAGCTACCTGTGTAGAACTCTACAACAGTGTTTACTATCAAGAAGTATAACCCTTGTAGGAAGACCCATTGAAGAATTTATACCATTTGCCTGAAAAGTGAGGTTTTTATTTTATACATGAGGCCAAGGTAATGTGCTCAGGTGAACTTTACTGGTTTGTTCCCTCTCTCTCTCTTTCTCTCTCTCTCTCTCTCTCTCACACACACACACACACACACACACACACACACACAGAGTGGATTTGGTGTTCAGTGTGAGCTCAACACTGGCTCTCTGCTGCTTTGAAGATAAGCGCTGGTGTTCGCTCATAAACACTGATTGTGGCCTCGCTTTCCTGAGATTTTGATTTATTTAGAGAGTTGCACTGAGAGAAGTCGGACCTCTCTTCCTGCCCTTTTCTGGCCATGTAAATCTCGCTTTATTATTGGCGGCAGGAAAACACTCCATCATACACATGCGCCACCCTCAGTTCACCTCAAGACCCAGTGCAGACAGATCGGCCCAAAAGAATGGCCTACTGGGACTATGATGGAAAAAAGATATTAAAATGCTCCAGGTTTTAAGCTGAAGTATGGTTTATTGTCTTCCTGTCCATACACATGGAGAAATACCGCAACTCCTGGACCAGGGTCAAAAACGGGCAACAAGACAATGCAAGGCCGAAGAGCTACTCTACATAGTAGCATGAGCTATACTCCCGCTTAAGATGCTGCAAAATCAACCAAAATTGTAAAATAAAATAACTCATGCTGCTGAAATCAAGACATTTGGATCTTGTGTGAAATAAATTATGATTTAGGCAAGTAGTCAACACCTCTCTCTCTCTCTCTCTCTCTCTCTCTCTCTCTCTCTCTCACACACACACACACACATGCACACACACTCACACTCACACCCACACACACACTAACATCAACATAAACATGTGCTTCCTTCGATAAAGCCTGCAGAGACTGAGGCTGAGTCCCTTGTGACAATATCTGTAAGCCTGTGCTATAAATAGACTGTAGTAACCTCTGCTTACAAAGCTAAAAAAAATCACAAATGGTCAAGTGATCTCATACACTTTACTGGAATAGCCTATGCACTAAACTCATTTAAGGCTATGTGTCATCCCGTGATGAAATATTAGCCATAAGTAACACACGTGAAGTAAGAAAATGAAGGCACAATGAGAACATGAAGAAAAGTATTCTGATTTGTTTTTACATGCTTATACATGCAATAATAATAATAATAATAAGAAGAAGAAGTTTTGTAATATATATATATATATGTGTGTGTGTGTGTGTGTGTGTGTCCAAATAGTTTTTGAGAAGCCTAAATTAACCATCAAATGTTTTAATAACCATTATTTTGGATGCAGAAACAATACACAAATCAGTCAGACACGTTTGTTTGGAATCATTAAAGGGGTTCTGGGTGACATCATGTCCTTAAAATACAACCCTTAATTTCTCTAAAACTGTTTGAGTACAATTTTGTTTTTAATTTTGCGTGCACAAACGAATCGAAATCCTTTCATTCTCATTCTCATCATATGGGGTGCCAATTTCACAATGCTTTAAAAAAGTGTCTCGGAAATGCCTGAAATGTCTTTGAGACTTATACTTACCAGTTTTTGCAGACATTAAAATATTCTACACTTTCAGTGTTAGTTCATTTTTTACCAAAAACCAATTATAGACACTCAGTATTCTTTGCTAACAAATAATAAATTCACATTCACTGAGTACCTTTATTAGTAGAAGCCTCCTCTAGCAGTTATAAAAGCAGAGCAAATTCCAGACATTCTTTCTACAATGGACATTAAATACTGCTCGGTAAGCTCATCCTAACACTCCTGGAGCATTGTCCACAGGTGTTGCGCTAGTTGGATGCTTGGCCTTGACCTTTCTATCCAAACTTTGCTTATCGGGTTCAGGTCACGTGACTGTTGTGGCCAGGCCATGTGTTTCACTTCTTTTTGTTTTTGTTTTTTTAATAGTCCTGACAATCTGGAGGTGTTTGTGGTCATTGTCCTGTTGCATACATCTTAAGTTTTATTAAATGAATGGAAAAGCAGTAAAACCCTGTGATGTGTAAAGACTTTTGACTGGTAGTGTACACCATATTTCCAGTAGCTACATTTTAACCATGCAGGACACTATTTTTAACAATCACAAATTATTCGAGTGCTCACGGGTGAAATATTTAGTCCTGCAGCCTGTACTGATTTCAGCTGTGTTTGCTTGATTAGCGACAATTCCGTTGGAATTACAGTCAGAATGTGAGGAATGTGTAAATGAGGACACTACACCTCAGGACATATTATGAAACGATCATCACTGTGCTTTGGAAAATATACAGGAAATATGTTGGCACCTTTGATGCGATTGCAAAGTTCACTTCTTTTTCCTCCTGTATTGGAGTTCTTCCTTCTCTACTGCGCCTACTGATTGTTTTTTTTTTTTTCCTCCAGCAGGTCGATGGAGAATCAGCACCTCAGCCCGGATACAGCTGTATGTGAGTAACACCACGTTCACAGCCACTGTGCCTGCGCTACATCTACATCTACACACAAAACAGAGGCCGGAGAAACACAGCTGGTTCCTGTTTTCAGACCCCAAAGCCTCCTATTTTCCCTGAGTTTCCCGCTCACCTGCTCCAGTTGTTCCTAATTCCTTCTCTTCAGAAATGCTCCTGGTAGGCCTACACTCTCACAAATAAAGGTACCAAACTACTTTTCCTTTGTAGATATGGTGGTATCATACCAGCAACGGTTCATTTTTACTACTTTTAGTATTTAGCTTTCACCTGGGAATGTGCATATGGTGTTACCACAAAGTTGGAAACACACGATTGTATAAAATGACTTTGTATGCTGTAGCTTTAACATTTCCCTTCACTGGAAAGTAAATACCCAAACCTGTTCCAGCATGACAAGGTCCCTGTGCACAAAGCGAGCGCCACAAAGACACATTTTGCCAAATTTGGTGTGGAAGTACGTCAGAGTCCTGCACAGAGCCCTGATCTTGACCCCACTGAGCACCTTTGGGATGAACTGGAACACTGACTACACACTAGGCCTTATTCTCCAACATCAGTGCCTGACCTTACTTAACGCTCTTGTAGCTGAATGAGCACAAATCTCCACAGCCACACTCCAAAATCTAATGAAAAGTCTTCTCAGAAGAGTGGAGGCTGTTACAGCAGCAAAGACCAAATCCTTATTAACGCTCATGCTTTTAGGAAGGGATATTCAACCAGCACATCTGGTCGTAACGGTCAGGTTTCCACATACTTTCAGCCATATAGTGTGTAAAGACGCGCAAGTTACAAATGGTACCTTTAATTTCTCGGAGTGTGTATCATCTTTGCAAGCTGGTAAATAATTTTATTTGACTAAATTGATCACCAAATTACAGCTGTGGTGTTTTCTTAGCATTAGTAGCAGTAATTCAGAGATTGTTTCCTTTATATCACCACCTACCAGCTGGAAGAGATGGTCTACCATCTTGGCCTGTAGTTTGACTAAGTTGGATTTTCCAGTATGGTATATTAGAGGAAATAACTGTAGTCTTGTCTTTTAGTGCCAGAATTGGAGAAACCTGACTTAGGTCATTAAAAAAAAAAAGATTACCTTAGTTAAACCTAAGCCAACATCACATGCAAGATTTTTTTGAGAATTTTTCCATGGGGTGGTGACTGACTGTACACTTCTTTCACCAGCAAAAGAAGCAGAAATGTATTCTACTTTGTACTTGTTAGATTTAGGTTATGTCCTAATTACTGTAGAGTTCCTGGCCTACACACAATAAATAACTTTCATCCATGCGTTTCCTACTGAGCTTTCTCCTTCCCAATGCAGAGGGAAAGACCGCTTCGGCAGGCAGTGGTGAGTAGTTATTTAGTCCTTAAAATACAAAACTGCTTTTATTATGCATTGATTAGGCTACACAATATCATATGTATTCTCGATATTGCAGATAAGGGGAAATAGGTTAGTAATTCACTTGCATTCAAGTCTTCATAATGACCACCTCGATAAAAAGTGGGAACGTTTCACTACTGGGACTATTCAAAAGCCATGTAATGAAAGCAAGCAAAAACATTACCACTCCAAGCCAAACTTTAAGCATGGTGACAATTTATTACTGATTAACAAAAACGATACATATTTACACAAATATCATTCAGAAAACTGGCTTTTGAGTGTCATTAAGCCACATTAAATACTATGAGCTGTAGTACTTCAATACATAATTGTCAGTGGGTTTAAGGATCTTCTTCTCTGACAAATTTACTACCCAGCCTGGGGACAAACCAAAAAAGATCTGTCGTGGGTCCTTTCTCTCCGCTAATATTTTGCACATTGTTTCCTTTGATATGTCTGGTAATGTGTAGCCGTATTTCTTTGCCAGTGCGAGCCGGGCGGCATGGATGTGCTCTGGATCAGCAAGATAACCGCGGGTATTAGCATCTATGTAGTATGGAAGGAGATCTTCACCAGGGAGCATCCGCTTAGGAATGGGTTGGCCGGTCATGAAGAACGGCACTGGTTTGACCAGTATAGCTACAGTGAAACAAACACAAAGTGGCAAGTCAGAATAAATTATACATTATTGTAGCGTTGGGCAATATGGCTAAAAATATCATGGTTTTTTTTTAAGGCTCAACTACCATCCACAACATCATCACAATTGTTTTCAAGTTGATATTTAATACTATTTTGCAGGTTACTGTTCAAAGAGCAAACAAACTCATTCCCTCTTGATATAAATGTAGCTCTACAGACTAATGTGGACTTCCTTGATTAAATGTCAGTTATACTGAAATGATTATTTTAAACAAAAACAATCAAGCACGGATTGCCTAAATGAAAAGGACATCTAACAAATGTGTTCAGTATGTGAAAGTGCAATAACCAGAAAGGAGGAAAGGGAGTATTTAAATAGGTTTCAATTCTGAATAAATTATTGGTGTTGGTTTTACATACTTATAGAACATTTGTAAAATAAGTTAATCATGCTTAATTTTGGTTTATTTTGTACTTTTCTCAGCATTCTGTGTACCGCTAAGGAATGGTGGTATAAGAAAAATTGCTGCAACTTGTAAGTCGTTATCTATGTTAGGTCACTTAAAACCCTTGTTTTTGACCGTTCTGACGGGCGAGCCTGATGTTCCTGGCCAAGGAAAATGTCACGGCATCAGTGATTACTTGTTTTATCATCATTTCTAAATGCATCTATTTACTTCAGCTCTTTTTCTGGCTGTGTTGCAGTTCATGTATGCGCTGTACTATCAGGGTTTTGCTATACCCTTTTGGTGCTTTCTTGGGGATTAAACAAATTAGTTCAATATGTTTTCTCAATGTGCCTTTGCATATTTTGCAAATAGTTTGTGCCATGTCCATTGTGTAAAGTCCAGTAGTTCCATAGAACTGATGTTGATTTTTTTTTTACGTTCCAGCTCCTCTATGTTGTCAGCCACGCTGCCAAACAAAACAAGGAGTAAACGTAATCTAAGGAACTGCTTACTCTTGATTATTATTGGTTTGTTCACGTGTCTGTCAGGGCGAGAGAGCGGGCTGGACTAGCAAAAACGTCTGGGTTATCCAATTGTTCATGATCTAAAATAGTCATATCGCCAACTCCTTCAATATAGTACTAGAAATAGTGTAACTGTTTAGTTGCCGAAATATTTTATAGAGGTCAGTTGACTTCATGCTACATGTACGTGTGTATGTACACTGTGCGGCTCACCTAAGCTGCGAGGGTCGTAGTAGCTGGTTGAGATTACACCACCATTACGTTCCACCGCAGCAATGGCGGCTTCAGAAGCACGCTGAACCTCCAGATTCACCTTTGCACAGAATATGTCAGCTCCCTTGAACAGACACAAGAACACAATACCTTGAATTGGCTCTTAATGTAAGAAGCATAAAAATGACTGACTGCTGCCCCCCTCTGGACAATCTGATTCATTTCAACCTGATTAGGATGTAATAGTGAGAGATTTGTCACAATTAAATAATCATTATGAAAAATAGAGGAACTTAAGGAAAGAAGAAAAAATCTTTGAAGTGCAATCAGCTCAGCCTGGTGGTTCTCCCTGTGCAGTGCACTCTCTGTGGGAGGACTAATTGTTAAACACATTACTGCACTCCACCAAATGGGAGCCTTCACTGAATTCTAGCCAAATCAGTGCAGCATGACCTGGAAGACCTGGCCGATCACTAGTCTTCTACTGCGTTTGGGCCGTGGTTAAGAAAGTAAGAAGCAACTGAAGTTTCCGGGTGTCTGTAAGTGACATTTCGAGATGTGCCCACAACAACAGAACAAATCTGCTTATCAGCATTTTAAAGCAATGGCCAGAAGAGAGGAAAATCTTTGGCAAAAAGTCAACATTCCAGAGATATCAAGCAACCAGAAAACAACAGAATCAAGGTTTTGCTTTTTACTTATATATATATATATAATCGTCATAATGCACAAACCTCTTCCACAAGACAGACCCCGTAGTCATGTTTAAGTGGCTGGATCGTGACTCCTCTGCCGTTGACCAGCTGCGTGAGGTCTATGGGCTGAGACGGATCCACACGGCCGAGGTCTATTAAATACTGCAGCCTCCGCAGAGTGAGTGGCGGGTACTGCTGGCGACGACTGAAAACATCATGACAAGAGTAAAACATATGCATTCTTTAACATGACATGAAAAGTTCAATAAAGCAGCATAGTATTCTTCCCACCTGTGCCCTTCATTGTAGCCATATTTAGGAATGAGCAGGTAGAATGGGGTTTGGCCTCCCTCAAAGCCCAGGCGGGGACGGTTCCCACGCTGCCGTTCACCTTTGTGACCCCGTCCACTCTTATTCCCACCATGCATCCCCCGGCCCCGACGCTTCTCCTGGAGACAGGCATTATATTAGCTGTATATGTCGACAGTTTAAAGTACACAATTTGACTCCAAAATCCTTCTTTTTGCTTCATATTAAACTTTGCATCAGTCTGTGCGTTACTGGCTGTCAAAATGGATCTAAATACTGTAACTCAGGAGTTAACGCTAAGTAAATTAGATCCCTAGTTCTGATTTTTGGGATGAATTTGTCCATCTCAAGAGGATAAATCTGTACTTCTAGAAATCACTCCAGATTTCTATTTCAGCTGTCTTCTGAGAACACGTACATTAATGAATGCAGGACCTCTATGTTTCAGATGCAAGTGTATTACTGAGGCTTGGCATTCCTAAATAATCTGACCACCCTTAGTTTGTTACGAATACTAAAAAAAAGTCTTATCTGCAGTCTGCATGCCAGCTATTAATAGTGAAAATTATCATTACCTAGATTATCTATCTATTATTATCACAATAAATACATTTAGGCAGACTGACTCTGTTTGGTATTTGTCTCTACAGTGAAACTATTTTTCCCTAATTCCACTTCTTTTTCTTTTCCCCCCCTTTTTTTAAGACATACTTGAAGTCAGTTGAGGAAATACTTTATGCTAAATCTTTGGCAAACATTTTCCCAGGAGGTCACAAATACTGGATAGCATTCACATAATTTTCCAGATGATTGGCAGTGATGACAAAATGAGGAGTTAAAAAGATCTAAAATCTAAATCTAAGTATCCATACATGTAACTTAACAGGCTGGTACTAATGCAATGAACTTTTCTTTAATATAGCTAGCAACTAAAGTATCGAAAACAAATGCTGTTTTTTTTGTTTTGTTTGTTAACTTAAATGTAATTAAGTGTAATTATTTAGAGACACGTTTTCTAATATCCAACATTATGCATCTTTTTTAGTAAACGAACCTAACACTGTTAGTTCTGGCTAACATGCTAACCTGCTAGCTAAACACAATACTGCTAGTTCACACAGAAAAATAACTTACATTTTTCCTTGCACCAGGATTTGGCCGAAGGTTAGCTAGGGTTATCCGTGGTAAATTTCTCACAATGTCTATACTTTTTCCACCGGTGGACTTGGACACAGACATTTGCCTTGCTGAACATTTGCTAGTCAACCTAGTCAAGGGCAAGTGTCATGGCGGACAGACACGTGGTACAGAGCACCGGAAAAACAGCGAGCAGGATAAGGAAGTGCAGGAAGATGTCACATCTCTGTGCACAGTTGAGGGGATCTAGATGTTGCATTTATAGTCTATATTTGTAGCAGAAATGTACCACATTTATAACGAGACACGTTGTGAATACCTGGAGCTAATAGTATTTTAAAAATCGCCAGTGAGAAGGAATAATGAAGACATTTTGTCTGTTAATAAATAAAACTCATAAATTATAGTCCATGATGCATCATATTCATATTAAAATATATAAGATAAGATATAATTTTAAAATAATGGCGAACAAAGGATCAGAAATCATTTTCAAAAATTTTACCGATGTGGAGATGCCGGGGATTGAACCCGGGGCCTCATACATGCAAAGCATGCGCTCTACCACTGAGCTACATCCCCAACAAGAAAACTGCTCTGAGTTCCCTCTTTTATGGAGAAAGGAATCCCAGCATATCTTGCAATGTAGTAGGCATGTCCTCTCAGCAAAAGTCACACTTGAGCTTTATTTCAACTGGTCACAATACAAACGTTGTAAGGACTTTTTTCCACATGAGCTTTTCACTATTTTGATATTTACCTCAGTTTGAATCTGTTATTCATTCAATATAATCAGTCTCTGGTCCCCATACAGTTCAAGGCATACATCATTGTTCCTGTCCCCAAGAAACCAGTGGCTTCCTGTTTTAATGACTACCAACCTGTTGCACTGACATCAGTCATTATGAAGTGCTTCAAGAGACTAGTCAAAACTTCCATCTGCTAATCCCTTCTTGTACTCTTGGACACTCTTTGGTTTGCATATAGACCAAACAGGGCCATGATGCAATCGACTTAATAACACACACTGCACTTACCCACCTGGACAAAGGGAGTACATATGTGAGAATGCTCTTCATTGATTACAGCTTGGCATTCAACACCATCATTCCCTAAAAACACATCTCTAAGCTCACTGATCTTGGACTGAAGACCTCCATCTGCAGCTGGATATTCGATTTCCTGTTGGGCAGACCCCAAGTGGTGAGAGTCAACAGCCACACCTCCTCCTCACTGATCCTAAACACGGGTGCACCACAGGGCTGTGCACTCAACCCCCTCCAGTTCTCAGTGTTCCCTCACGACTGTGCTACCAGGCACAGTTCTAACATAATCATCAAGTTCATTAATGACATAACCATCCTCTGCCTCATCACTGACAATTATGAGACAGCCTACAGAGAGGAGGTGAAGTTACTGATAAGATGGTGCCAGCACAACAATCTCTCTCAATCTCAGTAAAACTAAAGAAAAGATTGACAACAGGGGACAGCAGGTAGTTGCATGCTGAAGTAGGAAGGGTCAGCAGTTTCAAGTTCCATGGTGTACACTTCACTGAGGACCTCTCCTGGTCAATATACACAAACATTATGGTCATGAAAGCCCATCAGTAGCTCTGTTTCCTGAGGAAATTGAGGAAGTTTGGCATGAACACCAGCATCATCACAAAATTCTACAGGTGTACCTTTGTGAGCTTGCCAATAGGCTTCATTGTGGTCTGGTATGAGAACGGTCCTGCCCAAATCACGTCAGAGAGTGGTTGAAGCAGCACAGCACATCATAGGCAACAGACTCCTGGTCATTCAGGACACATTCCACCAGTGGTGCCTTGGGAAGGTATGCAGCATCATCAAGGAACACAGCCACCCAGAATGTACACTGCTTTACCTGTTACTGTTTAGAAAAAGTTTCAGGAGCATGGCTGCACGCACCACCAGACTTAAGGACAGTTTTTATCACCAGGCCATCAGGCTTTTCAACTCCGGCACCTAAATATTCCACAACTAAACATTCCACCTCGCATATCTGTCTTCTGCCCACTGCACTGTTATTGCACTGATTACATATATCGCATATCATTTTTCTTCCCTCCCTATAGTGTTATATTTCTATTGATCTAATCTCATTTTTAAATTACACCTGTTCCTAATTTTTTATACTATAGTGCTCTTATTGCTGAGTTGCCCTGTTTCTCATCCAACACATTTTATTGTACCGTTGACCCTGTGTTACCCTACGTGTGATTAATGAACTCGAACTTGAATTTGAACTTACATACGGGTCATAATGGACCCTGAGCAGAACCTGTACAAACACAGAACTGTACAAGTGCAGCACCTGTTCGAGAGAGTGTTTTTTTTTCTTCTTTTTATTAATAATTTTTCTTAATTTTGGGTTCCTTTTGGAAAGGTCACCAACTTTCAGGCCGAAAGTAGTAATACATTTAGACTGGTTTCAATGCCTTTGAACGTCAAAACCGCACACCACACTCCACCAAGTTATAGGTACTTGATGAGCCAATAGCGGCCGCGGACTCTTCATAACATTAAAATTCCACCAATCAGGAGACGCACAGAGGGCGCGTCATAAAAGGCAGGACTTCCTGGGTCAGTCTGGAGTGTGGGTGTGTGGCTGCTTTCCTCACTGAGCGCTGATCCAGGATCAGGCTTTTCATTCGCGTACCGCATTTAAAATATAACTGTGTAAGACAAGAGCTGAACGGAGAGCTGATTTAGACTGTCAACACGGGCAGCAGCGTGAGGGGTGAGACATGACTCTAATCTAGCTTTTTGTACACTCCAGAAACTTAGAAATTGCGAAAGTCGAAGCTTACTACATTATATTACTGGTCTGGTTTGTTTGATTTGCTCTTTTTTGTAGTAGGAAAACTACAGTCCTAATTTACGGGCGACACGAGCTTATTCTCCTGCTGAATGTCATCCTGCTCCCCGGTATATGTGCGGTAATAACATGTCCGCGCCGCTTCCTGCCATTGTTCCGGCCGCCCGCAAAGCTACAGCGGCGGTAAGACACGCGCACACACACTCAAGTACGCACGGGGAATGAGCGAGCGAGCGAGAGAGAGAGAGAAAGAGAGGTCTGCACTTCTGTATCGTAACACAGGCATATTTGCATGGCACCAAAATGAACTTACTTAGAAACAACACGTGTCCAAATCTCTGTGGACACCTGACCACCACACCCATATGTGGTTCTTCCCCAAACTGCTGCCATAAAGTTGGAAGCACACAGTTGTCTAGAATGTCTTTAAATAATGTGCTGTAGCATTGCAGTTTCCCTTCACTGGAACCAAGAGCCCCAAACCTGTTCAAGCATGACAAACCATGAAGACTTTTGCTGTGTGTCTTCCATTAGCACACTTCCATGTAGTACTCTGCACACATGTACTTACTAGCATAGTGTGTGAATTTTAACAGGGTCATGTTGTCTTAAATCAAACATGGCAAGTTGTGCACTTCCTGGAAGTGACGATCGTAATATTTGATCATGATTGTCGCATCACCTGCCAAAAAAATTTGCCAATTTATTTTTGCTCACCTCTTAAATATGAACGTGTTTTTAATTTTTCTCCTTTGTTTGGGTTTCATTTCACGTGCCGTGGAAATTGTCACCATTGCTGTCAACGACATGTCTTCGCATGCCCAACTGGCTGAAAATAGGTCCCTCCTCTTCTGCTGCATAGCCAAGATGTTGAACGTTGAGTGTGAGAAGTGTCCAGTGGTTCACACTCAAATTTTTGACCTTTGAGTACACTATCCGGGTACCTGTAGTGCACTGCATGTTTATATACTTGTCAGTGTGAATGCACTTACAGTTGCACTCAAAATAGCATGTGTAAGTGCGGATGTACGCAAATTGAGACACACAGATGGTGTGCCAAGGTTGGAGTGAAAGAACTCGAATGTCCTTCCCAGAGTTCTGACCTCAACCCCACTGAACACCTCTGGGATGAACTGGAACACTGACTGCACCCCAGTTATCCTCTCTGAACATTCAATTCAATTCAATTCAGTTTTATTTGTATTGTTCTTTTAACAATGGACATTGTCACAAGGCAGCTTTACAGAAATATGCAAATTCTTGTTACATACTTTAAACATGTGAATTTATAAACGTATCCCTAATGCGCAAACCAGTGGCGATGGTGGCATGGAAAAACTCCCTGAAACATGAAGTAGAAACCTTGGCAGGAACCAGACTCAAAAGGGAACCCATCTTTATTTGCATGACACCGGATAGTGCGATTACAAAGAACTCACTTCTGTAACTGTTCTATGGTCAGAAGTGCAACTGTGTAGCCAAGAAATTCATTTTAGTTTTAACAGTCTATTTTGTTGAAGTTATCAGCTTTTCACTGATGAAGACTAGAGTGCAAAACTGTTCATATCAGTTGAGGTCCTTAAGTTGCCATGGCAATTGTAGGCCTAAGCCATTGTGGCAAAGCTGTTTGCCTCAACAATAGTCCAAAGCTGTCTTCACAGTTTTTAAGTGTATCTTTAGGCTGTTCATATGGGGCCATCCTCGAAAGGAGCGAGTGGTTTCCAGGTGATAGGAACTCCAAGCAGATGTAGGCTATCAGGATGGATCAGGCAGGTCCGAAGGGCAGAAGGTGTCAGGATCATTGGTATCTCAGGAGTAGCATGTAGAGAGAGAGAGAGAGAGAGAGAGACACATCAGTGTCCTCACTAATGCTCTTGTGGCTGGATGAGAAATATCCTGCGGTCATGTTCCAACATCATGTGGAAAAGCCTTAAACTACATGCACAAGGTAGACCAGCAGGGTGTGTAGTAACTTCTTGGTAATACCAAGTATGCGCTAAGTGTACAGTGTTTAAAAATCACAGGAATGATTATTTATTTGAAACATTTGTACCAGTATCTCTCTCTCACACACACACACACGCGCACACGCGCACACACACACACACACACACACACACACACACACACACACACACACACACACACAC
>JAQMYM010000001.1:15569868-15598439 GCA_030014255.1 Parauchenoglanis ngamensis
ACCAGATGCCGTCTTCATTTGCCAAAACTGCACTAGAAGCTGTACATCTAAAATCGGGCTCTATAGCCACCAAAGACACTGCATTCAAGCCACGGAGCAACCAAACCGGATGCAGAATTCCATAGTCTCTTGAGACTGAGGACGCCACACACTCAATAACAAATCTACCCAAAAAAGTCTAAAGCATTTGAAGATAATCCATAGGGCATTAACCAGTTCTGGTAGTGTCCAGCGGCTGTGCTGAACACTGTTTTCAACTTGCCCCAGCCCAAATGTGGATGAGGTTGTAAGCATTTTGTAGATCCAATTTGGTGAAGATACGGGCTGAGCGTAGATGCTACAGGGCAGATGGCACAAGTGGAAGTGGGTAATGGTACTTTACGATTCTGTGGTTGAGGCCTATGTAAACAATGCAAGGGTGCAAGGCTTCTCCTTTTTTTCTCAACAAAGAAAAATCCTGCAGAGGCTGGAAATGTTGACAAAGTAACCTTGAGCTAGGGCCTCTTGCACATATTCTTCCATAGCTTTGTGCTCTGCTTGTAACAGCGGATAAATATGACAATGTTATGCCGTAAGTTCCAAGTAGCATGTCACTATGGCACAGTCATAGTTTTGATGGGCAGGCAAACCAGTGGCTTTAGAGTTACTAAATACATCCATGAAATCATATTCCTCAGGGATCTGAACAGTCAGGAGAGTTTCAGGACTTTCTATGGTGGTTCTATGGTTTCTATGAGACATATACCTGTGAGTACAAGTCTGCATACAATTCTGTAAACAGTGATCCAACCACATGGTGATCTCCTTTTGTGCCCATGAAATGTGAGGGTTGTGCTTATGAAGCCAAGGGATGCCCAGAACGATGAGGTATTGGGTGCATTCATGACCGTAAAGTATATGGTCTCTTCATGTAGACAGCTTACTGACATCCAGATGGGTTGCATGCAGTGTGATATGTGTTGCTTACTGATGGGTCTCCCATCAGTGGTGCTTATGTTGTCTGAGTTGTACAGCTTAGACTGAGGAGTCTGAAGTTTGTGAGCAGTGGCACAGTCAATGAAGTTCCCAGCAGAGCCAGAGTCAATCATGGCTGGAAGGACATGAGCATTGTCTGGGTGCACAATCTTAGTTTGCAGAATAAATGGAGGAAAGGAAATAAGAGGATTTGCACATACTGCAGGCCAGTCTATGGCCTAAAGTCTATGGCTAGGTGCTGGCGGTGATGTGGGTACGTACCTTCCTCTAAATCTAGGGAGGCTTTGCCATTGTGGCAAGCCAGTTCAGTGACCACATTATTGTTGAGCATATAACCGGAACACTGCTGTCAGGGCTAGTTCGTTCCAGCCACTCTCTGCCACTAGCATGCAAGGTAGAACCAGGTGCAAAGGTGTCAGGTGCAGGCATGGACATGACATACATTTTTATTTTAAAAAAAAGAAAAAAAATTGGTTCAAAAGTTTTCATTTATTTTGGGTTTTTTTCTGAAATCAATACAGGGTCAAAATTATACATACACCATCTTAGATTATAAATTCAGTGATGCTGGAAGTTGTGTTTTAACTTGCCAAGGCCAAGGCTTCAGAAGTTCATGTTACTGAACATGATTGACTACAGCTGCTAGATTCTTTGTACACAACATCAAAATGAATTGTTTGACAAGTACAAATTAATAGGAGTTTGCCAACATCAAGGTCTGAAAGAAGACTTAAACTGTCACCCTTATCTGAGAGGAAATTGGTTCAGATGATCAGGAACAACACAGAAAATATCAACTCAATGAACTGGAAGCTGCTGAAACACTGTCTACAGTCAAGCGAGTTTAAATCACTATGGACTGAGAGGCTCCCATCCAAGAAAGAAACCCCTGCTCCAAAATCGACACCTTCAAGATTGACTAAAGTTTGAAGCCTACCGCATGGATAAAGAAAAAGTTTTATGGAGGCAAATTTTGTCATCAGATGAGATAAAGATTAAGTTGTTTGGCCACAATGACCAAAGGTACAGAGAAACACTGTACCAACTGTTGGTTCATGGTGGTGGTAGCATCATTCTCTGGGGCTGTTTTACTGCAAGTGGAACTGGTACATTGCACAAAGTGGATGGAATAATGAAGAACCTCAGAATTTCAGAATAACCTTAAACCATCAGCTAGATGGTTGAAACTTGGACACAATTGGGTGTTCCAACAGGACAATGACCACAAACACACATCAAAGCTGTTTGTGGAGTGGATAAATCAGGCTAAGATTAAGCTTCAAATAAGTCCTGACCTCAAATCTATTGAAAATATGTGGAATGTGCTTAAAAGTTGGGTTCATGCCAGGAAACAAATTTAATTGAACTCTTTCAATCCTGGCAAGGAAAGTGGTCAAATATTCAACCAGAATTCTTCTAGAAGCTTGTTGAGTGCTACCAAATGCATCTGGTCAAGGTGAAATGTACTAAGGGGCATTTAACCAAATATGTATAGTTGTATAATGTATAGTTTTGACCTTGTAGATTAATTTTGACCCTGTGCTAATTTCACAAAACCTAAAATAAATTAAAACTTGTACACCAAATTATTCTTTTTTTTTCTATTAAAGATGTATGTTGTACAATCGTTCTTCACCCAGAAAAAGAATAATTCAAAGAAGTCATCAAAAGTCCAATATCATGGCATTCATGTCAATAATAATTGTATGCAACCTTTTGACTGCAACTGTAGTAGTGTAGCCATTAGCTCACTATAGTCTCTTAGCTGAACAAAAACATTTTTATTAGAGGCTTCCAGTGCAACCTAAGTGGATGAAGAGCTTTTTAAAAAACCTATTAACAGATAATTTTACTAATTTTAAGCATTTATTTCTGGAAAGAAGCAAAATTATCTGCTAACATAATAAGACTATTTTAAGCTTGAAATTAGTAGAAATGTACTGAAATACGCTCAATAAAGTTATATCTTTCTTTTATTGTAATCTTATAACATACAGTAGATAGTTTACACTTGTCATGATTCTGCCCCTCGCTGCAAGCACGGCATGCATCATTGTCTCCGTATTATTAGCACACACTTCTGCATTATGGCGCGAACAACATAGGACTACAGTTCCCATGAGCGCACACACCCAGCCAGGTCACATGACCAGTAATTGGATGCCGGTGCTTCCAATTCACGGACAATCATGCCGGTCTATAAAAAGACTTCCGTATGCGCTTCATCTTTGTGGAGCATTAGTTTAACTTCCGAGTTGCCATTGCCAAGCCTGATATATACCGCGTTTGTTTTCCTGTGTTCGGACTCTGCTCATGTTTTTGTTCTTTGTTTTTGAACTGTGACATCTGTCTTATCTGAGAATGTTTGTTAACTCCAGAAACTCAGAATTGAACTGTCTATTTCCTAATATCCCAGCTCAGGTGATTTACTTCAACACCCATTTACTTCTCAGCTGAAATGAAACCATCAACACTATTTACTCTTTAGCTGACCTGGAACCAATCAAGTTTGTTTGTCTTCACTGTCAAATCTGACTGCTCAGCTTCCAAGTTGACCTGAAAACAGTTGACTTTCTTTGCATTCTCTTTCTCTGCTGAGAAATGTGACAGATAGGCCCCTCTCCATGATTCATTTTTATTCATTATAGTTCTGTACTATAGTTTACAAATACTCTCTTGACTAGCAAATACTTTTGACCAAATATTATACAAGTTGAAAAAGTAAAAAAAAAAAAAAAGAAGAAGCAAGAAAATCAAAGCAGAAAACATGATGGTAGTAACAGCAACAATGAGAATTAAAAACATTTCTAAAATGATGGGTTTTAAGAAGTTTCTTAAAACTGGTTTCAGGCTCACCAATCAGAGTACTGAGGGAAACACCCCAAAGTTGAGGGCATGCTGAAACAAAAAGACTCATGAAAAAAATCCATTGTTTTCAGCCTGCTGTGGGGTACAATATAGATGGCTGTGAGGAACAAAACTAATCAACAATGAATTGGTGGTTATGTGTGGACATATGTCAGGTGATGTTGGGATTGTAGTTCTCATTTTGGGAATGAATTATGTCAAGTAAACAGAAGTGATTTTTGTGAAGCTAAATAAGGAGGGAAATAAAAGGTTTTGGTAAATCAGTGGGATCGGCGGCAGTTGTAGGGTTAAAACTACTGATTAGTTAATACAACTGATTAGCATTAGTAAAAAAGTTTAAGGATCTGTGACAATGTTCAGTGGACGGTAAGGGACTATGATTGGTTTTAAAAGCTTATTGAATGTAGAAAACAGTGTTTTAAGAGCTTTACTAGCATTGTTATAGTCAGTCAGATGTTGTTCATACATTTGTAAATGAGTAATTAGTCAAGACATTCTCTTCCCAGTATTGTCTTTCCAGCTCACAGTTTTTGTATTTAGGAGGGTTACTTTAAAAATGTATTCTGGTACAATTACTAATTACCAGCTAAAAATGTAGACAGTAACTTAATCTAAAGACCATAAAATTAAAGTAATGTTACTGATTATTTTCCATTAATTTTGGATTACCTCAATACCATATATGTGGATGATGACAGCATTTTCTCAGCTGGAGGGCAGAATTTGCACCATATTGTGATGTTCCCCCTTTCTGTTTTAAAGACAAAATAATGGTGGAATTTCCACCCAGTGGACACATTTTTTTCACTAGAGGCCATGATAATGAATCGGTGATTGAAAGATTAGCTATGGTTTCACTTGAGACCAGAGCAGTGATATGAGACTCATGAAGTGTTGCGTGCACATGTGCATGTAGTATATTGTTCTTATTTAGGGCTGCAACTACCAATTATTATTATTATTATTTTTATAATTATTTTTTTTATTTGATTATTCTTAGGGTTTAATTGAATAACATTTATTTATTAATTATAATAAATAACATTATAACATTATTTATAATAACATTGATTATTCAATTGGTTTTATTTTTTTTAAATATTATACATAAAAGATATTTATTTACAAATATTTATTTGCAGCATTTTAATCAGCACTACTACAAACCTTTTTCTTAACTAGGCTTAATTAAAAAGCAGATCACTAATTACAACATTAGTGATATTTATCACATAACCTGTAAAAGCATGAGAATATTATCAAGTGCTCACGTTGACCAAATGAATGATTATACACATTCAGTAAAACCATTATATATGAATGGTAGTGAATATACACTCAGACCAGCTCAAGGTAATAGTATGTGGCCTACTTCGTTTACTGCTGATCACTTTTTTAATCACTTACCACACTTTTTGTGGCTGTGTGTCTGTATTCCCAGCCATGATTTGTTCAAATTTCGAACAGACACATTCAAAATAAAGATAAAATAAATATCAATTCATTTTGCTTGTGGTGTGTGTGCAAGAGGAGAATCAGTTTCAGTGTGTGTAATCGACTCCAAAGATTTGCATTTGACTCTCAGCTTTCTCTGCCCAAGATTAGTGAATCAACGCTTTCTGGGGTCTTTTTAAGTTAACTTTTTACTTCTTTTAAGCCTATTGATTCAAATAGCTTCACTAGTTGCTGCTTAGCAGAGCATAATAAAGCTGTTCTGGACAATTCAACCAAGAACCATACACTTCTCCTCACAATCCCACAAATGAATTGAATTGATACTCACATTAAAACACAAGTTATATCATGAAGCCAGCAGGGTAGTGTACTGTAAAGAGTTTCATACTGTAGAGAAAATCCTTCTGATATTTCTGCTCCACCATTTCACTCAAATGTTTTTATGAAGTGACACAGGGTGTGTGCAGTGTGCTTCATAATGCAGATAAACTAATAATGAAATTGGCAATCATATTTATTATCTATTTTTATTGATTTTGTTGATTATTTGTTTCATAATATTGTAATCCTGTAAATAATTCATATTTTTAATCCTTATTAAAATATCCCTATTAAACTTTTTTTTCTATAATGGAATAAAGTTACCTTTTTTGTATCCTAATTATGTAACACCATTCCATGTTGCATCCGCAAAGCCACCAGCATTGCAGAAGATCCCACACACCCCTCACACACACTCTTCACCCTCCTGCCATCTGGCAAGAGGTACCGAAGCATTCGGGCCCTCACTACAGACTGTGTAACAGTTTCTTCCCCCAAGCCATCAGACTCCTTAACGCTCAGGGACTGGACTGACACACACACACGCACATACACACACAAATGTACATTCATCTACCTCTACAATTCTTGCACATTCAATTTGGATTAGCGCTGCACTGTCTTGTCAACTGATGTTGTTAGCATCATTTTGTCATTAGGTTAGAGCGACTGGCCTTGGGAGAATCTGTGTTGTCTTATTATCAATACTATTCTTTTCCTTTCTATATCTAATCTATATTGTATTATTACATTAAATACATTTCATTATTAAGTTAATTAGTGCCGTTGGAGTCTCCACAGTACTGCCATGTCTAACATTATCTCTGTGGAGACCCGTTCCAACATTTAACATTATACTGTGAAGTGAGATTAGTGATATGTTGAACTAAACATAAAACTTGAAGTGTGTTCATATTTGACAAACAGAGGCAGATGTTCCTGTGGACTTTTTTCTTTTTTTGAACTTTTAAATCTGAACGTTTTTGTGTAAAATTTCAGTTGTTCACTTTAATCTGTAAACTAAATGACAAGTTAAAAAAGGCAATAGCCACAAACCTTTGCCTCTGGTTGCCAAATTTGAACTCACCTTGGACTTTAGGCTAAACTTACCACTTTTCTTGTTCTGGGAGTATACCCTCTGCAGTCAAACATATGAGTTTATTTATACTCATTTATATGAGTAATATAAATAAAATGTATGGCATGGTTTTAAACTACAAATTATTTTGTAAATTATATTTAGCACTGTAGGTCAGACTAGAGAGCAAAATGAAAAGGTGTTGCATAGCATTTTCTTTGTTGTGAGAATTTAAATATGATAGAAATACATGAAATGAAATTCAATGCTTTGTGGTACTAGTGTGGGGTGGGAAGGTGGATTGTTATTCTGTTATTATTCACTTCATATACATTGCATTTCTTTTTTCTTGATTATATGTTAGACTGTATACTGAATCTAAAACTTAATACAAATGTTTTGGCAAAGAAAATGATTTTGAGTCTATTGAATCTGTGAAAGAAAAGAAAATATCTCTGAAGGTTGCTTACAATTAAATAAATAGTAATAGGTTAAGTGCTTAATTTAAAAATTGATTTTACACTGTCTCATGTAATTCACATGCATAGAAAAATCACCAGAATGCATGAAATTAAGTCTGAAATTTAACTTTGTCTAGGGTGATAACCTCCACTCCCTGCTGGATCCCCATTCAACCCATTTTAATTTTATACATATTTGTAAAATATGTTAATTTTGTACACGTTATAAATTTATAAGTTCATCCTCCCCTCATAAATCGAATAGTCAATAGGCATTGAGCAGCACTAGCCAGTTATGGGTATCTGTGAACACATGCATACAGAGGGGGCAGATAGCGCTGTCCTCTGAGTGTGCTGCCCCCTGGTGTCGTATGTGCAGCAGTTCAACAAGCTCCGCTTTCTTCACAAGTCTCAGAGGAAGCATATGATAGCCTCGCCCTCCTTGGTTGGTAGTGTCATTTGATGGGGGAGAATGCCTGATGGGGGGGAATTATACATGACTAAATTATGGAAGAAATTGGGGGGGAAAATATTGAGGATGTTATAAGTATGTTTGGGAAATTTCTCTAGATCTCAAATAATAATAATAAAAATTATTATTATTAAGCAAATTATTATTAATATTATAGTTGTTGCTATTATTATTATTGTTGTAGTTAGGATCAAAATCATATAATCTAATTAGATCGTGTAGATTGACTTTCTTTATTAAAATATGAAAATATTCACTATTAGTAAAAGGGGGAAAGGAGACAGTGGACAGTTGTTTAAATCTTTTCTCTTGCCCAATGTTTGTCATCCTTATCTGCAGAAAGTGCATCTTTTTACCCAATGTTCTGGGCCCTTATTTATCAACATTTCTTAGAATAGGTTCTAAATTCTGTCTTACGAAAAAAATGTAGACAGTGCATAAGTATAAAATATCATACGCACACCATCATGTAATCAGCGCTGCTAAATCCCATATGTCCTAAACCACCAAACCTGTGCACATTTGGGGTCATTCGTATATTTGTATAAATATTTCTTTAAAAACCATGTGAATATTCACTTTTTTCCTTCATTGGCACAATGGCAAAGGAGCAAAAAAAAACCTAGTGTAAGGATTAGTGCGCTTAGTTTCTCACTCTAACATAGGTTCCAAATCATTGCATAAATCTATCAATATCAGTGGTACCTACTCAGCAGCTACTCTGTGCGCTCAGAAAACAGATCAGCACGCTCTCTGAAAACACACTACCTGTTAAATCTTCCAGTAATGTGGGATGAACCATATTACAATTTCAAACAATCACAGATGTCTTTTGCCTATTTTTAGGAAATTAGGCTGTGTGTTTCTCAGTTAGGCTGTTTCTAATTAAACAAAATTACTAATTGAGTAATTATTAATCAGAGAAAATACAGAACATATGTGAATGTTGAGATTGTTTAATGCATGGTGTGGCACTCACAATGCCTTCTATTTCCCTGTTCTGCCCTCTTCTGCCACCAAATGTTGTGCATAAGCATGGTCAGAGTTTCACACACATTTCTAAATAAAAGTGCATAAATTCCACACTTTGCATATGAATGACCATGCGTACCCAATATACACACATCTATGTGTATGCAGTGTTGATAAATGAAAGCCCTGGTCTGTTGCAGTGGCAGTCTATTATTCCGACAGCAGCCACTATGACAAAAGTATGACCATATAATAACAGTAAGGTGGCAAATAATCATTTTTATTATTAGTCTAACTCAAAATGCATCTTTACAAACATTAAAAAGGACATATTATTATTATTATTATTATTATTATTATTATTATTATTATTATGTGTGCACATTTACAGGTCATATTTTTACTCTGGGGCTCCACAAATTTGGTTTTATATATTTTTCATTTTAAAAAATAACTAATGGGTAATTGGTGTTTCAGATAATTTATAAACCATTTCCAGAATCCAAAGCATTGTTTTTGTTTTGAAAGCATGTGACCACTATCTCCTATCTCTCTGTGCAACAAAACCTTGGCAAATTCACTGTCAGTAATCACTTCAAAACCCTTCTCAAACTTTTTCTTCACCTACATGTCATGTGTGGAAGCTTTGAACGAAATGTTTGTCAAAAGCCAAGCCTTGTTTGTATCATGATATAATACTTGTATTGTCTATTTCTGCCTTTGAAAGTATTCCTCACATGTTTTGTTTTGGATTTGGTGTGCCTATGTTTTAGTGTTTTCTTTGTTTCTCTTGTTTTTGCATCCGTTTCTGAATGTCATTAAAGAGTTTCCCATACAATTACATCCTGCCTGCCTTCTTCTCTGACAGAACACTCTATACACACCATGAATATATTTGGGAAATGTCACTTCATGGTAGACCTGCCAAGATTCTTCCTACAGCAGTGGGACATTTAGGTACCAGAGCCATATGATGGGGTGGACCATCTCTGTGTGTTCCTTCTCCACTGCCATATTTTTCATGAGAGCCTGGTGGATCCGAAGCCTCCACGGGGACTGTGGGTGAGGTGCATGATCCACTGGCTCATAAGGCCAGCATAATCATGAGCCAGGTACCTCACCACCATTGAACATGTGTGCCTTAAAAACTGTAAACGCTTCTGGGACATGTTAACATGGATCTACTGGGCTCTCTCGGGGGTACTGGGCATCCCAGTTTTTTTCTTTTTGGAGGGGGGCTGACAACATTAGGGATCTCCACCAGCAGGACGAGCAGGTGGCCTGCACTTCAGAGCTCCCTCTGCAGACTGAGAAGTTGATCTGCACTCCATCGCTCCCTCCACAGGCCAGGAAGATGGCCTGCGCTTCAGAGTTCACTCCAATGGCCGACAGGGTGGCAACTGCTCCAAAGCCCCCTACAGTGGCTGACGGAGACAATTGCTCCAGAGCCCCCTCCTGTGGCTCGCATGGAGGCCTTCACTCTGGTGCACCCTTCAGAGGTTGTTTATTCCTCCTGCTACTGGCCTCGAGGACAATGATGCCTCTAAGCCTGAGCCTGCTTTCACACCTAAGCTGGCATTCTCCTCCTGAGCTTGTGTCCCCACCTGTTCCAGTCTCCATGCCTGTTCCAGTTTCCACACCTGTTCCAGTTCCAGTTTCCATGCCTATCCCTATCTAAGCTCCCATGCCTGTCCTTTTCCCTGTTCCAGTTCCTGTTCCCATGCCTGTTCTTGCTTCCATGCTAATGCCCACACCCATGCTAGAGCCTCAGTCCATGCCAGCAGCCATGTCCATGCCCACGTCAATGCCCATGTCACCGTTTTGTTCCGAGTCTATGCCTATGTCTGTGCCCAAGTCCATGGCCATGTCTATGCCCATGTTCATGTCGACAGCTATGTCAATGCCTATGTTTGTCCACCTTATGACCACCCTTGGGGGAAATTTTGGGTGGGCGCTATGGGATCTGCACCTTCATGGGGTTTCTGTCAATCTGTCCATGCCATGGACTCCTGGCAGTCTCTGTGGCATCCAGACATGGCTGTTGAGGACTGCAAATCCCATCTCTCTCTTAATGGTTCGCAGCACTGAGGCGTGCCTACATTTTGTTTGCATCCATTTCTAATTGTCATTAAAGAATTTCCCCCACAATTATGTTTTCTCTCTCTCTCTCTCTCTCATATATGAGATTGAGAGATAGAGTCAGCCAAAAAAATGTATACATAATTCAGGAAAAGAAAAATTTGTATAAATATTTTAATACTACATTTAAAATCTAAAAAGTGTGGTGGAAATGAAATGAAGTTTCACGTGGTGAAAGGTCATGTGACTGATTACAATATCATATCAAATAGATATCATATCAAAAGTTGGCAGTATGGGCACACTGCAGATCCCATGTTACCCCCTGGCCTAGTATATAGTAAATTATTACACAACTTATTACACAGTTGTAGTAATCCATATTAGGTCAAGATCCACTCAACTAAGTAAAGACAAATGACAGTCCATCATTAATTTATGACATGAAGTGTCTTTTAAGTAATAAAAATGAACAACAGCCATTGAATTAGGTGTGTCCACCAGGTTTGCCTGATGCTGTATATACTTGACACTCACATGCAAGTATTTTGTCTCTTCTTTATTGGTATTTATTACTTTCACTGAAACAGGAAGTCCCACCTTAAGCAGGAAGTCACTCTGAAACCAGGGAATACATGTGAAAGAGTTGCCCAGCTTATCCTAACCTGATGTTAAGTAACAGGGCTATGCAATGATGTATCCTGTATTCTTTTCAAATGCAGTTTTTCATTTTGGAAGTAAGTAGCAATGAAGATGTCATTAGATATTTTTAAATAATGTCTTAGAATGTATTGAACAAATACAAAGAGAAACTGCAGATTATTTTGTTCATGAGAGCAGGTGTGATGTCAAATGAATATTTTCTGTGATTTAATTTTTTTTTAACAATGATGTGTGACATTCCGTTGTCAACATCAGCACCATGTGTTTTTGTGACAAAGTGCACAGTTGTGGTTTTACACAGAAAAAAAACTAAAATTTCTCAAACTTGGGAAATCAGCAACACAGACCCTTCAAATGCTTCAGCAAGAGTACAGCAATGAAGCAGAGAGCTGGGTGAGGTGTTTTGAGTGGTAGTCACACTTCAGGAGGGGCTGACGTCAGGGTGATGCAATGATCCTTATAAACAATGCGTTCAATTACTTGGCCATTTTTGAAGGATGTGCTTATGAAGCATTTCAATGGTCTCCATTGCCGATTTCAGGAGTTTTACATAGAATGTGATATTTTCTCTCTGCTCCTTCAAACTTAAAGTTTGAAGTCAATAGTAAAATCACAAATGCCACATGCACATTGTCACAAAAATGCATGTCACGATGCTGGCCCGGTCACATACATACCTTCTTCTTTCTCACACACACACACAAACACGTGTGTGTGTGTGTGTGTGTGTGTGTGCAAAACAAGAAGGTAAGCATGTGAGAGGACCAGAATTATATTCATTAAAGTACTCTTTGTAATAGCATTTAATTAAATGTTTAAATATTTTAACATGTTTTACACTTCATATACTCTGTAGCATTTGGCATATTTATTCTTTTGCCTGTTAGTTGACTACTCTTCGAGGAGAAATTCTGGAAGATGCAGTGCCTTCCACAGCGAGGCATGGCACAGCCCGTGGCCTCCCCCTGAAGGAGGTGCTAGAGTACGTAGTTCCGGAGCTTAACATTCAGTGCCTCCGACTGGCTGTCAACTCCCCCAAAGTCCCTGAACAGCTTCTCAAACTGGATGAGCAGGGGGTGAGTGCTTCATGACCTTCATCATCATGTGTACTTTCACAAATAAATATATAGAAGGGGCCCTTCCATATTACAATTTCACCCATTTGGTGAAGTCTTTGTATGTAAGTATTGTTGTTTATTTTTGTTGAGCCTTTTGATCTGTGGTTGAGTTGTAATACTTTGTAAGCATACTATTATTATGAACAGCACTAGTTCAACTTTGTTCAGTACTAGTTATACCTTACACAATGCGTTATACCAAGATAGATCCATATTAAAGCATTGGAAATAGTGAATAAATTAAGTAAATAAATGAATGAAATTCACTACTGTTAAATGTATAACCTTAAATAGCTTTGTATTACAAGGATTTATTCATCAAAATATTCAGTGCCCTATGGAACACTATCATCCTACATGACACCACTCCCATCAGGATATAAATCATCCTTCATAGCATGAAGGTGATAAGTAACGGTGTATTAATTTGCACTGATCCATCCCTGTAACGGTACAAATGGTCCGAACGCATGCCAGTGCTTCTGTCTCCTACCTTTTTTGGTCAGAGACATGTTGTTGTTGTTGTAATGTGCATGGGGTTGTTGGGAATAGAAAATCAGTGACATTACAGAACCTTTGATGGCATTTTATTAAGCATGCTTTGTTTGTTTCAAGTTTGTTTATACAGTTTTATTTATAGTAATGTTCAATTGAAAAAAATTACCATAAATTGAAGGTAAGTTTTTTGCTGGACAATTAACAGCCAACCACTTTTATAGTATAGAACAGTTTTATTACTGTTAGATATTTGGTACTACTGTACATTAAACATAATTTTCCATGTATTTTATGATAAAATGCTGGTAGCTGTGGTGCCAGAGATGTAGTGTATGAAATGGTATTGCTGCAACCTATACATGAGCATTTTTTTATAACTCCAACATTTTACACTGAAATACTGCCATTTGCAAATCCTGTAGAAGTATTTTCTATAAATCAACAGCAATTAAAAAACAATCAATTAGAACAGTGGCATTTTATCTATTTATAACAAAACACAAGTTATTTAGACCAATTGCAAACAATTTTACAAATTAAACTTTCATACCTCATTGAAAAAAATTCATAAAACATTGTCTCCTGCTTGATTGGATTGAAAACTTTCACCCATACTGGCCCTTTGTGGACACCCCAGGCCACCCCTGTCCTATACCAAGAAGAGTTCTTCATATAAGCTATACAGTATGAATGACCAGATCAGAAATGGTAAAACAGATCATTACAGAACAGCACTATTATGATTGACTAGAGCTAGCAGTTTATAAATAAACAATACAATACAATATAACACAATACAATACAATATAAAATGGGTTTGTTTAAAGTTGTTGGGAGGTGTAAAAACTTTGCCAAATTCTGGCAAATTAATTGTCACCCTCAGCTGAGAGGAAATTGTTTGGAAGGTAAGAGTAGGTGAGAGTAGGTGAGAGTAGAAGAGAGAGAAAAAGGAGAGCGCATGGAAAAAGGGAAATGCCTGGACCAGGAATTGCCATAATGTGATCCTTCACCAGCTGAATGGATTCTTTCAGGAACGTGGGCTGTGGTGAAACTGGACCCACTCCACTTTTCCTGTTGGGAGTGGAATTGCTCCAGTACCAGCAGCTTGATGATCTGTTCCACGTCCTTCTCCTCTGCCATCAACCACCAGAAGAAGAGGAGACTGACCTCATAGAGCTGTATCAACTGGAAGCATCAGTGACACGTCTCAGTTATTTGTGTTACTGGCCCACCCTCTTGATGTTAGAATACTCCAGCTGCATCAATGGCAGCATCTTCCCAGTGGCGAACTGTGCTTCCCCCAGTAGCAAAGGGGAGGATTTGCAGAGCCCTTTCCTCCCCCACCCATTTCACTACACTCCAGACATTCCAGTTGTTGCATGTTCAAAAAGCTCCAAGAAGGTCTCTGACCTGCTCCATGGCCTGCTCCTGCTTGAGGTCGTCGAAGGGCTGCTGCTGCTTATGACATCAATCGAGGAGCACTTGGTGTGGTGTTTGGTGGAGGATGGTGAAGAATTGACAGTCTCTCTGAGTGGGGAGGCTTGCTTGGCAGCATCTGAATAACATCCTGATCCTGGGTTTCAGCGTCACTGTAGATGGTGAGGAGGAAGACTCGGCAGGCAGAATTTTACCAGAGCTCTAAGCTCATCTTTATTCAGTCTGTGATTTTCAGTGCCCTTTTAAAAACTCAACAAAAAAGGACACATCAGAAGAGGATCTGTTACAGACTTACAACTTTCGCTGTGCACGTTCAAGTTCATGCTCCTCTGCATGTGTATGGACACGTGTATGCATGCGTGTCTCACAAGCTCCACCAACTATTACACTCTCTCACTGGTCACAGGCGTTACTGAAAGCACAAAGAGACACAAATAAGTAGACTGGTGGTAATAGGGTACAAATGAGAATCATCACACATTGCTGGTTCAATCCATATCCTTTCCATCAGCAGCTGATGCCTGACCACACCCCCACTGCCACAGTACCATTTCCAAAAACATATGCCAGTGGCTACACTAAATTGCCCCTAGGTGTGTATAAGTATAAGAATGTGCACAATGTCCTGTGACAAACTGGCATTCTATCCAGGGTGATTCCTTCCTCATGCCCAATGTTCTTGATAGGCTCTGAATCCACTGCAACACTGACCAGGATAAAGGAGTAACTGAAGATGATTAAATAAAAAACCTTGAACAGCCTTGTGAATGATTGCTATTTTACCAATAATGATGTAATGTGTGATATGAGATTTTCACAATATAGTTTGTTTACAAGGTGACAATTTGCTGATGAGAGTGAATTCCAGTGTTTCTGCAATAGACTCCAGATCCACTGCGACACTGCCCAGGATCAAGTGCTTACTGAAGTACACAAATAAATCATTCATTATATCTGAGGAAATTTTAGGGGAATAAAAAGCAAAACTTTTAATTAAATAATAACTCGTATGTTTCATACATAATTTAAGTTTATTCTGATTATATTATGTTTTTCAGACTATTTCATGAATTGAACTCTCTGTTAACACCCCTTGGGTTAATGTGTTTGGCTAGTGCCTTGTTTTGACTCAATTTTCCTCTCTTAAAGATGAAATGACATGGTGCAGTTGTTTTCTGTCAGGGTAAATGGAGAATGTTTTGAGTTCATTAAAGTGAAATAAAATCCAGCAGTGTGTTTGAGCCGTCATTAATTTGAGTAGATTTTATTTTACTAAAAATGATTAAATAGGCCTACAACAAACAGTCTTTTAAATGCTGTGTATTTGCTTTTCTCATCTTCTGCATTGCAGACATGTTCAAAAAGTTGATAAACAGAGATGGTTGGTTGTATAGTAGCAGTAGTAATAAATGCATTATTCCTCTTTGGGATTGAAAGGTTTGCTGTATAATGTGTTTATCTGTATAGTAGTTCTGCAATTGTCAATCGGTATTAAAATTACATGAAAAAAGAGGGAAATGGGACTCATGGAGAAATTCTGAATATACTACAACTTCACCAAATATAGATGTAGTTTGTTACTGTATTATCAAACATTAACTAATCAAAATTCCAAAATTCAAAATGTATGTCTGCCTGTCTGTTTTTCAGCTAAGTTTCCAGCACAAAGTGGGTGTGTTGTACTGTAAGGCAGGTCAGAGCACAGAGGAAGAGATGTACAATAATGAGAGTGCTGGACCTGCATTGGACGAGTTCTTGGACCTGCTTGGACAGAGAGTGCGACTAAAGGGCTTCAATAAGTACAAGGCACAGCTAGATAATAAGAGTATGCACCCAAAGCATATGTATATTTGTCTGATTTCTTTATATCTACTTATACGTTATTTGTTAGTGGTATATGCAGTTATGCATAGTTTGATAGCATTGTGAATTCCACTTAGCCCAAAACCTAGTTGTTTCTGCCTGAAGGATAATACATGGCTGTAGATGCACCACTCTGTTTTTTAAACATGTTGGTGCATGGAGACAGGCAGGTGAAAGAGAGACAGCTGAATTTCATCACAATTTGCTAACCAGTATTTTTTTTAACTTGTTCTCTATAATTAAGGACACCAACAAGATTTTTTTAATATTATTTCAACCTCTTTATATAAATGATTTCTTGTCATCAATGGCTACAGACCAGTCTTGTTCTACATAGGTGTCTGATATGGAAGCTGAAATTATTATTATTATTATTACCAGTTATATTTCTGCTGTGCCTTGTCTGCATGCCTTTGTCTCAAGGGTCTTTCTTTGTTACAGTGGACTCTACAGGAACCCACTCGCTTTACACTACCTACAAGGACTATGAACTAATGTTTCATGTGTCCACTCTCCTACCCTACACACCCAACAACAGACAACAGGTCAGTTATTTTATTTTTAATAATTCCACCAGAGAACCTTTTTTTTATAAAGAGAAACGTAATTTTGAGTCCACCCCAAAAGTGCATGTCTGGGAGTCAAAGGGAGTGTAAGTCATTTGCCACACCTGAATACATAGCCTTATGATGATAGACCTCTCAAATGGGCAGAACCTTGTAACCAAATTTCAATCATCACTGAAACAGTAATGAACATGATTGACATCTCAAACTTAACCATATTAGTGCCTTGTGAAGCTAAGAGATGAGCTAGACACTCAGGTGAATGCTTTCCAGTGTGGTGTCAGATCTATGAAGCACCAGTTGTACAAGGCCCACCAGGATGATCCAATATCCCAAAAAAGCAGTTTCCTTGAGACTTGTAGCAGTCTCCAGGCTAAGCTCAGAGAAATGTGGAACTACTGGTTGAGCCATAGAGTTGATGAGATTGACGTTTATGCCTCCAATCACGAGCCACACTTCTTCAATGCTCTGCACACACTGTATGGCCCACAACCTTCTGGAACCTCGCCAATGTATAGTGATGATAGTACAACCCTTTTGACTGATAAAAAGATACTTGAACAATGGGCAGAGCATTTTTGCAATGTCCTCAACCGACCATTTGTCCTGGATGATGGAGAGGCGTTTGACACCTTTGACGTGATAAATGGCATGAGACGAGTGTGTCCTGGCCCCGATCGTGTTCAACATGATGTTTACTGCCATGATGACTCATGCCTTCAGAGACAGTTGCGATGGTATACCCATTATGTACCACACCGATGGGGGACTGTTTAACCTTTAAAGGCTGCAGGCTAAAGGTGCTGAACAACATCATTCACGAATTTCTCTTTGCTGATGTCTGTGCCCTAACCAGCAATTCAGAATCCGGTATGCACTCTAGTATCGACGATTCCTCTGCAGCCTGTGATGACCATGTGCTCACCATAAACAATAAGAAAACTGCAGTAATGTAACAGTCAGCATGAGACAACAAGTATGTTGAACCTGCCATTACAGTTTAGGGCAGAGACTTGCCTACTAGCAAATTTACATACCTTGGCAGCATACTGCCCAGATACATCCTTGTTGAAGAAGAGGTGACCAGTCAGCTTAGGTCAGTGCAGCTTTTGCAAGATTGTGTTCCACTGTCTAGGAGCACAGAGGCATCAGCCTAAAGACCAAATTGAAAGTGTATAGGGCTGTCATCATACCAACTTTTTGGTATGGATTTGAGACCTGGACCGTGTATGTCAGCCATGCCAGGAGGATCCAGCACTTTCACGCTACCTGCCTGCACCGTCTGATGCGTATCCATTGGCAGGACCGTATCCTTGACACAGAGGTCCTCGAGTGTGTCTGACTATGCAGCATCTACAGTCTGCTCCAGAAGGCCCAGCTCAGTTGGGCAGGGCATTGTTTTATTGAACCAATGAAAGCCGAGAAGGTCTGCAGAATGTTCTGAATCACTGCTCCAATGAAGCTGCTTTTATACAGAAAACCATCCTTAAGTTTAATAACATTCTGACAAATTTATGACAGTATTTACTCACTCCTTGGCCTCTACACAACTGTCATATGAACTCCACCGTTATATTCTGAGCACCCTAAATTTGCCAATATCTCTCTGGTGCAACCACCATTAATACTGATTATTGCCTATGTTATTCCCAATCCATACTCTGGTAGGATATACTAGGATGGTATATACAAACAAGTGTTCTTGCTCTTTTACCCTTTACTAAGTGCCTCTGAGGTCATTGAGCATGTCCACTGTCTCGTGTATGTGTTTTACAAACACCTGTGGAGATCTATTACTGTCTAAGCCTAGTGTCTGCATTTTTTGTTATTAAGGAAGAACAAGGATACAAACTTGTTTTCAAATATGGTAATGCTTTTAGCGACTAATTATCCAGTGGTACGTATACCTAAAGTTTAAGTGAGCCTAAAAATATTATGGTACATATGGGTATAACAACTTGACTTAGTGATTCTAGAATTTAAAATGCCTACATTGACACACAGGTACGTTACACATGACCATAACTGATGTATGCTTGTTTCTGAAGACACGTTCTTTGTTTACTACTGGTATCTAAAATCCTACAAAATCTGAGCTGCACCTACTTAAGGCAGCAAAGGAGAAGGGGGCTAGAAGATAAGCAAGTGCCTGTAACAGCAGTTTTCCCACAGGGTTAGCAGACTTTGTGTGCCTCATGTGTGGGAAGGGGTTTTTGAGGTCATATTAGTCATATCAGCATAAGAAAGAGGAGTATCTAAGAGTAATGTCTATAGTCTTCAACAAATTTGATGGACAAGAAAGAGAAGAGCTGTGTTACTTCTGCTTATAGCGATGGCACATGT
Organism: Parauchenoglanis ngamensis; assembly: GCA_030014255.1. NCBI lineage: Eukaryota > Metazoa > Chordata > Actinopteri > Siluriformes > Auchenoglanididae > Parauchenoglanis > Parauchenoglanis ngamensis. Next base: position 15,589,038 of record JAQMYM010000001.1, read on the forward strand.
ACTCCCAATATTATATCCCACTATGTAATGCAATTACAGATAGGAATAACAGATTGATCATGAAATCAGATGAATCATGATTTATGTTTATTTCCATAAATTCAAATGTTCCTCAGATCACTCACATCAACTCTCATCAAGTTGTTTCAGCCTGCAGACCCTCCACATGCAGGGTATTTTTTTGTTTTTCACACCATTCTGTGTAAACTCTAGAGACTGTTATATGTGAAAATCCCAGATCAGCAGTTTCTAAAATACTTAAACACTTAAATACTTAAAGCCCATCTAATGCAAACAACCATGCCACTGTTAGTCACAGAGAATTTTCCCCATTCTGATGTTTGATGTAAGCATTAACTGAAGTTCTTGACCTGTATCAGCATGATTTTATGCATTATGCTGCTGACAAATGGTTCAAATGGTTCTGCATAAATGAGCAGATGTATAGGTATTCCTGTTCAAATGGACAGTTGTGTAAATGTGGTAATGGAACCCTATTAAGGGCCTCCCCCCTGGTGACAGTGGCTTATGACCATATATTTTAATGGCGCAGGAGGTCATTAATAGTGACATAGCCCCTTGACCTAAATTAGTCTGATGCTATCACATTTGACTTAAGCTATAGGTTTCTATCTAGTGAATTTTTAGAGAAACCTCATAATAGTAAGTTGAGAGTCAACAACATAGTCATACAGCATACAGTCTAGCAACTCGTATTGAGAGGTTTTAGATGTATATCTGTTCAACTGTGTTTGAGATAATATAACTACCCAGGGTTAACAGGTTTCAGCAAAATTTTTCTTTTTCTCAATGTTTGTGTGGATAGTATTTCACAGACATTTCTGATGTATGGGCATTATCTACCTTATAATCCCCTTTCTTTCTCACAGTATTGCAATACATCTTACAATAGAAATGATTCTGTACTTCATAGACTTCCTTTCTGCACTTTCACTTTGCTTTTTTTTTCTGAAAATCTATTACATTTAATTCTGATCATTTGCTAAAAAACAAGATTTTAGTGACTGTACGGTAAGCTTGTGTAATGATATTAATATTGTTAGTAATAATATTAATATTATTGTCACTAAACCATAATACACACAATGCCCAGTGATACCACAATATCCAGTGATGTTTTAGACTTATTTTATTACCACACCTGTGGACCATTTCACATAATGCATAGGAACTCCACAAAAACATCAGAGTACACTTGTGTTAGTGGGGCAGTGATAGCTCAGTGGTCAAGACATTGGACTAGTGATGGGAAGGTTGTGAGTTCAAATCCCAGCACTGCCAAGCTATCACTGATGGGCCCTTGAGCAAGGCCCTTAACCCTCAGATGCTCAGTTGTATAAATGAGATATATGTAAGTTGCTCTGGATAAGGGTGTCTGCCAAATGACATAAATGTAAATGAAGTGTTAGAGAGTAGGGGTAATGTTTAGGTGCACTGTATTATCATTTAGTTGTCTTTTAATGCACACTGTTAAGACCTGCCCTTGCCCCATACATGTTCTTGATGATCTCCACTTTACTGATTGCAATGCTCTCAGTTCTTCTTCTCTTACATATAACTGTCATAACTGTCACATTTCATACTGTAAACCATCTCACACTTGTTTCCTGTCTTTGTTACCCTTGGAAAATTCAAATCCTCTACTGACTGTTTCTTAGTACCATGGACTGGTCCTTGGACCTCTTCTGTTCATTATTTATATTCTCTTCATTATTTACATGTTGCCCCTCAGTCAGATCATTGACAACATTGTTTCCATTTTCACTGTTATGCTGATTATGCTCAGATTTATACTTTATACAAAACTACTTTCACCCTAATATCCTTTATTTGTAATATAAATCATTGGATTCATTCTAACTTTCTAAAATTGAATCCCAGAAAAAACTACATTTCTCATTGGCCCAAAATCTATTGCATCAAATTTGTTTACCTTTTCGCTTTGACATTAATGGGATAACTATTAAACCTTTCTCAGTAGTTCATAACTTATGTGTAATTGGTCAAAAGCCTTTTTATATCTCTGAAACATTGCACATATTTGCCCAAAACTTAGAGAGATGCAGAATCTCTGGTCCATGCCTTCATATGCTTCCATCATGACTATTGTTACTCTCTCTTTATTGGAATTCCTGAATAAACTCTGCACCTAAAACTATCTCTCATTCTAGAAATCTGCTCATATCACCTCAGTACTCTATCAGTTACAGTGCCCAACTGTTTCATTGTGCATCCAGTTTAATCTTCATCCACTTACATAAAGAAGCAATGTTTGGCTTATTGCCATCCTATTTAGCAGAGTTTCTTCACCCATACTCACCTGCTCACTCTCTCAGCTCTGCTGGTTCCTGACTCTTAGCCTCCCAAAATTCAGAGTGGTGCTTGTTGGGACAATGTTTTAACATCATTGCCCCCAATATCTGGAATTCTTTACCTCAATCTCTCCATCTTTGTTCACTTTCCATATTCAATGCCCAGCTTACAACTTTTCTCTTTTCTCAACACTTTAAATATTCTCTCTCACTCTCAACGAAGGTGCTGTAACTTTATTGTTTTTGTTCATGTTGTTCTTTTTCTTATTATTAATCTATGCTGGAAGTCTGTGGCAAGCCCCAGAAGAGATCAATGGAGAATAGATAGGCTGATCTGAGCTGATAGAAAGGCTACAGTAACCTAGATGTCCACTCTGAATCGTAGTGAGTAGAAAAGCAACTCATTTAAACTTGAAGTGCATGGGCGTCAACAGCAGAAGACCGTGTTGGGTACCCCTTCTGTCAGCCAATCTTTGCTGGAATGCCACAGCCTGTTTGAGTGTTGTTTCTGACCATGTGTACCCCTTCATGGCCTCATTTTACCTGTTTTCTTATGGCCACACCCAGCAAGATATTGCACCCTGTCACAAAGTAAGCGTCATCTCAAACTGGATTCATGAACATGACAATGAGTTCAATGTTCTTCAAGGACCTTCCAAGTTACCTTATCTCAATCTAATAGAACAACTTTGGTTTGTGGCATAACATGAGATTTGCACCATGAAAGTGTACCTGAAAAATGTGCAGGAATTGCACGATGCAATAATGTCAACAGGGGCCAGAATATCAAAGGAATGTTTCCAACCTCTTGTGGAATCCATGCAATGAAGAAATAAATCTGTTTTGAGAGCGAAGGCAGGTCCTACCCAGTATTAGTATAGTGTTCCTAATAAAGTGCTCACAAAGTGTATATCCACTTTCCTGATGGATACTGTCTGAATTTCAGGTTTTAACAACCAGAGCATCCTAACACCTGAATGTCTGGCAAATATGTTTGACAAATGAAATGCTTATTAACTTTACTAAGGTGACAAACTCTTCTTCTCACTCACTGTTTAATAATCACAATTGGATGACTTTTATGAGAAGGGAAATAAATAAACTCATTGGAACACAGACAGTGCAACATAAAAGTTGAGCACTCTGACCAGAATCTCATACTCCATGTGTCATGGAGAAAAGACCTCAAAAGCACTCGGGCAGAGACGAAAAGTTTGAAGTTGCAGAAAAAATAAAGATTTATTATTCCGGACTAACAAAGTGAGGCCTACAGCAAAAATGTGCCTTTCCAAGAGCTCATAAGCCTTGTATGCCCTGTAAGCCCACACAATGATTCTAAACTGCTCTCTTTATACCATTCTGATGAAAACCCCTTTTTTAAATTCACACCTCCTGGGTGTCCGCCACCAACATGTACCAGTCTTCCTCTTTGTCTGACTCTACCCTCCATCACTTCCCATTGGTCCATCTTTATTGGTGACATACATTCAGCAGGTGCTTTAGGCCAACCCACAGGCAAGGCCTACTTCCTAAAACAGACATTCTCTACCATCATCTCAGCATCTCAACAGATAAACCCTAATTTTATAATTATAACCTTTCATTTATAATTACTATTTTCTACTATAAATAGAACTATAACACTATATACACACTGCTGTGCAAAAAAAATGAGGCAAACACAATTTGTTGCCTGTTTTATGATTACTTTTCTTGTTTAACATATACAGGTGAAATAAGTAACAGTGTTTCGCAATATTGTATGCATTGTCTGTAGCCAGTGTACAATTTAGAAGGGGATGGCTTTTCCCTTGTTTTTCTTTAGAAAATTCAACCATTTGGGCAAGCTGTCTTACAGACTTTCACAGTGTGCTGCATCAGTTCTGTTCCATTCATGTCTTCCCACAACTAGTCAGTGGTCATAAATTATCTGTGATTTAGTTTGTACCAATGTGTAGCTTAATTGGACACTAATTAAATTGAGGTTAATGACCCTATAACTAGACACTGCCTGGTCTCATCAGTGCCTTAATACAGTTTGTATTAAGCACTGTATTCACTATTGTTATGCTCTGCCTGAAGGGAGAAGCTGATAGTTTTGCCTTAATATGTCTCCACAAAAGTCTATATGCCATGTATCTGTTGTAGTCAAAAGCTGCATTGCTGGTTTTAATCAAGCAGGAAGTGGAATCCTGAGATTCAGAAAATGCAATACAGAGAATTGGTCACACATTTCAAGTGACAGGATCTGTGGCACAGAAGACAGGTTCTGGAAGACCTAAAGTGACAACAAGTCGAGATGACAGAAGGCTGAAAGTGACTGTTCTGAAGAATCGCAAGAAGGCTCTCACAAAATTAACACAGATATTCAGAAATGTGAAAAATGAGGCTGTTTCATGAAGAACAATTACAGGATGACTCAAGAAAGCTGGTTTTTCATCAAGGTGTGCAAGCAAACTGTTGCTTACCACAAAGATTTGCAGACAGACTCAAATCTTTGGCACTTTATGGTCACCACAATTCTCAGTGGTTTCAACATGTTCTCTGGAGTGATGAGTCACATTTTGAGCTGTGTACTGATGCTCCCGAACTCTGTCTTCATAGGTCAAGTGAGGAATTCAATCCAGAATGCCTGTCCATCACTGTGAAACATGGTGGAGGTGGGATAATGGTATGGAGGGTGTTTTCTGCATCTGGTATTGGTGAGTTGGTGTATACATTTTCTGGATGTATTCAATAAAGTAAAATCCAGCGCCCTGCCTCCACATTGTAGCTACAACTGTGCTATTGACCTGCTTCAGGAGCTACACAAATGCACGATCGTTATATATATATCCCCTGTCCCACGCAAAACGCCAAGCAATGGAGAAGTATGTAAGTGAAGTGCTGCAGCAGGGCTACAATGTCCCCTCTATGTCTTCTGCATCAGCTGGATTTTTTTTGTGGAGAACAAGGGAGGAGGCTTACGACCATGCATAGATTACGATGGACTTAACCAAATTATGAATTACCATGGACTTAACCAAATTAGTATATTAAAATATCCTTATCCGCTGCCTTTGGTACCATCAGTTCTGGAACAACTTAGATCAGCAACCATTTTCACTAAGCTGGACCTAAGGAGCACTTACAACCTGGCTCATATTAGAGAGGGTGATGAAGAGAAAACTGCCGTCAGCACTGCCTCAGGTCACTACCAGTAGCAGGTGATGCTATATGTTCTTTCTTGCACTCCATCAGTCTTCCAATGCGTAATCAATGATGTGCTCCGAGAGTTCCTGGGTAAATTTGTCATTGCATACATTGGTGATATCTTTATCTACTCACCAGACTATGAGTCCCATTTACAACCCGAATTCCAGAAAAGTTGGGACGTTCTTTAACTTTGAATAAAATGAAAACTAAAAGACACTATTTTATTCACAACAGAACATGGATAACATAACAAATGTTCAAACTGGGACATTGCAAACCTTTATCCACTAAATGAGCACATTTCAAATTTGATGCCTGCTACAGGTCTCAAAAAAGCTGTGACAACATCTACCAACTAATTAAGTTAATTGATAGCCGGTCTGTAACATGATTAGCTATAAAAGGGATGTCTTAGAGAGGCAGAGTCTCTAAGAAGTAAAGATGGGCAGAGGCTCTCCAATCTGTGAAAGCGTGCATAAAAAGATTGTGGAATACTTTAAAAGCAATGTTCCTCAACGTCAAAATTGCAAAGGCTTTGCAAATCTCATCATCTAAATTGCATAACAACATCAAAAGATTCAGAGAAACTGGGGATATTTCTGTGCGTAAGGGACAAGGCCGAAGACATTTATTGGATGCCCGTGGTCTTCGGGCCCTCAGACGACACTGCATCACTCATTGACATTATTGTCATTGACATTACTAAATGGGCCCAGGAATATTTCCAGAAATCACTGAAAACACAATCCGCCGTGCCATCTGCAGATGCCAATGAAAGCTCTATCATGCCAAAAGGAAGCCATATTTGAACATGGTTCCGAAGTGCCGTTGTGTACTTGAACCAAGTACATGGGCCAAGACTCATTTGAAATGGACTGTTTCAAAGTGGGAAAGTGTTCTATGGTCAGACGAATCTAAATTTGACATTCTTGTTGGTAATCACGAACGCCATGTCCTCCGGGCTAAAGAGGAGGGAGACCTTCCAGCGTGTTATGAGCGTTCAGTTCAGAAGCCAGCATTTCTGATGGTATGGGGGTGCATAAGTACATATGGTATGGGCAGCTTGCATGTTTTGGAAGGAACTATGAATGCAGAAGGTATATAAAGGTTTTAGAGCAACATATGCTTCCCTCCAGATGACATCTGTTTCAGGGAAGGCCTTATGTATTTCAGCAGGACAATGCAAAACCATATACTGCAGCCATTACAACAGCATGGCTTCATCGGAGAAGAGTCCGGGTGCTGAATTGACCTGCGTGCAGTCCAGATCTTTCACCTATATCGAGCATTTGGAGCATCATTAAACGAAAAGGGCCCAAAGGTCTCAAGTGGAATAATTCTAGAGATGAGGCATTTCAACACCTAAAGCTTGCACCAAGCTTGCACCACTGCCCCAATACTGCATCATCTGAATCCAGAATGACCGTTCATGGTGGAGGTGGATGCTTCAGAGACTGGAGTAGGGGTAGTTTTATCACAACACCTGGGTGAGAAACCTAAACTTTATTCCATAGCATTTTTTTCAAAGAAATTGTCAGCAGCAGAAAGGAATTATGATCTTGGAAACCATGAACTATTAGCTTTCAAGCTTGCCCTGGAAGAGTGGAGACATTGGCTGGAGGGAGCAGTACAGCTCTTTATAGTTTTGATAGATCACAAAAACTTATATATATGTTAGAATATCTATGTACAGCATAATGTCTTAACTCCCAGCAGGCTAGATGGGCACTCTTCTTCACATGTTTTAATTTTACACTGTCCTACAGACCTGGATCCAGGAACACTAAAGCTGACACTCTCTCATGATTTAATCAATCACCCACTCCAGCTTCAGCACTGGAACCCATCCTCCCATCCTCCTACTTCATCAATGCTATCATGTGAAACTTTGATAAGGAACTAGAGAATAACCTATCCCAGAGTACTGCCACCTGAAAGGAAGTACATACCACCTTGTCTATGGATCAAGCTCATGGCCTGGGCGCACACTTCTCCAGCCACTGGCCATCCTGGCACCCGCTGCACTCTTGACATCCTTGACAAGATATCAACCAATATGTTGCTTCATATTCCACTTATGCCCAAGCCGAAGTCCCATGATATTTTCCTGCTGGAAACCTCATGCCATTACCCACACCACAATGACCCTGGTCTCACATAGCTATCAATTTCATCAATGACTTACCAGAATCTGAGAAACACTCAGTCATAGTAATCATAGACTGGTTTTCATGGTCCTCACACCTTATTCCCCTGCCATCATTGCCCACTGCATTTGACATGGCAACTCTTGTTTCACCAAGTATTTTGCTACTACGGAATTCTGGATGATATTATTAGTGATAGCAGGCCAGAGTTCACATCACGGGTTTGGTCAAACCTTAGGGAAAAGATGGGAGTCACAGTTAAACCTGCATCTGGTAATCACCTGGAATCCAATGGGAAAGTTGAGAGAGCTAACCAGGAAATTGGAAGACGACTCCTCACATTCTGCACTAACAACCAGGCAGCCTGCACTGCAAAAAACTGAAAACTTAATTTGAGGAAAAAATCATTTAATAATAGTGAAATTATCTTGCTGCATAGACAAATAATTTTGCATGACAAGACATCTTGCAATAAGTTGGTTCCAGTCTAGGTTAGGTTTAATAATCACAGATTTGGTGTCTCATAATCTTATAATTGGAAATGCTAGATCGTTTAGACTATGTTCAACATATTTTAACTTGCTAAGGTGCCATTTTTTTGCAGTGTGGGCACGCTTCCTACCATGGGCTGAATATGCCCAGAACTCTATCCGAGACACCGCCATGAGTCTCACACCTTTTTAGTGCATACTGGGATACCAGCCACCCATGTTCCATGGAATACCAATGCCACTTAGTCATCGGCTGTAGGCGAATGGTTTCGGAGAAGCAAGCAGGTGTGGGAGAGCACAAATTGAAACCTGGAACAGGTGGCAGCCAGCAACAAATGCTTTGCTGCCCATTGTAGGAGCAAAGCCCCAAAGGTCCAACCAGGAGATGAAGTGTGGCTCTCCACACGAGACATACGTTGGCAGAAAAGTCAATGCTCGCTACATGGGATAATCTCAGGTAATACAACAAATGAATCCAGTTACTTACAAACTTAAACTACCATGCCACTGCCATATCACACAGCTCAAACCAGTAATTTCTGGTCCTCTCGATGAAGAGTCCCCACCGGCCTCCCCTCTAGAACCACTGGAGATTGATGGGCAACCTTGACTTACCTAGTAAAGGAGATCTCCCACTGAATGGGTGGGGCAACTACAATACTTGGTTAATTGGGAAGGGTATGGCCCAGAGGAACAGTGCTGGATCCCTGCAGGAGATATCTTAGACCCACTAATCTTAGAGGATTTTCATGCAAGATATCCCATTCAGCCTGCTCCCTGCAAGTCATCTGGGTGTCCCATGGCCGCCTCTTTCCCACAATATAGATCTCTGGACTACTGATAGGATGCAGGGATATCCAATCAATGCCACACCCAAAAACTCAAACACACAATATACACACACTTTCAGACTTGCTCCTTGCAAAGCAATAGTTTGCCCTCCTGTGTCTATTAGCCAAGCCATTTGTTGTTCTACCCATGCTTGATTTCTGGTTGTTGACTTTGTTTCTGGTTTACTGAGTTAGTTATTACCTACACTGTGCTGTTTGTCTGATCTGCTGTTCATTTGATCCACTCCTGTTTACTGATTTTTGATTCCTGCCTGCAGGCTTTGTAATTCTGCCTGCTGTTTTTATTAAACCTACATTACCAGTGACTCCTGACAGTGACTGGTGAATACAATAGTATTGCACAATGTCTATGTAACAGTCTTGAATGAATAATACCCAACATGTC
>JAQMYM010000001.1:15623380-15634837 GCA_030014255.1 Parauchenoglanis ngamensis
ATATATGTAAAACCTGTGGCATGTATTACATCTTATTATAAATGTTGCAGTTGCAGTGGTTTCATCTATTCAAGTAAAAGTTACTACTTTCAGTACTGTCACTCAAAAACACACAAAGGACAGGGACAGAATTTTAATGTTAAAACTTCAGACAAAGGGAACAACTATTCAGTTCTGATGTGAGTGAACATCTTCATTTGTTTCCACAGCTATTCATGTTTAAAAGCTAATTTCCCACTCCACGCTGTCTGTTATCACATCAATAATAAAGCCTTGAAAACAAATTGCCATTGCCACTTGAGTATAACATACAATGACACACACAAATGGCATATCACTATTTTATGAATTAGTTACATGATTTTATTTATTTATTTAATTTTATTTATTCAAAAGAAGAAATCCACTCTGGGTTAATTGGTTTACATATTGACAGGAACACCAACATGGTACAGCATATTTCTGTGTTTACTCTAGGCTAATGTCTAACTCTTTGTGAGTTCATTGTTTTTGATTATAGCATAAGCCATTTTGCATTACGTTGTCAACATAAATTTGTAATAAAAACTGACTTGAATTAAAACTCGTGAATGGTAATGAGGCAAAGGTAGTGCTCAGATCTTTTCTTACAGTGGCATTTATATGAAATCTAATGAAAACATTCACCGAAGCTTTCAAATTTGTGTGAGAACCAGGGTTAAGTTAAATTTAATTTATTTTAAGAAATTGTGGCAATGGCTTTATACAAAACCAAGAAAATTAAGCATGGCATGTCACAGGTAACTAATTTGTTTTTATTACAAGGCAGATTACATACCCAACAATAGGCATGCAACATGAGCACCTTTTAAATAAGCATAATCTCAATCAGCAATAAATATCTTTCATTTGATTTAAAAAAAACAAAACAAAAAAAACAGTTACCATAACAATAAATACAATGATCATAGTGACAATTATCAATAACATATTAGTGACATCGTGAGTAGCATTTAACTCATGCATTTTTGGTACTTAGTATAACAGAATAATAGTGCTATAATAATCAGGAAGGCGTTCACAGCAACTTGGTTTCAGGTTGCTGCTTCCATTGGGTTTGATAAGCTAAATGAGGAACACCACTAAACTTGGAGAGCTGATTTGGCGCTTTTTAGCTTGTACATGTGCACTTCATCCAGCTGAATCTTGTTCCAGCACCTGCCTAGACACTATCTTTTAAATTAAAGAACTCCTTTTTAAATAAGTAATTTTTAAAGTAAAGGAGTCTGTTTTGACTACTACTAAATAATCCAGTCCACTCAGGATAGTACATTTGTAATGCCTTCTAATGTAAGATCCTAAATGCCCTTCCCCTGTCATTGGCATCTTTGTCAGTGATGAGAGAAAATGAATGAGTGGGAAGAGAAAAGAAGCCACAAACAGATGCATCTGTCAGTGAGACTTTCACTTGAAGATCTAATCAGGGGCCTTGTTTCTCACTTAGTCTCTATTTCTCACACTCAAACCCTCCTTCTGTCTCCTAATTGCTGTGATATATTTATCCATTTGGAGACTTCAAATGAATTGGTTTGCTCTCTCTGCTTCTCTTTAGAAGGTGCTAACATATCCATACTTGGCAAAGAAATGAAAAAGTAGAAAGGAATTATGTAGAAATGTATAAAAAAAACAGATATTTTGCTTGCTATTTACAAAGTATAACGTTTTAATCACAGAGCATGTTATTGGTTAGCTCTGAGGGTCATTTGAAGGATTTCTTTGAACAATGCATTTATTTAGCACTGAGAATTTCTGGTAACCCATTATCTACCTTTATTCTGAATTTTTTCTTCCTTCTCTTGTTGTGCTCCTCTTCAGATACACCAAAATGAAGACAGCAACCAACATCTACATCTTCAACCTGGCTTTGGCTGATGCTTTGGTCACCACCACGATGCCATTTCAGAGTGCAGATTACTTGTTGAACTCCTGGCCATTTGGTGAAATAGTATGCAAAGTCTTCATCTCTATTGACTACTACAACATGTTTACCAGCATCTTCACACTAACCATGATGAGCGTGGACCGTTATGTGGCCGTGTGTCACCCTGTCAAGGCACTAGACTTCCGTACACCACTCATGGCTAAGACCATCAACGTGGGCATATGGGTACTGTCCTCAGCAGCTGGCGTGCCAGCCATTGTGCTGGGGGGAACCCAGACCAATAATGGTGAGTTGTGCTAGAATCACAGTAGGTCAGGGTTAAGCTTTCACATAACTCAACCAAGTAAACCACCAACCAAGTTTTGATTTGGTTCTTTTACTTGAGCCAGACTGATTATTAGTGATGTCACTATTCTCTGTAAGAATGGAAGATTAATATACCTTTGTGAATACAGAGAAATTCTAGTTAATAGTGCGTGACAAACAGGACATAGAGAGAGGTAGTTAATCTCCTCTCAATATGCTGAGCTCATTGTGAACAGCAGTCATAAAATAGAATGAGTTATCTTACTGGGCAAACCCTACAAAAGAAGTTTCAAGTAGAAACATATTAAAAAGTTGTAACTGTTAACAATCCAAAAGAATATCTGAAGAATATTTTTTTTTACAAGGGTAAAAAAAAATGTGTTGTGCAAGTTATAGTTAGAAGAATGTGTGAATTTTAAACTGTCCACACATTATATTGAGACAAAGTGTTAGCTATGCTCATTCCAAATTTCTGCCTATTAAGGTAAATATTAATGGCCTTCTCAGATCTAACTCTGGATAAATAATCAGGGTACATTTTCAAAAAGGTAGTTCAGTGCTAATTTGTGTATTGTGTATTCCTTGTATTTTATGTAAATGTGCAGTCCTACATCTGGGTTACTGATTACTCTTGATTTGTACTTCTCTTAGGGCTTACTCACACTAGACCGTTTGAACCCCAAAGGCCGGTTCGGTTGACTAGTGTGATCACTGTGTAGCACTCTCAGGGATGGTTGATTTGGATCTATTGGAAGCGGTGCTCCCAGGAGTGATTCAGTTGGGCTAGTGCACAGTGTGATCGCTAGCCGTGCCCAAGCTCATAACTCGACCGCTATGAAGTGCACTTTTTCAATTCATTGGAGAATATTAGATCTAATAACAGGTCTGGTTATGACTTTATTGATGAATTTGGATTATAGTCAGTGAGTAAAGCTGCAAATCCCTCCTTCATTGTCTGCTGATTCTGTAAAAATCTTCTTATGCATGCAGCGCAATTTATTGAAAATCACTGTGTTGCAGAATTGATAAATCTGTACAGCATGTGAGAGGGCCATGTGTCACCACAAACAAAATAATCCACAATGTAAAAACAGCCTCCATCATGCTAAGCAAGAGCGCGTTTCTTCAACACAAAAAGTTGCATTGTAAGTACGTAAGCACACTCAGGAGTGGAACTTTAAGCGCAGTGTGAGCGCAGACCAGCAGGGGGGTGGGTAGGGGGACAATCGCTCTCGAGTGTGGTATGCGGCAATTTAATCTAGTGTGTGTAGATCCTTACTGTTTCTGAGCCAATGATCCTCATTATTCATTCATTAACAATTTCCTTCCTTTTTCTTGCAGGCACCACAGAGTGTGCCCTGCAGTTTCCTGACCCTTACGAGTACTGGGACACCCTAATGAAGATCTGTGTGTTTGTCTTTGCATTTGTTGGTCCCGTCCTCATCATTAGCATCTGCTACTCTCTCATGCTTCTTCGACTGCGTAGTGTCCGTTTACTGTCAGGTTCTCGAGAGAAAGACCGCAACCTTCGCCGCATCACCCGTTTGGTTCTTGTGGTTGTGGCAGCTTTTATCATTTGCTGGACCCCTATTCATATTTTCATTCTTCTGAAAGCTGTCGTGGCCATTCCTGAGACCACACCACTAATGGCTGCCTATTTTCTGTGTGTTGCTCTTGGTTACACCAACAGCAGCCTCAACCCTATTCTCTACGCATTTCTGGATGAGAATTTTAAGAGGTGCTTTAAGGACTTCTGTTTGCCAGCAAGGCGAAAGGGAGATAAAGGGGTTGGAGGGAGCAGACTAGGTAGGATTGCTTCCAGGCAGTCTCCCCAGGCTGCAGAGAATGCCCCAAGGACAGCAAAGCCAGCATGACTAGCCGTGGAATTGTCCTTCATCACACAATCTGGAAAGGAGGACTCCAACACAATGGGACTGACGCAGGTCTCTTCGGCACTCTGATCATTAATGCAGCCTACAGTTGGTGTGAAAGTCGGTGTGACTGTGTCACTCGAAGAGATAGAGCACTGTGATGATGTGAGAGCCTATTGCAAAGTCTGCTGAGAATTCTACCATCAGCGGCCAGCAATGGTTTTGTTTCGGTATAATGGATATATACATGTAAATAGGCTTTAGTTCTGCTTACCCTTAAAAAAGTGCAGCTAGCCACATTTGATTTATCTCTGCTAATTTTTGGCTGCTTTGATCACTCATTTAGTTTGATTCAGAGACTCTCACCCAAGCATTCATACACTCATGTTTTGGATATTGTGCATTCATTCATTCATTCATTCATTCATCCTAATTACCATTTTTTCCTGATCTGGACCTGTTCCAGAAATACTGGGAACAAACTGGAAATACACCCTGGAAGGGATGCCAGTCTATTACAGTGCCCCATGCACACAAACATTCACACACTCATTCACAACTTGGGACAATTTAGCATAGCTACTCCACCTTATGGCATGTTTTTGGGGCGGGAAACTGGAGAATCTGGAAGAAACCCACATAGACACAGGGAGAACATGAGTAGAAACTGTAGTGCAATACAGTTGCCAGAAAATAAAAATTACTAGGATTACTTCAATTATTACTCTTAAGATGTTGCTTGGTCTTCTTCTAAGTCACAATTCTAACAAATTCACTTAAAATAATTACAAACAAACAATTGTACTTCTTGTCAATACTGAATTAATTATTTAAACACAGCATAGGCTAAAAAAAAATTATGTGAGGCTCTGCACTAACAACTTATCCAAAAGCTGATTGGCTTTGGGTGTGCTGAGATAAAATTAGAGGTGTCAGTTGTAGAAGTTCTTAATAATAAAAGTTGCAGAGGTGGGTAATAATCAGTTCACAATAAGAGAAAGAGTCTACAAATAGAGGAAATTCAGTTCTGCTTCTACTCTCCTAAGGAGTGGCCATCCATCAGATTACACCAAGAGCACAGTGTGCGATGCTGAAGGTCGGAGGTGAAAAAGAACCCGGTGGTATCAGCAAAGATTTCTAGAACTACTTGTCTCTGTGTATGTGTCTACTATAACAAAAACACAAAACAACAATGGTGTTTAATACAAGCAGTCCAAGGAGGAAATTACTGCTTTCCAAAAATACCTTGCTGTACATCTCAAGTTTGCAAAAGAGTTTGCATCCATGAGTACGTTTAATGCCAACACCAACAACACCAACAGACAATGACTTTGTTGACTTTCTTGACCATGATGGAGGATGTATTGTCGTTTTTGGCCGCTTTCCTGCCTCAGGCACCAAACAACTTGCAGTCACTGTGGGAACGATAAATTTTAAATTGTACCAAGACAGTTTACAGGAGGATATCAAAGTAGCAGCCCATCATCTTAAGCTTAATATAAGCTGAATGAAGTGAACCAAAACCAACAACAGATTGATTTATAAAGAAGAAAATGTATGTTTTGGATTGGCCAGTTCAACGTCCAGACCTTAATCTGACCGGAGTGCTATGTCACAACCTGAACTATTATGCAAGAAATCCAAGAACTGAAACATTTTTGAAAAAAGGCATGTAAAATCTCCTTTGTTGGTGTGCAGGTGTGCAAATATTTGGTGGAGGTTATTGCTAGTAGAGGAGGTTTTACCAGTCATTAAATGTAAGGTTGGACATCCTTTCATTGAAGACGACTAAAAGTAGGACTGTGTTATGAGTTCAGGCAGATTGTCGGTTTTGTACTTCTCTTAGGGAATTTGGTTGAGATTAGACTAAGAGTAATAAGAGTAATTAATGCAAAAATCCTGGTCTTCACAAAAATGTTTCTTGAAACTATATACATGTTCTGACTACTTTATTAGGAACACATGTACACCTGCACACTCATGCAGTTAACCAGTCAGCCAATTATGTGGCAGCAGCAAAATGCATAAAATCATGCAAATACTAATCAAGAGCTGGTGCCAGATGGGCTGGTTTAAGTATTTCAGAAAGTGTTGATCTCCTAGGATTTTCATTTTCAACAGTCTATACAGTTTACACAGAACGGTGTGAAAGCAATTGTTCCCTTGTTGATGAAAGAGATCAGAAGAGAATGGCAGGACTGGTTTGAGCTGACAGGAAGGCTATAGTAAATTAAGCAGTCACTCATTACAGCCGTGCGATCTCGGATGCACAGTATGTCAAAACTTGAAATAGATGAGGTGCAGGAGAAGACTGCATCGAATCTGGGGCTATAGTGGACAGAGACTGCCCGAAACTGGGCAGTTGACGTGTATGTTAATGCCTTCATGCATTGCAATGCTGATGCATAATTGGCTGGTTGAATAATTGAATGAATTAGGAGTAGGTGTTCCTAATAAAGTGGCTGGTGAGTGTATGCTTCTGTTTTCTGGGCAACTACAGCACATATGGGATAATATGGTTATGATTATGAGTTTGAATGTTGATAAGGTTTGTTTCAGGGATTTGGGCAGCCTGTTACCTATAGATGTTATTGTCAACTGATTTGGTTATGATGTTCATTTTCAAGACTAAATTTTACCCCTCCAGACCATTATTCATCTTTGATGTCTTTCTGACAATTTTGCAAGTTGGTTCTTAATGCTAATTTGTTTGGGTGATTTTCTTGATATAGCTGTCCCTATAATAATGCAGTATAATAGTGTAATAATGTGGGGTTTTTTTTGTCATTCATGCACTTCCTGTCTTTTTCTAACAGCTACAGTCTCTAGTGTACTTTAAATTGTCATACCCATGACTACTACAGCATAGTTTTATCTATAGCCACAAGCACAACTGATGTCAAGTGCACACTCTAAGTGTTTTTGACAGTGTATGGGAGAAAAAAAATCACACATATAAAACGTAACATTTTTCGGATCATAATGCTCTCATCTTCTCGGCTCTCTCATTACTCTGCATCTTATTACAATGTTTTAGATATAATTCAGTTCATTCACAAGGCCTTTGTTCTCTTTGACATTGATACTCAGATTGAATTTCTTTATATTCCTACATCCATTTTACCTTAAAATGTTTTGAAAGGATTTATGAATATGTTTAACCCTGAACATTTTGTGTGTCAGAAATTCCAGGTTTCTGTGGATCTGCACTTTTTGCTCATTATGCTCACATCACACAGAGATGAAAGACAAATTGTCAATAGACTGTTGCACTGTAGAGGACATTTTGCTGGTGTGGTTTGGTTCCACTGGTCCCGTTATATGGAAAGGTCACTGCAAATCAATACAAATCAATGTTATTTTGGCTGATTAATTTTTCCCTACAGTGAAACATTTCTATCCTGATGGGATTAATCTCTTCCAGGAAAGCACTGTCCCCATCCACAGGGCACAAGGGTTCACTAAATGGTTTGATGGATATGAAAATGATGTAAATCATATGCTATGGCCTTCAGAGTCACCAGATCTCAACTCTGTGCCTATGGAAGATTTTGGATGAATGTATTAGATAGCGTCTCTAAACCATGGTCAAAAAACCTTTATTTGGGAGAATGATGCTCATCCATGCTATAGATTTTGAAATATGAAATTTTCCTGATAGCTTGCAGTTGTACATCACTTTACTAAGTCAGTTTGTTCTTTTTTTCCTTTAATTTGTCACACTGTTGACCGGATATTAGTAAGGGGCTTTTTATTTTCTTCTGTGAGATGGGACATCTCAAAATGCTGGGATTTGAACTGAAACATAACCTGTACTATACAGCAAATGCTTAAAAGTCCTGACTAATGAACCTACATCCATCTTTTATTCCTGTCCCAAATTTCTGTGCTCTAATCCTTTCCTTGACTATGTGACTATGACTATGTCTTTTCAAAATGTCACCATACCTATGTTTACATGAAGATATGTAGGTATTTTATTGTGCAGCTTACCACAGGATTTATCTACCATTCTGTATTACTGCAACAACATGCTGTCAAACATTTTTTCTTTTTTTTTTGTCAGTCCTGACTAGAACTCTTTTAAAATTGGGCAGAGGGCTTAATCTTGACATGCCAGGTCAAGCAACAAACATTATATTAACACTAAAATGTGTGTACAGATACAATTTTACAATATAATTCACATATAATATGCATTTCTGTCAATTATGTGTATATAGTACATGTATCTTTCACTAATCAGTGTGTCAATTGTACATAATGGTGTACTATTAGTACTGTTGACATTTAATTCACCTGAAACCCTTCTTATAGAGTGTAATCAGAAATACTGTCAGCAATTTCTGTTACATAAATAGGCTATATATTGTATTTTAATTTATTTGAATGGACCGCTTCTGTGTTGTGTGTATTTCTGTGCTGCTGTAAAGTTGTCATCAGGCTGTAAACAAGGCAAAGCCATACAGTAACAGATAGTAACACGTCAATGAAAAATATTGTTTGTACATACATAGCTGTTTGCTGGAGAAGAAGTCCTGGGAGTGTCAGTATGCTAACTGTTACATATGAACTGAAGTTTACAATTAATTCATTTGTAACCTGATCTAGAGAAAACACTAAATACTAATATGGTGTCCTGGGACTGTGACTACCAACACAAACTTATACTGAAGTAATCTCTATGTGTTTGCATGGTATCATCTCTAGTCTAAATAAAAAATGATTGTTGTAAATAACAGGGTTTCTTTTTCTTGGATTTTGCTCATCGGGTCTCAGATCTATATTTTTTCCAATGTGCAAAATTATTTATGCCAAAAGTATCAGGACCGAAACAAATACATTTGTCCAACATTTAATGTATATTTTTTAATGTATGTAAAGTTAATTTCTGCGTCTGCAGATGTTAATGAGAGGGAATTCAACTGTCATTACATGGTTCTCTTTTTGAGTAATGGTCCAAAAGTTACAGGTGTCAGGCTCCTTCAAACTGAGAATTATCTGAGCTCAATGACTGCTTATTATTAGTTTTATTTTAAATCAAGTTACATTTTACAATTTACTACATTTTACATTTTACAAGGCATGTGAATGCAGCACAAATTGAAACTGGCTGTAGCCTGCTGATCCACACTACAAAAAACTAATAGGCATTTTTTTTATTTACTTAAATGGCTACTATATAGGATTTAGGGGGATCTTTTAGCAGAAATGGAATATAATATTCAAAACTATGTTTACATTAGCATATAATTAACTGTAAGTATGAACTGTTGTATTTTTATAAGCTAAGAATGAGCCCTTTATATTTACATAGGGAGCGTGTCCACTTTCCACAGAGTTGCCATGTTGTGCCACTACAGTGGCCCAGAACGAACAAACCTCTAGAGAGCACATTCCACGTTTCGCGTTTTTACAAGTGGCAGTGTAAATCTGGAAGGAAGTACCAGAAGGACAACAAAGAAAAAAGACTACATAGAAGTAATAAGAGGAATCACTGTTTGCTGGTGCTGGCTAACAAGTTTGAGAACTAAAATTTGTTAAATGGAGGATCATACTTATTATTAAGCACAGAAAAAGCCAGGGAGTGTGAATGTAAGTGCTTGCAAATATCCTATAGGCACCTGATGGCCACTGTACATTCTAATATGTTTGAAGAAGGAGGAGGGTATTCAGTTGGTTATATCCTACATAGTGACATTTTAATATATATATATACAGTATGTATCTAGATACAACAAATGTGCATGTATCAAGAAACAGTGGGTCAATAAGACCCAATGAGTGTGTATGTGTGTGTGTGTGTGTGTGTGTGTGTGCGTGCGTGTGTGTGTGTGTGTGTGTGTGTGTGTGTGTTCTACACCATTATATATTTTTAATGAATTATTGCGACCTTGAAACAGACTGAGCAATTTTAACATTGTATAAGATGGGACGTCTACAGGTTTTTTCCACATTAGATCAATGTATAAGCTACTTTCTTTTTTTTAATATAAAAAAACATAATTTGTTTTTTAATATACACAGAACATACCTATTGACACTGATTTATAAGAAAAAAATGGAGCACATCTTTGTAGGCCACCAAATATTAGTGAAGGTATTTCTGCTGTCTTATTTGATAAATGCCCTTTGGTGTGGTTGTGTGTTATGTATGGCAGCTCCATTACATACAGCAGGATTGATAGCACATCCTATTGAACTTACAATTCTTCTTCTTAGATTTGTAGACTAAAATGTAATTTCATTTTGACCTCACTATTGTTTTACAGTTGTATGTGGCTACATTAACTATGAGAACACTTAATAACCTGCAAATTATTGCGGCAGAAACTCCTCAAGCTAGGCCTCTGAGAGATCCGCACTATATGGCCAAAAGTATGTGGACACTTGACCATCACAACCATAAGTGATTCTTCCCCAAACTGTTGCCTCAAAGTTGGAAGCACACAGTTGTCTAGCACTTCTTTGTATGCTGTAGCATTACAATTTCCCTTCCCCTACTCAGAGGTCCAAACCTGTTCCAGCATGACAATGCCCCTGTGCACAAAGCGAGGCCCATAAAGCCACGGTTTGCCAAATTTGGTGTGGATGAGCTTCAGTGTCCTGCACAGAGCCATGACCACAACTGGAACACTGACTACACACTGGGCCTTCTTGTCTAACATCGGTACCTGACCTCATTAAATGCTCTTGTGGCTGAATGAACACAAAATCTATGTTCACTGAAAACAAAACACTGTGTATTGTGAATGCATGGAAAATCAGGTTATGCTATGAACAAACATTTCAATTCCAAACCCACAGAGCAAAACCTAGGACAAATCTACTGTTTTATTAAGGGAATCATGTCTCCCTCTAGAGGTTGATGTGTATCTATGCAGATTAAATCTCAATACTACATACATTCACATTGAATAGGTCTTAGACAAGTGGGTTGCTGCATCACAGCTGCAGGTTCCCAGTTTGATCGTGAGCTCAGGTTACTCTCTGTGTGTGTAGGGTTTAGCATGTTTTCCCCATGCCTGATTGGGTTTTCTCTGGGTTCTTCAGTTTCCTCCCACCTTCCAAAAACATTGCAGTAAATAGACTGGCTATGCTAAATTGACCCTGAGATGTGAATGTATGAATGCATGGTGCCCTGTGATGGACTGGAAACCATCCAACCTCACACCCAGCATTTCCAGGATAGGCCTGGAATATTTAAAACAATTAAATAATGACAATAATAATGAATGAATTCTGGCTGGCTACAGACAGACAGACATACATACATACATACATCCTTCTCAATAAATTAGCATATTGTGATAAAGTTCATTATTTTCTGTAATGTACTGATAAACATTAGACTTTCAT
>JAQMYM010000001.1:15638761-15659614 GCA_030014255.1 Parauchenoglanis ngamensis
TAAAAATTTCTGAAAATAAATGTGAAACTCAAATAATCATGTAAAAATAAATTGTTAAAATTACGCAGATATGATATGTTGTTGTTTTATTTTGTTCCAGTAGCAGTCATTTCCTAAACAGTGCTGTTTACAACTTGACTGATACCAATGATAGTGAAGAGGAAAGAGATCTTTCTCCTGGACACACAATAGATGAGTTGTTCTATTCAAAGTATAGAAGAGGGAAAGACATGGGAGATATTTGACTTATAGGAAAATTTAATTAAAAACAATTCTAACTAGAATTCTAACTAGAAGCAATCATTTAACAAATACACATAAAAAAACAAATTCTGATGAAAACTGATTCATTTAAACCCCCGCTTGGCTTTGTGGATGAATACCACGTGATTGGGGTCTGACGTCAGTGCGAGCCTACTTCCGGGATTTTTGAGGAGGCTAGTATTGCTGTTCTTAGGAAGCACAGTTTGTTGTGGTAGAATTTTTTTTAAATAAAGTGTCAAAATGAACCGCATTTTCGGCAGAGGAAAACCCAAAGGACCACCGCCCAACCTTGCGGACTGTATAGGAAACGTAAGTGTCTGTTTTAAGAACTTTTAAGAACTGTCTAACGAAATAAACAATGAAACAGATGTGGTGGCTAGCTAGCTGTTACAATAAGGTGGGTTTACTGTCCCACACAATAGAGTCGTTAAAGTTACTGTCTAGCCTGGTACAGAAGCCTGCCTTTAGCTGGCTGATTGTTGTTAGCTGTGTTTTCTATGTGGGAAATAGTCGTACTTAATGTTGTGGGTTGTTTTGTTTTTTCACTTTAACGTAAACAGACCTGCCCTTTTGGTTACTAGCACTGACAGGTTAGCTCACCAGCTTCACCCTGACAGCTAGCCTGCTTGCTAACTGTTTGTGACGCGTTTTTCTGCTGTGTCATGTGGCAGTGCAGTGGAGATGCAAACAGACATGGGGATTTTCTTACTATACGGCTCAAAGATTATAGTCAGCAACATTACAGTTACAATAATACATATGATGTCCGGTGCTGTATATTTTGTGCTCGAGTTGCCTTGACTACCGGAGGTGCTTCAGTTGTTGTGAGTGTTATGTACAAACCCCAGGAGCGACAGTCACTCTTAATAAATAATAAACCGCTGATCACGACTTAGTGACTCGAAAATATCATTATTAATTCATTCCGAGACGAAAAAGAAATCAATTAATTCTTTATGTTGGAGAAAAACTTTTCTAATGTGTATCCCCCCTTGTGGCCACACAAAAGAAAAATCCACCCTGAACGACATTAAGCTTTACAATTAACATGTGATCTTCAGCGATATCCCAGATTTAATACAATCTCAGATTTTAGTTTAAACTTGTTTCGTTGACATATTGGTCTGTTGTCACTTTGGTAAACAAGTCCCTATATTACCCACAATGCTGTGCGACTACCTAAAGAGACTGCTGCAGCAGTGCTTTAATCCTTTACTCTCATCTCTTGTACATCTGTATATTTTGCTCAAACTGATAAAATAGCAGCTCTTTTCAAACTTTCATTTGAAATACCTTGTCTAGTTAGTCACCTCCTAGATCTCTAACTAGACAAGACAAATCTCAGCTATAACTTGGCCCGACTGTGTCATATTGCGTTGTACAACTTTACTCCAGCGTGTGCGTCTCAAATTAATATAATGTTGAATGTCACAGGAAAATGGTGAATGAGAAATGAAGTTATTGCTATTTTGTTTTTAGGAGCTGACTAAAACTTCAGCATTATCCCTTATGTTTGAGATTGCTGAAGTTTTTTTCCCCACCTATTTAACTCCATTTGATGAGTGTGAACTTCTCACAGGGATCATGAAAATACAGCACCAGAATCACTAAGCACAACACATGAATATTAATGCAAACTCATTTAATGTTTCAGGGTGGAGTTTTCCTTTAATTTTCTTGCTCCCTCCCCTTTCTAAGTTGCGGTCCTGTATTAGGAACCCGTTCCTGTGCGTCATGGCCATGCACGATGTTTATTAAGCTGGGATTTCACCGGCAGGGCTTCTCAGTTAATAAAGGATGGCCGGTGTTAACATAGTTCCTTAAGGGTGACAGGGTGTGTAAGAGGCGTGCGACCAAACCGGTCTTACATGTTTTTGCAGATGATTGAATCACAGTGCCAGACACCAAGGCATTGTTATGTGCATCCTATACCATGTTAAGTCTTGACATTTCATCACATAACTGATTGTAATGAATATTATCTTTTCACTTTAATTAACTGCAATTTCCTTTATACCTAGGTTGATTCTCGGGCCGAGTCCATCGATAAGAAGATATCCAGACTTGATGCTGAATTGATGAAATATAAAGATCAGATGAAGAAAATGAGAGACGGGCCATCAAAGGTAAGGAAAATACAGAAAGGTGCACAAAAATACAGCAGAATTATATTCATTAATACATTGGGTGTCGTCAACATCTTAAATCTCAGAGGAAGTAGGGAGTTAAAATTATACCCAAGTGAAAATTTGCATCCGTGTTTAATGAACTAATGTGTAATGAAATTATATGTTAGGCATCTGTATAAATAGAACAATTAGAGGTACTGTGATTCTGTGTGTAGCATTGATTTGCACAGAGGACTGGATGTTCTATCCATGCAGTTTTGAATGGATTTGGTCCTGTGTGTTAAACGTGCATATATCGATTGTAATCCGTTACACTTTTTTGTCAAATTCAGCAAATCTACTCACACTCCACTTTGCATTGGGACATCATGAAGCGAAATAAAAGTATAAAGCGTAAGAGGTATATTTGTTTTCATGGAAATGTAATTGAGTACAATTATTCATTTTCATTTAAACAAATCTGTAAAATACGTGTAACAAAGTATAATTACTGAAATACTTTCCACTTCCATTACATACTTGTCTGCACCTGCAAAGTACTGCTGTAGAGTTTTAAGTACTTGAATTACTGATATAACAGTGGTGAATGGAGTGTGATTATATTAACATAAAAGCATTAACATACATTACATTACATTAGATTTTGATTTACTAACAGTATTGACCGTTGTCTCGCCACTGTTGCCTGTTTCAGAACATGGTAAAGCAGAAAGCCATGCGGGTCCTTAAACAGAAAAGAATGTGAGTATAATTTGCTGTAAGCAAAACTTTTCTACCATCCTGCCATTGTTACTGGTTTTTAATACCGTGTGTGTGTGTGTGTGTGTGTGTGTGTGTGTGTAGGTATGAAGGACAGCGAGATCAGCTGATGCAGCAGTCATTTAACATGGAGCAAGCCAACTACACCATTCAGTCACTTAAAGACACCAAAACGACTGTAAGTATGCACTTAATGCACTTATTCCAAACTACAGCAGTTATACTTTGCTATAGTACTTCTAAAGGTACATCAAAATTGCTACACCACATAAAACATACTCTGATGCTGAACCCAAAGTAGTATCTTTAAAAATAATTAGCATTACATTAGTAATCTTGACATAAATGCTTCAATGTGCGGTATTTGTTTACTGTGAGTAAGCTCAAGGACGTAATGGTCAAATGTTTGACAGGTGGATGCCATGAAGATTGGAGCCAAAGAAATGAAGAAGGCTTACAAGAACGTGAAAATTGATCAGATTGAGGTAAACACCAAGCCGTGTCCATATTCACACAAAATTAGCTGTCTCATTTTTTATATATATGACACACACTATATGTATGTACTGTATATATGTGTATGCACAATTCAATGCAATGAGATCTCGGCCAGTGATGTGTTGTAATCATGTGTTGTGAGAAATGTGGGTAAAGTTTGATGTGGTGTGGGATGTAGGATCTTCAAGACCAGTTGGAGGACATGATGGAGGATGCTAGCGAAGTACAGGAGGCTCTGAGCCGCAGCTACGGAACACCAGACATTGATGAAGATGATCTAGAAGCAGGTTAGTACATGGTGACGTATGGACTGTTAACACCTAGGCACGAGTAGTTTTTTATGCCTCTACCCCTGATTGGTCAGAGGCATCATGATTTCAGGTCGTCAGTCTCGAGAACGAGTGGTTAAATGTTGGTAGGATTTATATAGAATTCTCATTGCAACCAGCGGATTGATCCAAACGAGATCAAGGTCACATAAAAGGTCAAATGTCTGAAAGAATTTTTCTTGAATAGCTTCCTTCATGTTTAAGGAATATATGAAGGGTATTTCTGGCATGCACTAGGAACTAGTAACTAGGACTTGACTTGGTGGTGGAATCATCCCCATCGAAGCCTCTGCCAGCATTTCCCTTTTTGATTAGCTTCCTTTTTCACTCATTATATCCACTGATGGATTTGTGGGGTGTATCTTAGAGCTGGATGCACTTGGCGACGAGCTGCTTTTGGACGATGACAGCTCTTACCTTGATGAAGCCTCCTCAGCTCCAGCTATACCAGAAGGCACTCCAGGAGAGAGAAGCACCAACCGGGTAATGACAAACGCCAGAGTTATCTATATTACCAAATTCTTGCTTCAGATGTATTTGGTGTTCTTTACTTTTAAATTTACCTTGCCCAGATAATCAGTTTAATCCATTTGACATGTATTTCTTTTTCCCTGCCACAGGATGGAGTTCTGGTCGATGAATTTGGACTTCCTCAGATTCCAGCATCATAAAACAAAAAGAACCCCTTTTATTTCCCTTAAACGTTTATGCATCATGCACCACACTTATGCATCGGACATGTAAAACACTGCGATCCTTTTTTAATGAGTTTTCTATGAAACCGGTTCATATAACTTCACATCAAGTGCTCTGGGGTTAAAGATTAAAAAAAGTATTCACAATTGTAAACACAGCCAGTCTTTACCTATAGCCCTGCTTATTTTCTTGTTTCATAAGGAATGTAGCCACTTTAACTAAATGTCAGGAATAATAGTTATGGTCTGTAGTTACAATATTTTTTTTGATTCACTTTTGATCATATATACAATTCTTTGTATTTTGTTTCTAAAGAAAGTACCTCATTGACTTTTTACAGCAACAGTGGGTTGCCAGCTACCAACAAATAAATTATTCTATATTTGGCAATGTGGGTACAGGCTTTGATTGCCTTTTAAAGTTGCTGCATTTCTTCATTATTAAAAGTGCACTACAATCTGGGAATGACCTACAGATGCATATTTGATTACCTGAAACAGGCCACTTACTCAGACCGTTGTCCTTTTAATGGAATTAAATGTCATGGAAGCAAATTACTCCACATACATAAGTGTGAACGGGAATATGAAATTCCGTTGTAATTTCACACCCAATTATCTGATAAATGACAAAACATTTTAAAAGCATCATGGTCCTTTTCCTTTATTTAAACAAATAATTTATATAGTACTTGGCTATCTCAAGTTAAAAAAAAATACATTAGAGACTATAAACTAGAACATCATTTAAAATAAAACAGCAGTGCAAAACATTATCTTCCTCAACATGTAATGCTGGCCTATCTCTATCTTCTGAATTGATCCATCAGGGAGTGAATGGAGGCCGTTTTGCGCGAGTCCAATATCAGCATGTTTGCGGGAGTGCATGAATCCTGCTGCATGTGGGAAACTAATGCTCACCAGCTGAGTCGGTATGTGTGAGGGAAAATCTTCTTGTGCAGGTACTCGACTGTGTTTGCCTTGTCCTTGAGGTTTTCAAACTCATAATAGGGAATCTAAAGAGACATAATTTCAGACCTTTAGCATAGTTACAGTCTGTGATTTAATTTGCTCTACACAGCAACGATTCTGTTTTGGTGTTATCATGCAAGCCAACAAACCTTTGCAGGGATTGATCATGGGATTTTAATAGAATATATATATATATAAAAATGACTGAACAATCCCAACCATGGCTACTTTTAAATGTAAATACAATCTGGAATAAATGAACGCGCCCGTCCGCCCCCCAAAAAAAGACCAAACTCTCTCATTCGAACACTATATGCTTAGACCTGAGCAGAGTGATGACACTCACCTGAACAACATCATATCCCAGGATCTTTAGGTGTCGCTGCTTGATCGCTTCCTTCCCCAGAAGGTGTCTGGCGTTAGCAGCAAAACGCTTTGGCCCATCAATACAAATAGCAATTCTGTGTACAGAGATATGCATATTAAAGCAGTCCTGAACACTAGCGTACTCCTTAATATACGCTTTTAAACACGTCTTACCTTTTATATACTTCCTCAACATGGCTGGCGGGTAAGACATAGCCGTCTTCATCCACTTTTATCTCCACGTCTGAAGAAAAAAAATGTTGTTAGAGACTTACAACTGGTTTGTTTGCTTCTGTAATCCAGCACATTTGGGATCGAGACAAAAGACAAATTGTGTAATTTAACTTCAGAATAAGTTTAATTTGAGGTTACGGTGAACCGAATTTTGCACTTTAACATCAACCATTATTCTATTTCAGATGTATCCAGTGTACTGAAGTGCACGGCTATTACAATGGTGATCGTCCTCACTGTACATATAAGCATATCTATTGTCAGATATCAAGGACTAGAATGAGCTGGTTTAATTCCAGTGCAGCTGCATATCTACCACATGAATGTGTTTAAGGTTTTTTTTTGTGTGTGTGTGTGTGTGTGTGTGTGTGTGTGTGTGTGTGTGTGTGGATGTCAGGAAATATTACCAAGTGTATAGCAGTACGGTGTAAGGACTCTGGACGCAAAGTAACTTCGATCCCCCAGCAAATCCACTAGGCCATTCTTCACCCTATTGTAGAGATGAGGGTCCACCAGACTTTCCAAAGAACAGCCAGGAGACAGAAAGGACTTCACTCGTAGCTTGGGTAAAAACTGTGGTCCCTAAATATAATCATACAAAAAAGGCTGAGAATTCAAGGGATTTTTTTATTTTTATTTTTTTTACTCGGCATGTTGGTTTAAATGATCAGGATGCATAAATACACACCCGATAGAATGGACATTCCAGTTTCATGGTCATGTAGAGCTGTGTAAGCTGAGCCAGCACCCCCTGATCCATTACACTGCCCTCTGACCGAATACAACACAGGGTACGGCAATTAAAAGAAATTATACTGTACATGCACTCATTTGCCATTTTATTAAATAGACCTCGCTTGTAGCTACACTCACCAGCTATTTTATCAAGTACGCATCCTGAATATGTATACAGTTCACAGTACATTCGTATAAAGCCACAGAGAATGTACAACTGGATGTTGTGGTGGAAACGGGGTTGTGATGCTGGGAGTCATACTGGTGGAATGTGATACAGCACATTTTTATATACACTTCAAAATGACTAGCTAGCAATTTGTTAGCTCCTTCTACTTGTTAATCAGTGGAAATGGATGACCAGATGACTCTGTGTGTGTGTGTGTGTGTGTGTTTAAGACACAGTGGCAGTGATGTGGCACTGGATGTACACCTACGAGCCACTTCTTTATAATCCTGTGCTATGTTAGTAGGTGTACACCATCAGTGCCAATTCTCTGACAACAGCACCACGGTCGGATGCATATTTTTCGTTGGTGGACTCAACCCCGCAGAGACATTGTGGTATTTATACATGCACGTATATTGTAGCTGTACTCGAATGGCAGAATTTGTGTAGTTACAATATAGACTCTCTTACCCTGAAGCTGCTGTAGGAAGAATGGGCTGAAGACTTTTGAGACAAAGTTGAGTGGAAATCTCTGTAGAAGAGTACAAGCGTGCAGCAACTCGAGCAACGTTCGAGGGTGGAAGTGGGAAAAACGTGCATTCAAGATGGACTCCACCTTCCGGAAGAGTCGACCAGCCTCCTGAGGTATGTATCCCATTACTCCCAGCGCCACTATCTGCCGAGATGCCTGCTCCGTGGTGTACTCATCTGCCCTGTACACAAAGCTTTCAGCCACTGCGTCAAAAACCGGGGGAGAAAAAATGCGCCGCCGCCCAAAGTATTGCATTACCCTGGTCACCGTCTCAGGATGAGCCGTAAAGGCTATTTTCGGTACGTGGCGTTCCAGAGCCTCAATGAGAAAGTGATCGCTGTGTCCATAGTGCATAAGTGCAGACAACACAGTCGACAGTTCTGTATCTGCAAAGTTTGGCACATGACGCACAGCCTGTTTGCACAAAGCAATCACCAGTGGGAGTGCCTGCGTTTGGCCCAGCATCACAAGAGCTCCTAATGTTTCGCTGACTCTTACGGAGTCCATTCTTGTGGCAAGTCTGAGAGCTCGAGTGTTCATTTCATTCAGCAATTCCTGGTAACGTCCACACTCGCCCAACCCTGCAGCGAGCATTTTATAGACAGCGGTCAGCTCACTTGGCTTCCAATGAGCTGGATCTTTGTTCTGGATCTGCCTCATAGCCTGCTCTAGGATGCCACAATGAGGCCCATCCATTGCGAAAAGTGCTTGCACTAACTTACACAGTGTCTCAATGCTCATGCGGCCTGTGTTTAGCCGCACCTCGCTCTCGGACATCAATCTCATCACCAAGCGACTCTGTGGGTCTAGATAAAGACGTGTACAGCCCAGCAGAGCTAGTACCACCACCTCGTCTTCTAGCTCACCAGCGTCATGCTGTAACTTCAGAGACATCTTGTTTAAAGCAGGATCAGACAGCAGCACCTCTGGCTCCTTAAGTCCTCTGGCTCCGTCCTGCTCCAGATCAGCCAGTCGGTGCAGAACAGCAACAGCACCTGCACTTGAGAGATGTGGCATGGCGTGCACAAGGTGCAGCACTTGTTGAGAAGTCATGCAGGACAAAAGGCGCTCTTTAAAGACACGTTCCTTATCAGAGCTGAGGCCATGCAACAGAGAAGTGAGAGCTCCCCCTGTAGAGGGGTCACGGGGATGTCGAACGGATCCGGCTACAAGAAAGAGAGGCTCGCGGGTCGTGATGCACAGCCGCCTTTTTTTCAGTTTTCCCTCTTTCCTAGAGAGAGATTGACGGCAGCCTTGAAACAAGGCGAGACTGCCTGGAGCACTAACATGTTGTCTGACACACACATTCAGAGGGGTGGGAGAGCACAGATGGGCAAGAGCCGCTTGCCTCAGCGTGTGCAGCCTCTGCACCACTTTCAGAGCCATGGAAGATCGTTATGTCATCCTTCACCTACAGTGTAAACAAACATCACATCAACCAGTACTACGGTCAGTAGTGAAGCATGAAGCGTGAGCTGACTTTGATCAGTATCAAAAATGCTTCTGGTATTTCACTTCAAATCTGCTTTGTCTGTTCCGTTCCTAGCATTTTAGCTAAATTATAGCATCATGTAGATAAAGCCATTCTGAATGGCACTATTACACTACAGGAAGTGTCATGGTGTGAACAATATGTGGTCTGAGAGCTCATCAAGGCTGAAATGTCCAGAAAGAGAACCGAGTCCACTTGAACAGGACTGAGCAGAACTATATGTGGAAACGCTCTTATACTCCATGGACTCAACTCACATTCTTAATATTGTCTCTACATATTTTTTTCTCTACATATTGTTCCTGTTTTTCAGTAGTGACTGAATAATGCACGTTATGATAAGCAACTGGAAAAACAACCTGGAAGTTTAACGTGTTAATAATGACCAGTGTTACTGTACAGCTGTTGGCCACGTGGTTCTGAATATATGTGAGAAACTGAATTAGTATCCAGTGCTACAAATAAAAGTTGGAAGAAAAAAAAAACAAATTATGTTATATAAATGTATACATAATAATACGATGGACTATTCGACCATTACTGTTTTCTCAACAGAAGACAGGAGATCGACTGATATTCTGCAAACTGGCAGGTACCAAAACAGGTTGTTATATTATCTATAATCTAAGTAACTGTGTAAAGTGAAAGCATTCCTATCGTCACATTATAACAATTTCATTTGCCCTTGTGCCAGTGAACTTCTTAGAGGCCAGTGCACGCGGAAGCTGACATGTCTACCGAGCTTAATGTTATCCAATTACAAATGAGATGGGCATGTTAGCTGAAACTAGCAGACATCCTGGATACGCATCAAGCAACGTTTAGATGAATTCAACATTATGGGAAAACCAAAAAAAGAAACTTTACCAGAATGATTAGACGCCTTTGTAGTTGTGTGACTCGGCATGCTATCTTCGCTGTGCAATGTACGCATGCGCAGTATGTTGAATTCTTATTGGTTCAACTATGCTATGGTAGGCGGAGCTTAACTCAGCCTGGACACGTGCCTCCGCACTGTGGTCCGTTATAAAGAGATGAGCCCTACAGAGGGCGCATGGAATAGGGACACGACCACGGCAGTAATTCATAGCCTCGTCCTTGGCTCAAATGATGAGAAACATTACATTTCAGGCAACAGCCAAAGGACACTTTAGCTCCTGAGACATTTTGGCACTGCTTTTGTGATAAACACCAAAATAGCCACTGCAAATATTAAGCATTATACAGTGCTGGTACTAATAAATTCTACTTTAGATGAGCTGAACGTAGTACTGTTGGGGGAAAAAAAACATTTTTCACAACTCTAGAATTTGCATTTTATTTATTGATAATTTTATTTACTTTTTTATCAAAATCAACAGCTCTTAAAATGAAATTAGTTATAGCCTGGGAAAGTCTTTTGTTGTGTAGTTCATCTGTTTATTATGATACTTGGTTACATAAGTGTCAATGATATGACAATAAAAAAAAACAGATTTTATTCAAAGACATTCGAGTCTTGGCCCAGGAACACTTCAGAGTGAAGGAGAAAGTCTTTGGAGCGAGTAGGATGTTCCTGATCACTTCATTGAAGCCAAATTCAATTGATGCTCGAGATACAGAACTTTTTTACCTGCAGCTTAAGCATGTGAAGTTGGACATCTTTTGCACTGCTGCTTCACATTGGGGTTTCAGCACCGTCATCATATTCAATAACCTCTTTATCCTGGTTGGATTATGGTGGATCTGAAGATTATCCCAGGAACACTGAGGTGGGAATACACCCTAAATGGGACACCAGTCTATTGGGCATCATGTGCACAAACACGCTTATTTTTCTGAATGCATACATTTATACATTAAAAGGACATAGGTTTGTGGACCTGACCAACACACCCATACATGAGCTTTTCTGAAACTGTTAATAATAATAATAATTATTATACCTGTCATGCAAAAAAAAGCAGTTCAAAGTATGTAAAAATATTTTTACAATTTATAGCTACAGTAACAGAATAAATGGCAAAGTACAGCACACAAGAACATTAAAAGATATATGATTAAAAAATAATTAAAAACTAAATTTAATCTAGAAATATGAAAATAGATAAAGGTAGACACTTGCTCCAGCATAATAATTCCCCTATACACAGAATGAGGTTCATGAAGGCATAGTTTGCCGAGGATGGAGTGGAAGAACTCGACAGTCCTGCACAGAGCCCTGACCTCAACCCCACTGAACACCTTTGGGATGAACTGGAATGTCGACTACATGCCAGGCCTCCTGTCCTGACATCATTAATGCGCTCGTGTCTGAATGAGCACAAATCCCTACAGCTTCACTCCAAAATCTAGTGAAAAGCCTTCCCAGAATAGTGGCGGTTATCATAACAGGAAAAAGGGACTAAATCTGGAATGGGATGTTTAACAAGAACACGCATGTGATGGTCAGGTGTCCACAAAGCTTTTGGCCATGTAGTGTTTTAAAAAAACATGCATTATACATTGTACCCTACTGCGTAGATATTTTATGTTGGGAATTTGTGAATTCAGTCAATGTACGTACTCATACCCATAGTTTATTTCTTACATTATTTTTAATACAAGACTTTTAATTACTGATTAAGGAAGACCATTTTTAGCTCACACTGTTTATCAAGTGTTTTTTTAAAGCAGTCTAGCACCCACAAAACCTTTTCTGTACTTTGACACAGTAATCAACACGGAGTTATTGCTAAATTTAATTTTAACATTAACTTTCAATACAGAGATTTAAACCATCATATTTAAAAACCTAGAACTGCAGAGGCAGTCAGTTCTGTGGCTGAGCTGAGGCAAGCTAGGACATGCTGACTGGTATGAAGGAAACAGCTTTGGTATGTAAGGTGGAAAAAAAAAGCAAGTGCCCATTCCCACATACATTCTCACTGTACATGGAGTTACCTGAACACATAATCGCACAATCTGAAACTGAAATATCACTATTGCAGTGGTCACTTTCAGGCGACTGGTTCGGATTAGGTACGCACCACTGACCAAAAACCAACGGCAAAAAGTACGAAAGGCTTCAGAAACTTCATGCAGCTGCAATCATGCACGTCGTCGAGAGAGAGAGCCTGCTAAATGAATCGAGGAAGACGGCAGGTGCTACAATTTACGTAATTTATTGAAAAAGTTCTCCATATTTATTATAAAATGTAAAAATTCAGCTAGATTGGGACATAACAGCAAACATGCGTGTAGACCCCACCACCACTTCACATTTTACCACATTTAAAGCACAGAAACTGGACCTTCAGGAGATCCAAGACTTATGTGCAGTTCTGCTGCATCTAAATGAAGTGTCAGTAGAGTTTACTTACAGGTAGACTTTAGTGGGATAGACATTGGGAAAAGGGCTTAAAACACGGATCACATGGCATAATTAATAATGCATATACAACACCTAACTAATTACATGTATGGTTTCAAAATAGTCTGAATTAACCCACTCGCACCCCCAATCAGAGACCCGTGCTTTGTCCTATACTAGACACCTTCGATACAGAACCACAGCGATATGGTGATTAAAAATACTTATCCTAACATGTTCAGTGATTAAGACCGAATCTAGACACATTTTCCCCTTAAAGTTTACCTTTAAATAACTCACACGTACACAGAGCAGCCTGGCAGATTTTTGAGGTTGGCATTTATCTCAGAATATTTCCAGAAACATTACGTAAAGCTCCTTTAGATGAGAATGAGGATTAGAAAGGAAGGGTTGATGATGCATGGAGGTTTCGGTATTTAGTCATCCTTGTCTTTGGCTCCGTGTTTGAGGATACGTGTGAACTCCACATAGTTAAAGTTGTTCTTCTTGTCAATTGGGGCCTCCCTGAAGAGCTCGTCGACCTCCTCGTCTGTGAAGCGGTCGCCCATGGTGGTCAGAAGTTCCCGCAGGTAGTCTTCCTGGATAAAGCCTGAGCAGACAAGAGAGGAGGGACTGGTGAATAGATGAATGATTATACTTCAAATAGATGACTCTCAAGTCACAAATCACAGTTGTAACCAATTAGTCTTAATGGTTAATAAACAAAGATTAAGTATACGGCCTCGCTAAAACTCCACGACATTAAATCAATATTAAAGTTATGCCACTAAAACATATCTGGACCTTCAAAGCACCTTTACCTTTTCTAGATTGTTGTGCAACACCATATTACAATCTTGTTTTTCAGGGTGTATATTTTATTTACTATAATTGAACCAAATTAGAGGCGTGTAAGATTCTGCACGCTGAAGGTGCTTACCGGTTCCTTCCTCGTCGAAGCAGGCGAAGGCGTTGCGGATGACGTCTTCTGGGTCAGTGCCGTTCAGTTTCTCTCCAAACATGGTGAGGAACATTGTGAAGTTAATGGGCCCAGGAGCTTCACTCATCATCGTCTCCAAATAGGATTCAGTCGGGTTCTTACCTGGAGATCAGATGAAGAGGTAAATAAGAGTGAGGTGTGGAACAGCATGAAAGACTCAAGTATAATGCCGGTATATATAATAACCAAATATCACGCTACCTGCTTACACAGATCGAGACCAATTTTCATAGAGGACAATTTCAGAGGATAAATTCTAGCTCTGAATTTCAAACTCTGTGAAAGTGCTACATCCAACTGTGCACAAGAGTACAAATCTCATTGTGATATGACTTTTTAAAAACTCATGGTTTTAGAGGCTGGGCAATATGACCTAAAAATAATAAGATATTTTCCTGACAGTTCCATGATGATGATATTTATCACAATGTACATTATTCTATGAAAATAGTGTTCAGAGACAAAAGTGCTCACATGTGCTCTTGTGCACACCTGTGGCCTGTTCAGGCTCGTCGGGCAGCCGGCATAAACACACGCTGCTCCCAAAACACGATGCTTTTTTATGAGCTCCAGTGCTGCATTTCTGCACTTTGCTCTGGATATCAGCTCAACGTTTTTGCTTAGCTTTTGTTCCTGGTGTTTTGCCCTGGTTTTCTCCCCTGCTGCTTACTCCAGTTTTGGCTTAATAAAGTCCTCGTTTTTCCACCCATGATCTGAGCTAATTAAGTTAGTCCTGCATGTCATGCTACATTATACAGACTCTTCACCAATGTATTCATGAGCATAACACCACAGCTACCTGTTCTTTTCTGTAGGAAATGTGATCTTTCACAATATACAGCTGACTGATATGAATGGTCATACGAATTTGACATACCTAGCCCAGCCCTAGGACACACTGCACCTAGGAATGTTTTTTCAATATTTTTATTGTTACTGGTAGGGTGACATTTAGTGGTTAACTATTCAAGATATGCTGTTATAGCAATACTCAGTGATCAGGTTAGCCAAAGTGACAGAGCACAAAAAGCTACACCCTCTTCAGAGATGTCCATACCCTCAAACCTACTCTAGCTATTCCTGTTAAAGTCAGCCTAAAGGCAAGAGAGTCACCAAGAGCCTCATTACATCATCTGGTATGAAATAAGATGAATTCTAAACAGCTACAACACAATTTTCAGAAATCGTTTTGGAAGTTAATTACGGTCGTCAAACACGGGGCCTAAAGTTGAGATGCAACAGATACAATACATGCAGATAGATTTTACAAAATGCATAGAAAATAAATGATACAGTATCAAAGTGTGTTATATGTATATTGTATTCATAAACAATTTGCACGTTACTGGCAGCAAAAGGAGGCGCAAATTACCCAGAGATGCCAGCATGTCATGCAGATCTTCCTTGTCCACAAAGCCGTCACGGTTCTGATCGATCATGTTGAAGGCTTCCTTGAACTCCTGGATCTGTGACTGATCGAACATGGCAAAGACATTGGAGGTCGCACGCTGAGGGCGCTTCCTGGCAGTCTTTGCCTTCACACGACTTTTGCTGGACATGTTGCCTCTGATGTGATTTTACCTAATAACAATATATATATATATATATAAAAAAAGATTTATTCAATGACAGTAATTCATATCAATCTAGTAAAAAAAAAATTAATTTTTTTGGTTGCAAATACAGCAGCTGCACATTTTTATTAACTTGTCAGTCAGCGCCTACGGAAACCAACACTAAGAATTTGTCCGGTCTTGTCCGGCAAAGCGAATCTAATGCTGGCATTACTCCAAAAGCCTTTTCAAGTGATTTCATTGCCGCAGACAAATTTTCAACGATGGAATAAAATCATGAGCATTCTAGAAATCGTTCTGCTAGCGCTTTAGCTCGCTCCCGTCACCTGGAGCGTTAGGTGTAAGGTGGTCAGGATAGCGGTCTTAAGTCAGTCCTTTTCTTGCCTTGACATTCTAATAAAAATCAACCATGTTTAATATTATCTTTAGTCTTGTCTCATGCGAACAGTGACCCTGAAAAGATACCCAGTTATTATAAAATCATAATCACTTAAGAAAAAAAAAATTTGTTTGGTGTAATAACTCTGATCAACAACGCATGGTCCTCAAGACATGAGAGGGACGGACTTTAATCTTTCAAAAGTTTCAGAGTCTTTTCAGCGTATGGTTAGGATAAGTGAAATCTAATAAGACAGTGGTGTTACCCAAGAAGCTCTTCAAAAGGAAATATACCAAAGTAGCTAATAACCAGACCCAAATCTTTTTTTTTTTCCACAGAGAAACTAAGACAATATTTGTTTTAAAGCTATGTACAACGGTAACAACAGGAAAGCCTATTTCCTTCTACACATGAAATTCATCTTTACATGAATGAAGAATTAAAAAAAAACAAAAAAAACCCCTAGGTCACAGGCCTCCAGGACATTGTGAGGACGAGGCGATGATTAACACAAACCATTTTAACTGGACCAGCTGCTACACTCATATGGAAGAAATTTGCTCGATAGTTTCCCATTGTTCTAAACCAGTCCATTTACTCAGCATGCTGGAATTCTCTCTTTGTAATGCCAAAAAAAACCCCACTCACTTAGGAAAAGGCACGGCAATTACACAATACTGCTAAAGCAAAACATCAGCACCAGGAATATTTCAAAGATTTCAGAGCAGGACAGCTAGATGTAAAAGCATTATTGAATCTGGCCTAGATTTTCTCCCTTGAGTCTGCTATACATAGACACTACACGTCCACCCAGTTAACACTGGAACACTTTGGGGCTTTTCTATTTTGCAGATATTTACACACGGATATGTCTAAAACGTATTAAAGAATTAACATCACTTCTAACACCTACAGGGACATATTGCATCCCATGTGAAAATGATTTTCTCCGAATCCTAATTATGTTTATGTGGGTGAAATAAAACCGTATCCGGAATACTGGATACATTCAATGCAAAATAATTTCAGCCAAAGGGTGATAAAAATAGACATCCGAACATGTTCAGTAATTTGGCATCTGATATTTCTTCCCCTATCTATCATCAGCTATTTTAACATTAATGCTAATGCAACATGACTGCATGGACCATTGGGATACAACACTGCTAGGTAAAGAATAGAACATCTTTGTTAAAAACCTAAATTAAAGCAATGCATGATGAATGTACTAGATGTTTCATCTTGTGGAACTCGTGTTAAAAAACAAAGCTGTGATGTGGAACACCTAATACGTTTCACCTTGGGTTATGTTGTTGATAGGATCTCCGCGACATTGCTACATCCGCAATACACTCTTTACTACGTGCTTTTTAAAAAGTATCAGAAACTAACTGGCGAAGAAAAGCTAAGTAGGTTACACCAGTTACTTATCTGCCTATCTATAAAATCTTAAAATATTTTGAGTTTGTCTCTCGCTTTACCTGACCGGCTCGATGATAATGCGGTTAGCAAACCTTGCTAGCTAGCGCTTGCGTTACATCCGACTTCAACAATATGACTGAATTTGACGAATACAGCAGAAATAGCTATCCAGGTTTCACATGCACATTGACAAACCAATTAATATGAAAACAATTTAGACAATTATTAGGAAAAAATAACACAAAACCCATACCTGAAACCCAAAAAACTGACGGCCTGCTCAACCACCGCCCAAACTTCCTGATAATCGGAACGGTTGCTTCCGGACAGGATCTCTAGACCAGCTCAACGAGGGTTATAGGGGTGTGCATTACAATACTGACTTAGAATATAACACATAAGAAGACGAAAGCGCTGTAACCAAAACCTGCAACAAAGTTACTCGAAATTGTACTCGTACTTATAAACACTTTCACCACTTCCGCTGATGCTAAAAAAATTCGTCTAAATACAAACATTGATAACACCCCTGTGTGCTGTGACTTAGTTCATCCTAAGCCACCCAATGTCTGGTCTACGTAGGCTCTTCAACATGTCCATATAAGGTGCTGTGATTCAAACGTCAGAAACAACATAATGGGCGTTTAGAAAAACAGCTGTTTCCCCTCTGACACCTTTGTTTCACAGACATTGTATCACTCCTTGTGTTTTATCAACATTTATTTCTGTTAGAAAGACTCCACTGAAATATTATTCAGGGTCAGAAAAGACCAGGTTTAATTAAATCTATCCAAATGTTAGCCATATTTATCATCCATATTTGTTATATAGTTTTTGGTAAAACGTATAATCCAACATTACAATACCAAAATAGTGAGCTAAAAATTTAACTAGTGATATCTTAAAATTTCCCAAAAAATGTCCTTGTTAAGATACTAGTGGGTGGCATGGTGGTGTGTTGGTTAGCACTGTTGCCCCACAGCATGAAGGTTCTGGGCTCAAACCAGGAGTTGGGTTCAAAGTTCGCAGGGATGCTCTGGTTTCCTCCAAAAGACATGCAGATTAATTCACCTGGCTACTATAAATTGTCCCTGAGTGTGAATGGCTGTTTGTCTCTGTGTTAGCCCTGTGATAAATTGGTGACCTGCCCAGGGTGTACCCTGCCTCTCATCCAAAGACAGCTGGGATTGGCTCTATCTCCTTATTCTATAGGGCTTATCCCTGATGGATAAGTGGTAAAGATAATGGATGGATAGCACAATAGCTGGTGAAAGAGCCAGCCAAAGGCTAATAAGGCAGTATAGTACAGAAACAAAAAACACTACTATGCAGACTTATTGTAACAAGCATTTTTAATTCTGAGTTTGCATTTTCAAAACTCTTAACTCAGTAATCTGAACATCTGAACAAACTGAATGTTTTTGCAGTGCTACACTTTTGCAGGATATACAAGCTTTCTAACTCAATGTTCAATTACCAACAAAACCATGTATTTTACAGCCCTGTATTTTACAACACTACACGCAAAACATACATACACTATTTGCAAAATACTACTCTCATTTTTAAAAAAAGATGATCCCATATAACACTTTGATCAGTAACAAATACTATACTGTCCTACTATTAAAAATGTTATACAGAAAAAAAGAAAATAGTCACTGTAGATGCTTTGAGCCCGAGAGGTGCCATCATGTGTACAGCAGTGTACACAAATCCCAGACCAATTAACAAAGTATATAGTCATTTCATTGTTGAAAGGCTTATGTGTGCAGAAAGGGAACAGGTGAGTCCAAACATACAAAAATGTGTGTCTGCATGTGCAAAAGTGGTATTTCTTTCTCAAACAACAATCAACTAGCAACTATACAGTAAAGACTAGAATATTTTATTACATCAAAGTACAAAATTTTTACAGAAAATTGCTCTAATGCCACAGAGTGTTGAACACACACAAATGCACAGAATGTAGTAAGAACCTACAGTATTGTATGGGCTTTACAGTACTCAAAGTCTACTAAGCAAAAAAAAAAAAAAAAATCACTATTCAGAAATATTTAGCAAAACCATATCATGCTGGAATAAAACAGCTCCACAAAGATCTACTAAAAAGGAACAGAGATGGAAAATGCATGTTGTCACTGAAATGCCTGCTCTTGCTGTAAAACAGATCCAAATGGAATATGTATGATTTCTTAATTAATTCCATGTTTTATTAGATAAACTTAAAGCTGGGAGAAGAAAGAACCAAAACATGTGTTTATTGTTTAAAACAAGAAGACATAGGAGGAAACTTCTTGGTCATAGGGCTACAGTTCCAGTGCCAGAGACAGAGTCACGGAGGTATCATCATCGTCATATGGTCTGCACCAATAATGCTGTCTGTTATATAACAACCATCAGTTCTAATAATGCAAACTACCTCATTAGACTTCTTGGTTTGTTGTGGACTATTCAGGCCTGTCAAGCCTCAGGTTGTCAACATTTGGCTGAATGTTACCTTCCATTATTCCCCTTGGGAATGATTGGCTTTCTGTACATCAGTGAAGGATGATGTAGTTTTTCCTTCTTACTCATCCTTTCTGAAGCAAATAGGATTTGCTTTTTCTCTGCTAGTTGATGGAACGTGCATGGTAATCTATCTACCCCAGGACAAGATAAGTCTTTTGAAGGTAAAAAATGCTGAGGACGCATCATACCAAGGGGGTATTTCCATTATTGCACTGTCCTACCATAGCTATACATCTGTTCTCACAGCACTGCAGCATACATTCATTCATCTTCAGTAACCACTTTATTCTAGTCTGACTGTGGTGAATTGGCAGCAAATCCCCAGAACACTAGATGTGATACAGGAACACACACCCTGAATGGGACTCCAGTCCATCACAGGGCACTATGCACTCTTGTTTTCACCAAGGAGCCATTTACTGTGGCTAATCCACCTATTAGCATGTTTTTGGACAGTGGGAGAAAACCAGAGAACCCAGAGGAAACCCACACAGACATGAACAGAACAGACAGTAACCCGAGCTCTGGATCAAGCTGCGAGGTGTTGGAGACTAAACACGGAGACACACAGAAGCATTATGATTAAATTCAAATACCTCAGTGCAGTCACACAAATCCTGATCATTTTAATCAGTGGTTGACAAAGTACTGAATTACACTTAAGTGAAAGACTAGACTACATTTAACTCAATTAAATGTATCCAGCCCCAAAAAAATGTATTAGAAATTAAAAAGTTGCTACTCTTAAATGTACTCAAGCATTAAAATCTACTTTTTTAATCTGATGAAATTAAGTCGTTTTCCTGTGAAAAATAACTTTGATTCCTTACCTAAAATTTAATTTGCAGCTAAGCCATTTATGTCAGCTGCTGAAATCGATGCTAGTGTAACCCCTGACATTGTCTGGAAAAAACTAACTTAAATAACTATAGCTAGTTAATGTTACCAAATTAGCAAATGTACCTTGATATGCTTTTTCATATTAGATGGAGTTCTAGGGAGGCAAACAAGGCATCTCATTTTATATACACTACCAGTCAAAAGTTTGGACACACCTACACTTTTTCATAGGTTTTTCTTTATTTTTCTTTGCTTTCTACATTGTAAAACATTACTGAATACATCAGAACTATGAAGCAACACGTATGGCATATACTGAAGTATGTGGTAAACAAAAAAGTGTAAAAAAACCCCAAAGAAACAAAATATGTTTCATGTTTTAGATTCTTCAAAGTAGCCACCATTTATGATGATACATGATGATACAATTGGCATTATCTTAACCAGTTTCATGAAGTAGCCACCTGGAATGCTTTTCAGTTTTTAACACGTGTGCCTTGTTAATATGGATTACTATAATTTTTTAATTTACTATTTACTGTTGTTCTCAAATGCATTAAGAAGGAAAGAAATTCCACTAATAACCTTTTCTGTCAACAACCGCTCAACTAAGTAAAGAGAA
>JAQMYM010000001.1:15659714-15674817 GCA_030014255.1 Parauchenoglanis ngamensis
CAGTCTCTTTTAAAGTAATAAAAATAAAGAAAAAATTTGAATTAGAAGGTGTGTCCAAACTTTTGACTGGTAGTGTAAGTCTTTGTATACTGCAGCAAATTGAAACATTTTACTGAGGGAGGATCCTCAAGTTCTACACTGCAGTCTAGTGCTTGTTTGAATTATATTCAAAAGAAGAAATATAGCTAGAATATTAACTACATTGTGTAGCATGAGAAGGCACTCTGTATTGATTAACCTTATTGGATGCTAAACTGAACCATTTAATTGATATATAGTGTATAGTTATTACCAGGATGAGTGAAGAAGAGACCTTTGACGTATGTAATGCATACTTTGTAAGCTTAAATAACAATGCAAGGCAGGAATTTTTTTTTCTTGGAAATGAAATAAAGTATGAGCACAAGCGTTCAATTTAAGTATATTACAATTACAATTACAAGAAATTAATTACAATAATTATTTAAAAGCAAAAATACAATAAAAGCAATTAATTACAAGACAATTAGTCAAGTATTGTCCACCCTGGTCTTAATACAGATGTGACGTGAACTTCAGCATACATGGCAGTAGACAACATTTCCAAAAATGTTCAGGTGGAAACTGCCATAAATGTGCCATAAAAGTGGTATTTCCTGTTATTATCATTATTTCTCATTCATCATGAATTACTGTGCTTTCAAGAAATGTTGGCATGCTTCATGAAAATTCACAAAACTGAAAAAATTTAATATAAGATATTTTGGACTGCGTGTATATTTTTCATATCCATTACATGACATGTGCAGGCTACCTGCTTTTTTTTTTAAGTATGAACCCTACCACTATGTCCCCAGAAACACTGGAAAAGAAATCGAAGTATAAACACCAGCATCGTCAGCATGGTCTGTTATTACAGCTCTGACCTCAAACTCAACAACACTCAAGCTCATAATTTGTGTCAAATAGAGATGTAGTAAATGGGAGTGGGTTTTTTTCTTCTCTTTTTTAGTGGAATTCCATCTCTAGTCTTAATCCTGTGAACCTTTCTGGCAAGCTTCATAAAAACAAACAAACAAACAGACAAACAAACAAACAAAAATCCAACAAAAACCTATCTGTGCACCTAATATTATGCACCTACTATTCATATTGGGAATCTGAAAACCTACAAATCCCTGACAAAAGCTGCAACAGGTCCTTGTTTCTAACAGCAATTTAGGAGAAATTTGGATTTTGGAACTGTCCTCATGGAAATCATGTTCTAATTTGTCAGTTCTCCATCACTCCTCCTTAGTCAATCTTTTTATGTTTAGAGGCTTTACAGCTTGGTGAAAAAATTTGCACATCTGTTGGTATGTTTACATTCAGATGGCTTACAGTTAAGCCGTGTTTTATACAGGTGATGAAGGAGAGTGACGGTGGTGAAGGATTTTAGATTTGGTTACTCATGCATGCGCACCACAAGGCAATTTATGTGATTTTCCAAACAAATTCACATGATTTTTTTCATATCATACATGTTTACACAGTAAGAAAAGGCTCATGGGACTCATAATATTGTCTCATCATTGTTTAAAGGAATGCAAAACTGGAGCCAAAATTCAATCAAATAGACTTGACAGCAAACCAACGCCAACCCCCAACCCCCACCTTCCCCCAAACACAAACACTTTTACATGGCATCTTTGGTACGTAACAGAGGTAACAATAGCACGGCTATTGTTAGTGTGGAACAAAGCTCTGTTGGTCAGTGTGGCTTACTAGTTCCACCAGATAACTGATAAGTTAATAGTTATGGTCATGGAAAAACTATGGTGTTGAAAAAAAGATGTATTTAGGGAAACAAGTGTATGTCAGAGAGGTATGACAGAGAGGTAGTGAGAGACTTCTTGTTGGTGTGTTGGTGGCAACAAACCACCAACAAAATGATTCTTTTCATCAATATTTAATCTAGAAACTAACAAATTGTCAGGTTAATCCCATCCATCAGTTTGTAAATATCACTAATGAGCTTGACCTCATTAAGTGATTTCACATGATTACCTTATCAACCTTTACCTTGATAATTAGTAACCTATC
Source organism: Parauchenoglanis ngamensis (assembly GCA_030014255.1). NCBI lineage: Eukaryota > Metazoa > Chordata > Actinopteri > Siluriformes > Auchenoglanididae > Parauchenoglanis > Parauchenoglanis ngamensis. The sequence goes on from JAQMYM010000001.1 coordinate 15,661,776, forward strand.
TGTGTGACTGGGATAGCTGAGCTAGGGCTATATTTAACGCCTCTCTGGCCATAAAAGGTCTTGCATGGGGCTGTGGCATGTCAGCCCGCCTCAGTATTATTTTGGTTGTTGGAGATTACTTCTCCACTGCACAGTACTTTGCGTGAATTTTGAGCTTTGTTGATCCTCCCTCGGACCTGGAGCCTTGTTTGTGCCACTGTGCTACCTGACTTGATTTCCAACCCACAGAGCTTTGGATAAGGTGAGAATGATTCAGTGTGTGGTGTTACCTTTGTAGTGGAAAGTGTTATTGCTGTGTTATATGTAAATATGAAAAGGTTTGTCGTCTCAGATGCTCAGAGAACTCTGTTACATTTATTATAACGCATGATTATGCCAAAATGTCCTTCGGATTTTGTCAGTGCATCATGGTCCTTTTGCATGCGCTTCCTGAACTTTGAACTTTTATACCAAAGGTTTGGATTCACAGGCTATCTGGATGATGAAATGAGTAGCCAGATAAATTCTGATATAAATTCTGATTTAAAACACTGATCAGTTAAGCAATACTTCTCCGCCAGACTGAGTAACTTCACTTTTCACATTGTAGACTTCATCTGTTATTATAACATTGTCATAGCTGTATAAATCCAATATTGATAACACTTAAACCTAATATGACATCAGTAGACATTTCAGAAAAATCTATAAGGCAGTGTTTCATAGTGAATGGCAAATAAGCCCTTGACAATACAAGGTTCCTTACTGATTAAATAAATAAATAAAAATTAAATTAAATAATACTCTCCCTATTCAGATATAATCAAACTCACTTAAATTGTGTGTAGAAACTTTTAAGCCTTCAGTGTAAGAGAACTTCAGAGCAGAAGCTAGGCACTGAGCTATAAGGAGAAGGCGATGTCTGGATCGATCCCATTCTACCAGAAGCACCACCGTCACTATGACCGTGCCTACCGTAGCCGGGAGGCGGAGTCTACAATCAGCCAATACCAGCAGAGCTCCAGCACTTACTCCGCCCACAGAACCAACACGAAAGGGTAAGAGGCCAAGGAGAGAAATCCACCAACTTAATCATGTCCCATCCTTAAACTCATGTTTAACATCTCCTTGGTCCAGTTTAACACTGACCCAGCAATTCATTTTAGCTGATCATTCTTTGCTTCCTTGCATTTCCTTGCATTTCCCACTAAATATTCATCTAAATTCATCTAAAACCAAGCAACTTGTCTGTGAATCCTGCATGCTTTACAACTTTCTGTTTTGCCTTTGGTGGTGTCTGCTGAGTCTGCAAGAATGTTTGTCTGCAAATTTATTCCAAAGCCATGTTCAGGTCTGGCTTGGAATGGGTTTGTGAATAGGTGCAGGCTTAGTTGTTGTGTTTGTGCTGTGATAGGTTCAGGTTTAAGCTTGATTTTGTAGAGTGGTCTACCTGTGTTAAGATGCTGATGGGAGCTAATGTGACAGCGTTTGCTGAAGCCTACACATACGGGCTGTTTTGACTGAGTATGGTTAAGGCTGACAGCTTTTTGTTACAGACCTTGGATCCTAGTGTAGTTCGTCTTCAGGTAGTCTTGACTAACACACTGAATGTTGCATTTTATGTACTAATATATTCCCTCTAGTTAGGATTATGAGGTCATCTATATATGTTTTAGGGATAAATTAGAAGATCAATGTTAAATATTTATAATACCTTGCTATGTTACATGGTCTACATACACACAACACACACAAACCCCTTTAATTTATCTGAAGGGTCTGTCTTTTTTACATTGATAGCACTGTTATTGGTTTGATAAGAGGTTTTGATTTGAGGACTTTAATTGTTTGCACATATAATGATCGGATTGGATTGTAAATTGATTGCAATTTGTAATTATTTGGTTGTATTTTGAATAAATCTTGCATTCAGAGGCTCTATCTTTATTTAACTGAAATTAAGAACATATCTAGCAATCAGTAGACTTGATTAGGCACGTTACCTTTACTTTCTTTTGCTAGTTTTCATGAAAGACGTGATTGAGCGAATACTGATGACTCTGGTCTTGACTTTGGTTTTGGTTTTAAATAGTTGATGTATAAGAGATTAATGTATCAATTTCTGTTCTAAAGACCAATAAAACAAAACAATTTAAAGCTCAACTAGAGTGCTTATCTGTTCCTTGTCTGTGAGAGATACTTATTATGAACAGTCTGGTCTTTAGGAAAACTTTTAAAAGCATTCCCTGATGCAGAGATGCAAAAAAAAATATATGGGAGAAGCTGATAATTTGTCTTCACAAAAAGATGAGGCCAATCAGAAGTTAACATTTAACAGTTATAGCATTTAACCTATCACTGTATTGTTTAGTTATTGTCTGCAAAACATATTATTCAGTAACTACCTTGAATTATTTAGTACCTACAGTGAAACTAATTGGTACGATATATAGTTATAAGAGTGTGGAATATAAATCTGGATTTGCTGACAGGTGCTGGAAGTTTAAGGGATTAATTGAATATTCAATTCATAGAAATGGCTTATTGCAGAGTGGTAGCTCAGGGGTCAAGTTTCACAGGTTCTGTTATTAGTGGCTAAAAGGTTGCGATTTAAAATCCTAAAGCTGCCAGAGAGCCGCTGTTGGGGTTTTGTGGACATGTACTAAATAGAGCGCAATGTTAAGCATTTACACACAACCTGTAGCGTGAATCCCTCAAGGTCATAATAGTTTTACAACCCAAGAAAAGAGAGAAATGTTGCTGAATTTTGTTTGATATGAGTGTTTGTATTCTCTCATGATTTCTATACACTTTTAAGCCAGGTATAGACAAGCTAGGTAGTAAATAACATGGCACCAAATTTTTTCCTCATATCTTTAGAATGATATGGTATTTTTAATCTTTAATTCTTCAGTAAAAGGAATATTCTTTGCTCTGATTTGGGACACTCTAAGAAACTTCTTTATTGATATTAAGTCAACTCCTTTGCTTCACAAGTGTACAGCATGATAAAACAATGCATCAAATTTAAAATATAAAGGATTTTGTAAATAGTATGTAGTTAGAGATCAGATGACATAAAGCCCTTCAGTATAAAAGCAAGCCACAAATACTCTGTTACACTGCCTGCCACTTTCAGACACTTTGTGCTAAATTTGCAAACACGGACTCTGTTAAGGTCTGAGCAGATAGTCTTACCCTCACTTATTCTCTCCACCTCCCTCTTTACAGTCTGTATAAATACACCTGCCTCTAGGAGAACAACACTATCACTCAATCCATATGCCAAGGTCACAGTGTCTCCTGAGATAGGCACAGTATGTGCTTGTGTAACGTTTCTCGAGTAGACTTCTCTCAAACATTCTGGCTGGTTTGTGTTTTCGTATATATATAGTGCGTTTAGTCTAAACCAAGTGTCCAAGCTGGTTGATGTACCAATAGCAGACTGCATTGCAAAATAGTTTTTCCTGCTATTATTTTTCTATTTTAAATGCTTGGGTTACCCCATCTTGGCTAGGATATTGCTTTCTAGGAGAGATGTCTGTTACTTTTAGGCAACAGTATTAAAGGGCATTAACTTACTTCTCTCCCTCACCCATCTAATCCCTAATTCTGCATTCTCTCTCCAACATTCCTTATGTATGGTGATTCCCTCACCATGTTTTTAAATGCCAGACATTTACTTATGTATGATATTTTTGCTGTGGGAATTTTAGCATCAGAGATGCCACCTTTACCTCTCTGGATGAGACAAGGGTGAGTCCTCAGGCAAAGAGAGCCAAGCCCTCCTACCTGGCTGTGGACAGAGAGAACCAGATTATAGGCTATGTGGTGCCCATCTTCAGGGGAAGGTATGAGCCTAAACTCAAGAGACCGTGCATAGTCATAATGATGGGGGAAACAATTGGGCGTTTATTGGGATCCAGGAATCAAGGGTATCTGTTGATACTGGTTTTCCAGGCACAGATACAATAATGATTATATTGTGTTTGGGAAAGCTGTCCTCCTTTTTACCTGAATATTAGCAATAATCCATACCTAGAAAGCCAGCATCACTCGAACGTGGAAGTTTGAAAAGGGTTTTCCAATGCAAATGTGTTATGTATGCATCTAAGTGTATATATTCTTCTGTCACGACACTGAGCTCCCGATTTACACCTACTCCTCCACCCTCACCTTCTCCACCCAAGTCAGGAGTTTGCGAGTGGCCTGTCAGACACTGAAGAGGCTCGGGCTAAACAGACTGCTGGTTACCTGGCGCGCAGGGACCTCTTCACCAGTGGGGTGGAGATGGAACGCACTGAACAAAAGTCTCGCAGAACCGTCATGAGGGAATCAGCAGAACGCATTTCCCTCACCAAGAGGGTCAGTGCAGATCAGGAGCGTGTTCATGATCACAATCATCCTTTTCTTTTTTACATCTGTAACACATTAATTAATAACTAAGTGTGATGTAGATAGAAGGAACATAACAATAACTATAAAAGTCTGTATTGTGCCTAAAACAGTACTACACTGATAACATAATCGGATATTCTGTTTAATGCCTAACGATGGAAGTCTTACTGACTCAGGTCATGTCTTTTGATTATATGTAAGTACATGTGAATAGGAGACCAATGAGTGGGAGCTTTGCATCCATGCAGCTGATTCATAATTTGTCCTCAAATCACAGCTCATTTTGATGCCATAGGTCAGCTTCATGTATTTCATGTACCCGTATTTTGTTTCATGCACTCAAATCTGCATTTCTTTCTACTTTAATTTGACAAGAGCCAATCTCACTAAAAAGAATGTGATATATAATGCTAATTGTAGCACCGATTCAAGCACATAATAATAGTTTCATGCTTAAAGAATACAATAGAATGGAGAGTTAATTGTTTTAGCTGAAGTTGTGCATGACTGCACCGGAAAGTTCTGCAGTGTCTCCACTCAGTGAACACTTTTAATCTCAGCCTGTGACAAGATACATTGGAGAGAGAGAGAGAGAGAGAGAGAGAGAGAGAGAGAGAGAGAGACCCTAACTGCATACCACAGTCATTCAGATTAGCAGGGTCAATAATCCATGCCACCCTTGTGCCAGATGCCTGAGGTTTCTTAGACACAGCAGCAGTGTATTGATGTCTCTGGAGTGTGTGCTAATGTTATGAATGATGATGTAACCTGAGGGAAGCCCAAATGAGAATCGAGTTTCCTATAATGATGATAACTGATGCCTCCACATGAAAGCAAAACATAGTTTTATTAGAAAATCAATTGTACAGTAGATAGATGAGCAATAAACAAGCATGTTGATTGTCAAAGATTTTGCTTGTGGAATGATAAACATGTGAATATGAATGGTGCATGCAGAATAGCATTGGTAGTAAGAGTATAAGGAGCATGGTATAAATATTGGCATTTTTATAAACACAGTTTTAGCTGTATATGAAGCCTGTGTGTGACCACGTCCCTGTAGATCCATGACAACGAAGAGTACTACAAGCGCCTGAACGAGGATAACCTGATGCATTCACCGGAGTTTGTGCTCAAGCCCCGCTCACACACTGTGTGGGAAAAACAGTGTGTGCGGCTCCACTGCACGGTTACGGGATGGCCTGAGCCCCGGGTTGTGTGGTGAGCACACACACACAAGAAGGAGTTCCACATAATTCGGCTATTGATGAATATAAACAAATTATATTTATATTAGAGTTATGACAAAGCTGACTGACTGACTTTTACTTAGTCAAAGGAGGGTGTTAGTCAATGAAGAAATCAAGACCCTATTGTGCTGTATACTTTCCATTTTTTTCAAAACTGATACTTTTCCAAAACTTTGTCCCGGATTTGTTTTGATAGCGCCTTGGTCTTCGTGTTGTTTGTTTAGGTGTGTTCTGTAACAAACTATGGGTCCTACTGGGAACAGGCTCTCTTATATTGAGATCATGTGACACTTTAATTGCAAACAGGTAGCTATTGCATCAGAACTACCACTGAATATTTATGCTAGCACAACCTTTATGGTTTTTATTTGTAAATACTTTAGCAAACCCTATTGATTTTTTTCCTCCCACTTCAGTAATATGAGTTATTTTAGCAGATTTTTAGGGAGATTTTGGGGGGGTGTTAATACTTAGGCAAGACTCTGTAAATGTAACATTAACACCCATCAGCAAGACAAAACAACGGGCTACTGGACATGTCCTATGACTGAATGTATGGAGTCTATGAACTGGTTGGTGTCAACCCAGCACCCCTAACAACACACACTTCAACAGCAATATCCCCATAATTATATCATTAGGCACATGCACATTTATGTTAACACCTGACACATCAGTATCAACCTAAATTCATTTGGCTTGTGAGAAATAAAAAAATTAACAACTAGATACACAATAACTCAACAGTGGAGTTTCCGACTGGAGTAGTACAACCTGCAACTCACACCACGTGTCGAAGGACAATTTGCTCCATAGCGACAAGGAAATTCAGTAAAGAAACTGTGGCATGAGTGAATGCAAAATTTCTTTTCATCATTATGACACCCATGACCATAATCAAGAATAAATTTGCATGTCCAAAAAATTTGACAAATTGTTTTTCCTTGTTTAATTGTGACTGGACTTTTTTCCAACATGATTTTGTTCTTATACATTAAGTTCTTAGCTTTCAAATTTCTCTGATGTGTTGAATTCCTCCTGTCTTTAACTTTCCATCACTTCTCTGTCTCTTCTCTCTATCATGATTTTTCTTCCATGCTGCCCCTTTCAACCAGGTACAAGAACAATGTTAGCATTGACCCATTGGCTCATCCAGGAAAGTACAAAATAGTGAGCAGCTACAATGTCCACTCTCTGGAGATTAACAAGTAATCACACCCATAAACCCACACGCACACACACACACACACACACACACACACACACACATACTAGACAAACTACACCTGTTACTTCTAGTCATGTTAGTACGTCAAAACCTCCAAAATATTTCGGCTCTCAGTAGATCATGGCATCCAGCAAACACAGAAGACTGTACTTCTCACAGCATGAAACTGGAGCTTACAATGACAAAACCAATCAGCTGAGCTATAGTTGTAAATCGCTTTTGTCCAAACTGTAACCACAGTCCTGCATAGTTTATATGCTGATACGTGATCCAAACCTTCCTCTGCCAGTTGACCATAACCTAAGGGACACCTAAAAAAAGCCGTGCATCACTGGCATTCCTTCCCTCTTAGCCTTGGTATCTGTCTCTTTGTCTGACGTGCAAGTCTACACACTCGTACACACAGCCTACAAATACACAAATAATAATGAGGATAGTAATTTACTTATACGATGGTTAAACATCCAGCTTTCATGATTTCACACTTAAGACAAGATAAACTGAAGCCATAGTTCATGGTCTACATGATAGATTACAGTGCTGGTAAAATGATCTGGCTCTGGTGCGGTGATATCACTTCTTGCAGTCTATTTTTGTCCTTGAACATTAATTTTGGATCTTCTGAACTTTGTAGAGATACATGGCAGGCATACAGGGATCTCGATGATTCACAGTGGGTTAATTCATGTGTAATACATGTGTGGGTGTGTGAGTGTGACATTACTGTGTGTATGTGAATGTTACATGTCTTTCTGTCATTTCAGATGTGACTTTGATGACACTGCACAGTATCGTGCGTCTGCCATGAACAGCAAGGGAGAGCTTTCAGCTTTTGCTTCTGTCGTTGTCAAAAGTATGTTAAAAATGATACCTTCTCTAAATATATTAATGATTCTTGTAAATGTGGCTTTGTCAAACATTCTCAGACAAGTCCTGAGGTAAATATGTAAGTGAATGTAAAAAGTCAATCGACCCAATTTCACATGAAACACTTTGAAAATCTTCTATTTTAAAAAATTATTTGAGAAATAAAATCTGATTTGTTTGCATTTGATTTGATATTTAGGATTCAAAGGTGAAGTTGATGACTCTTTCCCATCTCCCAGACTCTGTAAGTTTCCAATGGTTGAGTGTAAGTTTTCTAAAAACGTAATATGGTCAGTTTTAAAGATTTTGTGCTCTGTGTGAAGGAGCAGCACAGCAGTCAGTCAAAGGCTAATGTTACTAATGCTAACAGCTGTTTTGTTTCCCATGTACTGGGTGCAGATAAGAAATGGTCCGGCTCTCAAGGTAACCGGGTTAAAGGTTTTTGTGTTCTGTTCTTTAAGCATTGCATGTCTTCACCGGTCAATATTGCATGTTCACTCTGTCCCAATCCAAGTTATGTTTGAAACTTGGAGTTGTCCGAAACTCCAAAAACTACAGATGCTGATAGTTTTGGTTCTGTGTCTTCAGAGACATTAATGTTTTTGCAGCTTTTATTTTTTAAAGCTACAGTATGTAAGATTTTGGAATTGTATTCTCTCCTATAGAAAAATGCTATTACATGGACCTTCCAGATGAAAATTTTATAATGCCTAAATAGTAATACCGAAATAGAGGATTAAGTATAAAGTATTAAAATGCATTTTACATTTTTTAAATATATTTTATTTTTTGAATACATCACTGAGCATCAGATGAAAGAAAAAAAATCTCTTGTCTTTTGGCTGCCCTCAGCCTGTTACCTCCCACTGCTACTATCTGATGAAGCAACAGTGCATGTGCTTTACAGATGCCATGATGTAGCTGTGCTCATTCCAAACAATCAAAAATAATAATAATAAAAATATAATTATAAACTAGTCACCTCTTCCTAACTAGATAAAATATCTAATTCTGGAGTTGAAGGAAAAAAGATTGCTCCGCTGTAATCTCACAAGGCCAGATAATGGAATGAATGTAGAGGCTTTCTTTGAGACTCTGTACATCTCCACAGCTGACAGATGCAGCTAGCATGCTAAGCCTACCTAAGTAGCTAAAATACATTGTAGAGTACAAAAGTAAAAATGAAAAAAATCTGTTTTTGGGGTATTTTCTTACTCAATTAAAGTATTCTGTTCTCCAGTATGTTAAAAAAAAAAATGGCCTAGGACAGACATATATTTTCACTTGCTATGATATATTTTTGCAGTGTAGCTGGTTATCATGCACTTTATTTCAGCTTTCCTGATGTTCACAGGAAGTATAAATGGTCTGTTACAAGGTAACATTCTGGCAAAGGTAGACAGTTGGGGAGTATTCACGTTTAACGTATATCGGTTGAGCTCTAATGTATGCATGTGAATCTTCACAGCACTGACTGAGAATTACTATTACAGGACAGTCAGGAGGACTCACAGAATCTTACGAACATCATCTTCTAACAAAAGTGTATTTTCTCTCCTCGAAACAATAATCATATTTATTTCATTTTTAACAAAAAAATCCTACACACTGTAGCTTTAATATTTTGATATATATTATTATATAATAATAATAATTCCACCATCTGTTTATAAAAGTCCGCATGACAGTTGTCTCTTCTTTATTTGGTGTGTATTCCTTCCCGTGTTCTTTATCATGAATTCTCTTTCTATGTCCTCCAGAAAAAGTGTGTATATGTCAAATGACTGATATCTCCATGATTCTCTTCCTTGAGTATTATGTGGCAGTTGTTTGTAATGTTTCCAAAGACCAGTTATTGCTGTGTATATTTAAAGTGCCTTCCTTTAATCACACTATTAGTCTGCTTGTCTGCCCCTTTTATTCATTAATTCATACATTCATCTTCACTCAACGCTTTATCCTGTTCAGGGTTGAAATGGATCTGCAGCCTCTCCCATTATTATTCTAATTATTATTATTTGATTTACATTTTTTCTTTAGGATTTGACCATTTTTAGGTGGATCCCATGGGTGAAAACCCATAAAATTTGGCACAAACATCATTGCTTGGGACAGTTACTCAGGGACTGAAGCTTGTCCTTGGGTGTGGCTCGGTGTCTCTGTAGCGTCACCATATGTCATTGAGTCTTGTTACGCTTAGTTTGAATATTTTCATTTTTTCCTCAATGAAAAAGATCAAAGGCATTGTTTATCAAACAATTTCAGGATAATTATTTAAAATTACTGTAAATTATCCTATAAATTATAATTATACTAATTAAATAAAGTGGTGTCTATTTCACTGTATGCAAGTTTAGATTTGGTAAAATTATCATAATCATTAAAAACGCAACACAATAAATATTGCAGTATTTGTTTTATTGTTGCAGTGTAATTATTCCAGTGAAAATTGACATAGAATGTTGTTATTAGTGCCACATTTTTCATGCATTAACAAGAGAAAATCATGTTTTAACTCACATCAATTTCTTAAACAGTTTTGGAAGTGACCTATTTTACTTTTATGAGAAAAAGTGCTGGAAATCTCATTTGAGAGCAATAAAGCGTGAATTCATGTAAATATATTCACTTTAACATTTACTTCCTGTTGTTGCTAACGTGTATCCTAACCATCATTCTGCAAAGTTTAACATAATTTAAATGTCATTTTTGCACAGGTAACATTCACCAAGTCTGTTGTGGAGCACTCTCTCACCTCTCAGTGTTCTAGTGATTCTGACTTCAGTACATTATTTATCTGTAAATATTATTAATTTGTGTGTCTTAGTGCCCTGCCTGGAGTATGGAGTGACTTTCGAAACACATATTGTAGAGAAGTTTGGTGTGTCTTTTGGATGTGAGGGTGAGACAATGAGTCTGGGGTGCTCTGTTATCATCTACCCATCACTGCAACGCTTCCAGCCTGAGATTGAGTGGTACAGAGATGGTGAGTGAACACAATTTTACACATTACAGATATAGCTGCATTTAGTGTCTATTCCAATTGTCAGTTTTTTTTTTACTTTAAATTTTAATGATTCAAATTATATGAATGCTATACTTTATTAAAAAACCTTTTCACTGTTCATTGGTGCTTTATTCATTTGTGTATATGTGTTAGATAAGTTGCTGGTGCCATCTAAGTGGGTCCAGATGCACTGGAGTGGAGACAGAGCTACTCTTACACTCACACACCTTAATAAGGAAGACGAGGGGCTTTACACTCTTCGTGTCATCACAAAGTCTGGCTATGAGACACACTCAGCCTATGTCTTTGTCCGAGGTAAGGGTTGGCTTAATACTGGAGAACAGGGATGAGTAATATAGAACAAAACAGGTGTCCATATGAGGTAATACATGTTTGGTATCTGAAGTTTGCAGCTTTAATTTTACAGTAGAGCAGTGAGCAGTAGAGGGAAAGGGAAGCCTGACTTCCTGTGAAAGAAAGCTGTTGCCATTTCACAATTAAAGCTTGGATGGTCCAATTCCTTCTCCCAAAGCCACAAGCTTAAAAGTCTGGTAAAATTTGCTAAATGCTATGGGGTCTTGCTGCCTGAGATGTTGCAGTTACCACACCAGAGTGAGGTACAACTGTGAAGAATGTTCTCTTTGGTTCCAGTGTAGAAAGTAGTGAGGATAGTTTCCTCTGAAATTGAGATGCAGTTGGGCTTTTTCTTTTGCTAGGTAGGTGGTATTGGGAGTTCAATTGAGTATGCAATATAGAGCAATCACTACAGTCAACAATCATCTCATAAGACATATTGCTTTGTGAGCAATTAGTGTACAGTCTGTTCACAACTATTGAGACATCAACAAATTGACTGACATAAGCTGAAATGTGCATTCAGTTGTCAAGCATGAACAGTAGTGGACTAAGTACACAGCCTTGAGGGGCACCAGTGTTCAGTTTGGTGGTGCTAGAGGCGATGTTGCTAATTCTAATTGACTGAAATCTGAGGTCAGGAAGTCCAAGACAGAGTTACAGCAGAAGCTCAAGATCAACAGGCTCTGGATCAAATCTGGTGGAGTGATAATGTTGAATTAAGTACTAAAGACTAAGAACACATAAATGTCATTTTTATCTAGGTGGGTAAGGGTCAGTTGAAGATGACAATATCCATTAACATAGTATCCATAGCCATAGTCCAAGTCCAATATCCATAGTTTGGGTAATAAGATGCCAGAAGGTACCATGCACCTCATTGAAGCCTGGGGTTTGTGTTTTGTTTTTCAATTGCCAGCAGCCTCTTGATGATAAGTATGAGGTCTATGGGTGGCGAATACTCATTGAGACAGAACATACCTAACTTCTTTGACATTGGGATGGTAGTGGTCTTGAAGGATGCAGGGAGGGCTCACCAAAACTGGACAGTTGAAGACTGGAAAAAAATAGCATGATGAATCTCAATTTCTGCTGAGGAACACAAATGCTAGGGTCAGGATTTCACACCAGCAGCATGAAACCAATGAACCCAACCTCCGTCGAGTCGACAGTACAGGCTTGTGGAGATGGTGTAATGGTATGAGGAATGTTTTCTTGGTGCACTTTGGGCCTGTTAGTACTAATCAATCATTGCTTGAATGTCACAGCCTATTTGAGTGTTGTTGCTGAACATGTGCATCCCTTCATGGCCACAATGTACCCATCTTCTAACAACTACTTCCAGCATAATAATGCACCTTGTCACAAAGCAAAAGTCATATCAAACTGGTTTCAAGAATACAACAATGAGTTCAGTATTCTTCAGTGCCCTTCCCAGTAACTGGTTCTGAATCCAGTAAAATGCCTTTGGGATGTGGTAGAACAGGAGATTCACAGCATGAAACTGCACCTGAAAAGTCACCAGGGAGAAATCATGTCAACACAGACCAGAATCTCAAAGGAATGTCACCGATCTCTTGTGTAATCCATGCCAGGAAGAATTCTGGCTCTTTTTTTTAGAGAAAGGAAAGGCCCTACCCATTATTAGTATAGAGATCCTAATAAAGTACACTGCCTGTCCAAATAAAAAAAGTCACACACTCTAATATTTCTTTGGACCACCTTTAGCTTTGATTACGGAGCGCATTCGCTGTGGCATCGTTTTGATGAGCTTCTGCAATGTCACAACTTTTATTTCCATCCAGAGTTGCATTAATTTTTCACCAAGATCTTGTAGAGATGATGGGACAGTCGGACTGCTGTGCAAATTCTTCTCCAGCATATCCCAAAGATTCTCAATGGGCTTAAGGTCTGGACTCTGTGGTGGCCAATCCATGTGTGAAAATGATGTCTCATGCT
>JAQMYM010000001.1:15680341-15694434 GCA_030014255.1 Parauchenoglanis ngamensis
CTCAACTAAGTAAAGAGAAACAACAGTCCGTCATTACTTTAAGACATGAAGTGACTTTTAAGTAATAAAAATAAAGAAAAAAACATTGAATAGAAGGTGTGTCCAGACTTTTGAGTGGTAGTGTATGTACTTGTGTATACTATACTATTGTGTATAACTATATAATCACATTTAAAATGCACTACTGTATATGAAACCCTGCATAATTCTCTTTTATTTTGGGTATCCTGTTAGCAAAGTTAGTTACTTTTTGTAACTTTTTGGGTTTTTTTAAGTTAGTAATTTAAAGGGTAAATGTGTGCATTTTATAGTGTGTGACCGGCACAGACAGCTGGCAACGTGTGAACACAGAGCTTCCAGTGAAGTCTCCACGATTTGCTTTGTTTGACCTGTCTGAGGGGAAATCTTACTGTTTCCGTGTCCGCTGCTGCAACTCTGCTGGCGTTGGTGAACCGTCAGACCCCACAGAGGCCACACAAGTGGGAGATAAACTGGGTGAAAAAGCTGTCACTTTCATATTATCTTCTATTATAACATTGCTCTTAACTTTACAGTAAGAATGCAGGCAGACAAATGGATCCATACCATGAATTGATGGATATCAAGCAGTGAATGTAGATGCAAGACTATTTATTATTATTATTATTATTAGTTAATTTAATATAAGTTTAAATGTAACATTTAATACAGTAAATCTTAGTTTACCTGTTCCACATCCTCCACTCTCCAGATATTCCGTCTGCCCCAGGGCGTGTAGTGCCCACCCGAAACACAGACACGTCTGTCGTTGTGTCATGGGAGGCATCACGGGAAGCTAAAGAGCTGGTGGGCTACTACATTGAGACCAGTGTTGCTGGACGCAATGCTTGGGAGCCCTGCAACAATAAGCCTGTCAGAGCCACCAGGTATATTTTCTAGATTTAGAAAATCATACACACACACACACACACAGAGACACACACACACACACACACCTTCTCGTACTAGAATATGATTCTAACAACATACAGTGTATTACACACAGAATTTTGTTATACAATGCCCTCTGTTTTTTGTCCATAGATTTGTGTGTCATGGCTTGACAACAGGTGAAATGTATGTTTTCCGTGTGAGGGCGGTCAACGCAGCTGGAATCAGTGAGTTCTCACAGGAGTCTGAGGCCATCAAAGTTAAAGCTGCTATTGGTGAGTCAACACTAGTTACAGTTTAGCTTTAATAAATGTATTTTTTGGTACTCCCTACATGAGCATTGGAGTATGGTGTATTATCTAGGTGATAAAGTCTTCCTTTTTTTGGAGAGCAATGTGATATCACAAATTTTCCAATGAGTTTGCTTGTGATCATCTGTTCATGAACTCTGTAGACTCAGCAAATCTATTGTTTTTGTGTTCCTCACCATTGTTCCACTCTTTAACTTCTCACATTTTCAACTGCACTGTGAGGCCACAGCCACATACCCTGCAGCTCCGTCATGATTCTCTCAGAAGGTGGGGTTAGGACTTGTAGATTTCCTCTAGATTGGGTCCTGTGTGATCCAACATAGTGGTGACTACAAAACCAGTTCACCCGCACTCACATACACCCTCTGTTCAACCTTTCCACTCCTCAGCATCCACATCCTTTTGCTCCACTATAGCACACCTCTTTCTCTCTTCCTTTACCCATAATGCCCCTCTGAGCTAAGCCACTCAGCAACTTAGCACCTGTGTTTGTCTTAGTGCTGAGCTGCATGATCAGTGTACCCTTGTGAAACACACATGGCAACATGATTATGATTTCTGTTCTTTTATTTAATCTTCTGCTCAATAGCAATCAATAGGTCTAAGTCTAAGTACAGATATTGAGCATCCTCTTAACATTAAAAGGAAGTATCAGCTAGCTTACAAAGCATGGTTGTTCATTTCCAAAATCCTATTATTGTTCTTATTAACTTACATTCCATTTGATTTATTAAAGTAAACTTCATGTTGTCCAATTAAGTTTCAAATTAAGGAAATCATTCAGTTGTGTTGCCTAACAACTATGTGCTTTTCTTCAAGGGTTGGCACAAAGCATCATACTTACCTGCATGAACTCAATTCCTTTGCCCCAGTCTACCATAATTCAAGCTCTTCACTCATTCTCCACTCCTTTTATTTTCTTCTTTTTCCATTTTTTTCACCATCTGCTTTCTGCTATTCTCTTCTGGCATGTCCATTTCCAGATGTCAATCCTCTGCCATCTTGTCTTCATTTTTTTCTGACAAATGAAGACTTCATGTTGTTCAGATTAACTATTTTTCTTCTAAGTTGTAATTTATTATGTTAAATGAGCTATGTTAAACAGCAATATTGACAAGAATATGGTGTGCATGCATGCTGAAAATTGAAAGAATATTAAAAACAAGACTAAATGAAAAAGCAAAACCACTACATATTAATGTGTGTGCAGAACTACTGTTCGTATAAAGAAGCTTGAGTTAACGTGTTCATTTGTGTGACTTCTACTGAGTTCACTTTTTTTCTCTTGCTTTTCCTGGATAACTACTTTAGGGGGCGGTATTCCTCATGGTGTGTTTCTGGAGTCAGGGGGTAACACAGTTGGACTAACCCAGCACAGGCAAGGCGAGGAGGGCAGGCATGTGTCCCCTTGCTCCCCTGCTACCACGCCGCTAACTACCCTAGCTAGTGTTAGCGAGAGGTCTAATAGTGCAGGCCCTCGAGGTCCTTCAAGTGCACTAAGTAAAGGCAAAGGGGGGAAGAGAGGCAGTGTAACCTGGGCTCCTGAACCCAGCTGTGACTTTGATGCTCAATCTGGTACCAATTCAGACCTCAAAATGGCCAGTGAACCTGGCACCAATTTGAACATGAAAATGGCCAATAAATCTTCCAGTAATTTAAGCAACAAAATAGGCTCTAAACCTGACACCAATTCCATCACCAAATTAGGACTTGAACCTGGCATAAATTTAGACACTACAATGAGTACTGCACTTGGAACCAATTCAGACACCAAATCAAATGCTGAACCTGGTACCAATTCAAATGCTAACACAAACACTTCAAGGCCAATGGCTGAGCAGGTTCCCCATCCCTCCGCTGATAGAGTAATGGAACCCGTAACAAAACCAGCAACTGAAGTCCTGGAAAAACGTAAGTCCTCAATAGACTCTTCTTCGGAGCAAGAGAGAAAACGAGAAAATGGAAATGGGCGCAGAGGCTCAGGTGAGGAGTGAGAGTCAGCTTCTTCTGCTCAGTCCTGACTCAGTGGATGACTGCATGTCTTCAAGTTTCTTCAGAGCTAAAATGTTTTTTTTCTTTGTTCTTCTTGTTTTAGCTCTTCATCTATTCTCACTTGTTTGAAATTTTTAAATGCATTTTTTTTCCCAGTAATTCTGGTTTGCCCTGGTTTTATTTTGAACTCCTTCCTTAAGGGTTATGGGGATATATGATACCAACATCTTGACAATTGTCATAAACAATTTTAAAGGCTTATTCTGACAGAAAAAAATCTACATTTGTCACTTATTCATAAAGTTCATATCTATCCAAGTCAAGTGACAAATTTCTGTTGACATACAATCATGTTATAATACAGTCCAGGCTTGTCAGCTTAGATTGTTGTTGTTCATCTTTGTCAAATTTCCAGTTAATATTACTATTATTACTATTATGTAACATCATCACCATTATGTGGCTGACATACAGGAAATATACTGAGCTACAAAGTCCATTGTCATGATATCCCAATATATCATATACCATATAATTTGCTTTACAATTAATAACTGCCAAGAGTTAATGGGTTAAGTTTTTCACACTTCATTATATTCCACACTTAGATCAAACACTTTACATGAATTTCTGTGCCTTTTATTAAGTTATTATATGGATTGGTGCATTTTTCCTCACAGCATATTCTCAAGTTAGGCATGTTGTTGAGTGGATAATTAAATATTTTTCAAAGGTAAGTTTGACTGTGTAATTTTTTATTTGTAGTTAGTATTTTTGTTTCATTAAATCCCTGATTATAACACCTTCCTTGCACACTTAGAGAGGTTTTCTTACCACCTCCAGCTCGCAGTGCACTGACCACCCTGACTACTACATAAAAAGCATCCTGATGTGTCTCTAAAAAACCAAACAAACAATCATTTCATTGTACTATATTAAGTAGGGACATTAAATTATTGCTATGAATGAACTGAGACATTTATTGCCCTTAAAAAGAAGGTACTATTATGTCAAATTGAACTACTGAGGTACTGGAATAAAGGGTAGGTTTAAGAAAAAGTTTAAAATTTTTATTACCATAACACAAGAAATGCCATTTGATACAAGTAAGAAAACCTGCACATTGTATATATGTCAAAAGAAGTTTAATTTCATCTGCCCAGACTAAGTTGTCAGTCTTTTTCTTGAACGAATCTTGATCAAATCCTAACTGCAGTCTTTCATTAACCCAGCCTCTCCTGCTCCACCCTTTGGCATTACTGTATTGGAGAGTGTACGGGATTCTATGGTGTTAGCCTGGAAGCAGCCGACATTCATTGGTGGTGCTGACATCACCGGGTACTTTGTGGATTATCGAGAGGTCATCGGTGGTGTACCTGGAAAATGGCATGAAGCTAACATTAAGGCAGTCAGTGAGAGAGCCTACAGGGTAAGTCGATTGGTGTTGCCTAGATTATTTATTTAAATTATTTCCATTTAAATAAAAAAATTGAAAGATGGTGGCTTGAATCCTACCATATAGGTCATTCAGGGGTTCTCTTTTTTTCCCCCCACAGGTCTCCGATCTGAAGGAGAACATGTTGTACCAGTTCCAGGTTCGTGCTGCAAACATGGCTGGTGTTGGTATCCCATCTGTACCCAGTCAGACCTTTACATGTGAAGAGTGGACCATTGCTGTGCCAGGTGAGTGAGTGCATGTGTGTTTGTATGAGGGAGAGTTTGATGACATTTATGGTTCAGTAATGATTCATTTTCCTGTGGTGGAGAGTATTTATTCATTTAAATATACTTATACACAGGTCCCCCACATGACCTCCAAGTGATGGAGGTACGTAAGGACTCTTTGGTGCTGCTCTGGAAACCACCAGTGTATCAGGGTCGCAGTGAGGTCAATGGCTATTACATTGATATCAAGGAGGCTGATGCAGATTTCGAGAAATGGAGGGGAGTCAATGAGAAAGCTACAAGCAAGACATACATGAAGGTCTGTATGCGTGCTTAATGTTTAAGATGCCAGTGTTAACTGAAGTATTATTAGTTTTAAATACAGTATGTGTGTTAATGAGTGTAAGCCAAGGATTCCCAAAATTCTTTTGGCGAATGACCCCAAATGGACATTATAAATGTTCTACAACCCCAAGCCTTTTTAAATACCAGGTTTATAATATAGGATTCTGTAATATTTGAACAGTTTATTTTGTCAGTAACATATGTACATATAAGGTAACTGACTAAAAACCAATGGAATATTCTTTGCACTTACCTACCAGTCTTGTGGGAAGTGTTTTGTTGTGATAAGAAAATAATCCAGGGCAGGGTGGAGTGATATGGCCCACTGAAAAGCATAGGAGCCTGGTTTCTATTTGGCGCATTGGTGTGTGTGAAGAAGCATTGGCAATGTAATGGGCATTGCTCACACCCTTGCTGCTTATCTTTCGTACATCCAGGAGATTTGACAATAATATACACTAGATGGCAAGTCATGAGCCAGAAACATCTCATTTACTCTAACTCAAGTCAGCTATAAAACATTCAGTGATTTTATCCAAAACAATGTTAAACAGACTCTGATAAATGAAGCTCTAGGTCTCTTTAGAACTTTCTGCCATCATTGTGCTTGTTGTCATGGGCTTTGTCTCAAATCAAAAACTCTTACATTCAAAAGTATTTACTGATCTAGAAAATGAAGAACACTGGTACTCAAAACAGATCTCTCGGTAGCTTCGAAGGAGTTGTGAGGTTTTTAAAATTCAAACATTCACTTTAATAGAAAAACTAGTTAGTGTTAGCACTCAATGACTGTCTAGTACTACTGCCTACTGTCTAGGGGATGGTGAGTTTCTCTGGTGACCCCATTTGTATTTCAAGCCCCTAGCTTGGGAATCCCTGGTGTAAACAGTGTGTATAAGAGAAAACTGATTGATGATTTCACTTCCTGTTTCCAGATAAAGGATCTGAAAGAGGGAGTGTCGTATGTTTTCCGTGTACGAGCTCAAAACAAAGCTGGTGTGGGCAAAGCATCTGACGACACAGAGCCAGTGCTGGCTGAGACTAAACCAGGTACAAGAAGAAGTATCTTTGTTTGGGCCTCAAAATGATCTGTAAGCATGTAATTCTCAGACGCTAGACCAAACATGATTATTAGTATAATGTAACCTAAGTGACAGAACAGAAGCAAGGAGTTCAACTTTGTCGTGATCTGTATGTGTTGTACTACTGAAGAAACGTTGGTAAATGTAGAAGAAAACTACAATATAGCAAACCAAACCAGATAAAGATGAAAATCACATGAATTAAAATGCAAAATCAAACACAAAGCAAATCAGGTTGCTTTTTCATCCTTAGGCACTATGGAATTGGTTGTGGATGTTGATGATGAAGGCATGATTTCACTAAACTTCGAATGTCGTAATCTCACTGCTGACTCCAAGTTCATCTGGTCCAAGAACTATGAGGAGATGAAAGACTCTAACCGTATGACCATGGAGACCAAGGGCAACAAGTAAGTGTGTGAGCAGGTATTTCAGTCTCCTTTCTTTCTGAAATTTCGCTATATTATTATACAATTAATATGTAATGTATTTTTTATCGGAAATTGGGGTTAAATAAAGTACCTTCAAAAGTACAAGTCATTTGTTCATATCTCAGAATAAACATTATATTCTAAATCCAGTCAACGTGATGTAAAATTACCGTTTGAACCCTTCATACTCTCTGTGTACAACAAAATGAAAAAAAGACCATAATAATCTCATTCACCTCATCAAAAGCTCAATTCGTTGTATAATTATTACATTTTTAAACCTTTAAAACTTAAGAAACAAAAGATAAACAAATATATTTAGAAAAGTTATAAAAAATCAATAAATCTGTAAACATATACAACAAATACAGGATCATGAAATCACTCCAGACACAAGTATATCTCTTTAAAACTGCTTAAAATGTGTAAACCAGCCTGTGACTATATATTCTTATCTTTACCTAGTTCTCAGTCTTAAAAAAATATCCTAATCTGACTTCTGCAGGTCCAAAGCCATCTTTAACAGCCCTTCTGAGGAAGACCTGGGTATCTACTCCTGTGCTGTCACACACACTGATGGAGTCTCTGCAAGCTACACCCTGACAGAGGAGGGTACGTTTACCTGCTGTGCAACAACAAACTAATCAAATTGGGATCCAAATTGCCTGAAATATATTCAACCATTACACAGAATTTGGTGTCCATTTTTATGTTATGCAATAGCACCATAAAGCACCATAATACCTTATGTTAATATCAAGAGTACATATAACTTATTCTACAACTAGTAGATTTGTGCAAAAGGTATCGTTTGGCCAACTATGTGGTAGCAAAGTGGTTAAGACATTGGACTGATTTTGTGAATTCAAAATCCCAGCGCTGCCATGCTGCCACTACTGATCCCTTGAGCAAGGCCGTTAACCCTCAACTGCTCAGTTAAATTAAATACATGTATGTCGCCCTGGATAAGGGTGTCTGCCAAATGCCATCAATGTAAATGTAAATATTTCAGTATGTCTTGGCTGAATAATTTCATTTGTGGTAAGTTTTAAATTCGGGAAGAAATATTTTCACCCATAACTATTTATTTAACCTGTTGGAATATTATTTCTTCCATTGTTATGAGGGTTGAGCTAGAACTGAGATTGTGTTCATGTGTTATGGCAGGCCTGAAGGAGCTGCTGAAGATCAGTCATGACCACAAATTCCCCAGTAAGTACTGGACTTCATCATGTAGACTCCTCTGACAACTGCATGACTGCCCGTTTTTCAAAAAACACCACATTATCCAGGGTTCTCGTTATATTTTCTTCATGACAAAGCTACATTAGATTTAAGTCCTTTGTGTATAGTGTATATGTCTGATTGTGACAATGAAATTATATATATAATTATCTACATGAGCTAAATTGCAAAACCCAACCTGGTCTCTTAGTTTCTTACTTCTCATTTGTGCCCTTATTCTTTCCTTTTTTCTCTGTAGTTATTCCTCTGAAATCAGAGTTAGCTGTACAGTTGTTAGAGAAGGGTCGGGTTCGTTTCTGGCTGCAGGCTCAGAAGATTTCTGCTAATGGCAAAGTTGAATATGTTTTCAATGACAACTTGATCTCTCAGGGAGAGGTGAGCAGATATTCATGCACACACAATTTGATTCACTGGAGATGTATGCGTGTGCCATGAGGAGCAGGTCCTGACAAATATAATTTCTGCTGTTGCTTGGTTGTTTTGTCTTGTCTGTCAGTGTGGTTACATTGAGAAGCTCAATGTATAGATGAATGAAAAATAATAAGTGTTCTATGTCCCAACATGTTTGTTTTTCTCATATAAAGAACACCAGATTGATTTATTGGGCTAAGGTAATCAGGTTGATTATTTAAACAGTGCTATGAAGGCATTATTGTTTGTATTCCAGAGTGTCTAATTGTCTTTTTCAGAAATATAAGATGAACTTTGATAAAAATACTGGTATCATTGAGATGTTTTTGGAATCACTGGGGAAAGAGGATGAAGGAACGTATACTTTCCAACTCCAGGATGGAAAAGCCACCAATCAGTCCAGCCTGGTGCTCATAGGAGATGGTACACACCTAAACCTATATTACACACGCACACATACACATATATATATCACCACTGTAGCATATAAATCAGTTAAACAGGAATCATATTTGTGTCTTTGTTTTTACAGTTTTCAAACAATTGCAGAAAGAATCTGAGTTCCAGAGGAAAGAATGGCACAGGAAACAAGGTGAGCATTCACTAGAGGAATGGGGGGTGGGGGTAGGGGGGGGGACTCAGCACAGGACAAGAATTGCTTTCATTCAACCTAGCAAGAAAGGGCAAGAATGCACTTTATTAAAGGCAAGTCAAGATTGAAATGATAATAAATTAAACACAGAGTTGATGGTATGTAAATAGTAGGATATAATGTTCTACCTTGAGCATAACTAGCAGGGGAGAACACACAAGTGGGTTGTCCTGAAAATTACCCTGATCAATTTGATATGATCTAAAAATCACAAAGTAATATTTGATCAGTTAAAAGTCAAGAGCATGGCTCTTGAGTGGCGCAGCAAAAAAGCGTTCAAGTCCCGATGATGCCACAGCCATCTGTGGCCAGGAGCTCAAGAAAGCAAAATTGGCCTGTGCTCTCAGGGAGTGGGGGCATACTCTCTCCCCTGTCGATTACAGTGACACGAGCCAACCATGGGCATCTGTGAGATGCATACGGAAGTGGGTGGATAGCACTTTCTTCTGAATATGTTACGTTGCCCCTTGACGTTGCATGTGCAGCAGTTCAAAAAGATGTGGTCGGCTGGCCTCATGTACCTTGGAGGACGCACACGATAGCCTTCGCCCTTCCTGGTTGGTAGCTGTTGTGTGATGGGGAGAGCTGTCAGGTGGGTGGGAATTGGTCATGACTAAATTACAGAGAAAATCAGGGGGAAAAAGTCAAAAGTCTTGCATTATAAAAAATATGAACAAGAGGTCTTAGACTCTCAAAACACATTTTTAGAAAAACAGATCTTTAAGGTTTCTTTGTATAATTTTAGTTATTGTTAGTTTTAGTATTGTTTTAGTTTCGTACAGTTTAGTATTGTATAGTTATACTTGTATAGTATGAACCTTTTCTGACAGGGAAACACTGTTGTAGGGTTTTAGAAGCTTTAGCAGGCACAACAGAAGTTGGTTAATAAACCTTTACAAGCACTGGTATTTGATTGTTTATGGTGTTTTCAGTGCTGGCACTGATATTTAACTATAAGCACACCAGTTTCAATATGCGATTAAATACACTTTTATACTCAGAAGTGTGCATTCATTCTAATTACAGTTTTAAGCAGGCAAGTGAGGTTTTTTTAGGTAGGATGCACATGGCAGGAAACAAATCATAACTTGAATTTGTACTTCGATACCTTTCTCTGGCATTCATATTGTGTGTGTTATATGTGTGTTTAATCACTCGTGTGCAGGTCCTCATTTTGTGGAGTATCTCAGTTATGAGGTCACACCCGAGTGCCTTGTGAGACTGAAGTGCAAAGTGAGTGTTTAATTCTATTCAGTTCAGTTTAGTGCATTTCCATGTATGAAATTATTCTGATTTTGTGTATGTGTATGTTTCAAGGTGGGTAACATGAAGAAGGACTCTGTAGCATTGTGGTATAAGGATGGAAGAGAGATAAAGGCCAGTGAGAAACTGGACTTCTCTGAGGGCGTGCTGACACTTGAGGTTACTAAGGTGAGAAATCATGTTTGTTGATTATTCCGGGTTTTTATCAAAAGATTCTATTTTTCATTCAGGTTTTAATTGAATTATGAATCCTGAATACATCCTTTAACTTAAAATCAATTTCCTTTTTATCTCTGTACAGTCTTTTACTAAGGAAGAAATATAATAAAAATAAAAAATAATAATATTTATATAATAATATAATCTCTGCTGTTGCTTGGTTGTTTTGTCGTGTCTGTCAGTGTGGTTACATTGAGAAGCTCAATGTATAGATGAATGATAAATAATAAGTGTTCTATGTCCCAACATGTCTGTTATCATATTTCAATTTCTGACTGGTAGATGACTATCAAACTACACATTTTCATAGTCCGTATCTTATTCTCTTCTGTGATAGTATTAATACTACTCAATGAATGATTCCATTAATTTTTTTCTGCCAGTATGTCTCCGTCTCTCTCAGTCACTCAGACTTTCTTTATTATCAGCATTTTCATTGTCTTTTTGTTCATTATTTTTCTTTTTGATTAGCTCTATATTCCATGTGAAGTGACCACATGATTTAGTCTGACAAGTTACTGTGGTGTGTGTTTGTGCGTGTGTTTCAGATCTCTAAGAAGGACGCGGGTGTATATGAGGTGATTGTAAAGGATGACAGAGGCCAAGACAAATCCACACTTAACCTGACTGACCAAGGTGACTTGGTCTTTTTTTTTAATACATGCATCTCTTTCACTCACTGTGGCTCTATGCTATTGTAACATAAAGGATTTAACCAGAGAATTTCTTGACTTTCATTTCCAGGATTCAAGGACCTGATGAACCAAGTTTTCAGTGTTATTGGTGAGTTTATTTGTTCCTTTTGAATGGATCTAATGACATTAAGTGTTCTACAATGTACTTGGATTGAGGGTTAGACCAGTTGAAACAACTGAAAACAACTATTGAATGATAGTGATGCGTATGTTTAAAGTCAGGTATGTTTCATAAATGGTGAGTAGCAATTATATTGTCAGAATGAGTAATGAACTCTAAAAGTGTCTATAACAGTAAAAGTGACTTGGTTTCTACACAACTACACAATCTTCACAACAATCCTCACAAACATTTACTGATAATTCCTCCTGAGCTCACTTAAACCACCTGGTTTGTGTTCAAAAACTCAGCAAACTCTTCCACGGCACTAAAGATCCAGAGTACCGAGGAGGGCATCCGCCTCTACACATTCGTCAACTATTACAATGAGGACCTGCTCGTCACCTGGCAACACAAGTATGTGTATTTGTGGTGTTTTAGGTTACCGTGTATGTGTGGTTATGAACGACAGAAAACCACTGATGGTTTCTGTGTGTCTGCTGACAGACTCTAGTCAGTACAGTGTACAGTGTCTGTATGTGTGTATTAACACACTTTCTTACCTAGGGATTCTGCCATTGCCTTTACTGATCGAATTAAGAGTGGTGTGGTGGGTGAGCAGTTGTGGCTGCAGATCAGTGAACCAACAGAGAAAGACAAGGGCAAGTATGCCATTGAGTTCTCTGACGGGAAAGGAGGACTGAAGAGGACAATAGAGCTGGCTGGACAAGGTATCCACATGCGTGCACACACACACACACACACACACACACACACACACACACACACACATGCTATTATACTACACTGTATGCTTTTTGGTGAACCACAGTACACGTATTTTACAATGTTGTTTTTTTATTTTTTCATTATTACAGCATATGATGATGCTTATGCAGAATTCCAGAGACTGAAGTAAGTCAGTCAATCTGTCCTGTAACTGGTTAATTCACTATAATGTGGATGTGCAATTGATTCATTTATTTTACTTTCCTCTTTCTCCTGTAACTGTCTTATGTGCTTACAGAGCTGCTGCCATTGCAGAAAGAAGTAAGCCCATGTATATGTGGAGAGACACTTGCACTAAAATATACACAACACACACACACACACATACACACAGAGGGAGAACTCTACTGACGTGTGTACACATGTAATGTATTTCTTGTCTTATTCAGATCGGGCTCGTGTGGCAGGAGGTCTGCCTGATGTGGTGACCATCCAGGAGGGCAAGGTACAAAATCAGTGCAACTACATGTCACATTCACATTATTCTAAAATCAGCTGTTATTTTAAAATCAATCAGAATTGTATAATCATCCATTATAGTAAAGTTAGTCATTATTCTAAAGTCAGACATTATTCTAAAATCAGCCTTTATTCTAAAATCAGTGATTACTGCACAGTCAGTCTTTAATTTAAAATGGGTCATTATTGTAAAAATCAGTCAACAGAAGAACACATTATCGAGCTATTTAGATACAAGTTATCTATTATACACTCTTAGAAAAATGCTTCTTTGAAGGTTCCTTGATGGTTAACAGTTTTATATTTCTAAAGTGGTTTTAGAAGACCATGGCAATATAACAGTTACAAAAAATATGGAGACCATGGCAATATAACAGTTACAGAATTTATCAAATGAAACATGACTTTCGGCATCAACATAAATCATGTTTAATTTGTTTTTATAAATCATATATGGTGCTGTGCCCAGTTCTGTAGTGGCTACTTTGGACATTTTTACTTATGTCCACTAGGTGGCAATGTGCATCTTTTAGCCTCTAGACAGAAAGGGAGAAGACATCCACAAGCATAACAAAATACGTTTGCCAACTAGACAGCTATCTTAAAAATGGCTGCAAGTTTGAGGAGGGGCTTGTGGTGAAAAGCCCACACCTCCTCCAAAGTTTGGAATTGCTTTGGTGTTTTTAATCAGGTATCACAGAGCAACATTTGTTAGCTAACAACAATGTTATATTTGTGTACAAACTCTATTTATTTATGGCATTGGCTGATGATTATAGTTACCAATAAATGATATATTAAATGATAAAGGAAATAAAGAAAATACATTTTGCTCTGTTATATTTTGGGAAGATGGTCCACTTGTCCTAATATGTCCTAATATAGAAGATATTCTGACCGATCACCTTTTCAATCATTATTCTTTGCTGAAACATTTCTATCATGATGAAAGTGGTCTCGTCCAGGATTCTCTCATCTACATGGCATGAGGCCTCACTGAATGGCTTGATGAAAATTAAAATGATGTAAATCATATGCTTTGCCCTTCACAGTAACCAGATCTCAACCTAATTATAAACCAACAGCAGATTTTGGAACAAAATGCTAACAAGAACTTTCCATGTTCTGAGGAATTCAAGAAATATCCTTTGGATGAGTGTTCATTTTTCAAGTACACTTCAAGAGACTTGTAGAGTCTGTGCCAAGATGTATTGAATCTGTTCTGGTGTCTGGTGATGGGCCACACCTTTTCCTTTGATTTATCTTCTGTTTCTATATTGTAATAAGATTTATGCCCATATTAACCACAGTTAATTCTAGGGTTAGGGTTAGACCCTAACCCTAACCCTAGATAACAGTTAATGGTTTCCCTAGTTCGAAGCTGAAGATGTTCCAGGACTTTCTATGATATTTGATTTTGTCTAGTGGTGCGGTGGTTAGCACTGTCACCTCACAGCAAGAAGGTCCTGGGTTCGATCCCCGGGTCACCCAGGGTGCCTGTCTGTGTGGAGTTTGCATGTTCTCC
>JAQMYM010000001.1:15699748-15716198 GCA_030014255.1 Parauchenoglanis ngamensis
TCTGGATTTTTTTTCTCATTTTGTCTCTCATAGTTGAGGTATACCTTTGATGAAAATTACAGGCCTCTCTCATCTTTCTAAGTGGGAGAACTTGCACAATTGGTGGCTGACTAAATACTTTTTTGCCCCACTGTATATATATATATATGTCCAATGGATAGCCACTGTGAGTAATTTCTTATGCCACTTACTTGTCTACTCACTAGTTGGAAGTCACAGAGAACATGGGTGATCTGGGTGTGGTTTCATACCTGACTGATGAACATGGCAATGTGGTGATTGGACCCACAGCTTGCTTATCCAAACCTCCAACACCAAACAAATCTAAATCAGACACGTCTAGTGCACCGACTCCAAAACCTGCTTCCACAACACCTCTCTCTCCAACATCAACTACCCCATCAGAGGAGAAACCCAAGGAGAAGGCAACGGATGAGAAAAAGAGGGAGAAAAAGAAAGTGATGAAAAGGAAAGGTAATATGTTAAAGCTCTCAATTATATACGTACAACTTATCTATATATAGGTTATGTAAATGAGTCATGAACATATATTAATCTGTTACAATGCAGATATCTAACCAGTGCTGTTTTATCCAGACTCTGTTATTCTGAAACTCCCTATTGGAGAGGCAGTGTCACATGAGCCCAGCCCCCCAACAACACCTGTTACACCTGGAACAGAAACCACGCCTCTGCCTGATCCAGAACCGGAGGCATCAGCAGATGCACTTGAGCTAGTGAAGGAGTGAGCAGATTAGAGCAGGAAATAGCCTAGTTATTTAGATAATAATAGCTAGGAATTTATCTTAGACAGTATCAATCAGATTGAAAGAAAAGGAACTAATATTTAACTGAATATTTAACTGTGTGCATGTGGTGTGTGGTGTTAAAGGACACTGTCTCTTGCCTCTGTTAAGTCCATTTCAACACAGCAAAGCAGAATCCCTGTTTGTAGTAGGTATATAAATGCAGGCATAAAACACTTTCTCTTGTAGTCTTTGATTAATATATTATTAAATAAACATTGTGAGTGATGGAGAATAGTCTGTTTGTTGGGTGAATGTGAAAATACATTTATTTGAATTTATTCTGTTTTAAAATAAATGTTAAAAACTGATGTGACACATTTCCTTACATTTCTACATAGATAAATTGATGTACTGTTTATAATATGAGTGTGTATAGGTCTGAATGACTGTCTCCAGCAGTTATGATATCTTTATAAGGATAGACTGGATAAGTGGTGGCAGATAAGTGGTAAGGAAGACTGAGAACATACAAAACAACAAATATGGATGTTTTCTTCCAAGCAGAGAGAAAGACTGACACAGAAGAACAAGCTAAATATTTAAAACACTTGTCAAATGTTCTGCTATACATAATGAGTTGCCAGCTTATTATGGAAACTTTCTAGTCTCCTGTCATGTGCTTTTCCCTGGATTGTTATCAACTCATTTTTTGCTGATACTGAATATCATCTCAACACAGTTAGTACTCTTTGACTCTTTATAGTATACTGTAGAGCACAATTGTAGAAGAGTTACATAGTCACATAGTGAGCAAGCTAGAGGCTCCAGAGAATTATTATTATCAACAACAACAACAACCACAATAATAATAATAATAATAATAATAATAATAATAATAATCATCATAATAATAAAAATAATAATAATAGTAATGATAATAATAATAATAATAATAATAATAATAATAATAATAATAATAATAATACCACTATCTAGGATGATTCAAAAGAGAATGGCTACCTCTTCGTCTCTGGAGCCTCTAGCTTGCTCACTATGTAAGTGTCAGGTTTTTTCTCTCTTTTTTTTCTTTCTTTTAATTAGACTGGAAACACATGAAATCACATTGCATTTTAATCTTTGAAACATATATTTTTTCTGAAAACATTTTAGAAGCAAAACCTTAGTTTATAGATGACCTGCATAGTTTAATATGGGGATTTTACCTAAGAATTTCCCAAAATGTTGACAATTGTTGGATCCAGATTAGATTTTATACTGTAAAATCAGTGCGCGCACACACACACACACACACACACACACACACACACACAAATACAGTGGTTATAAATATAGCAATAAAGATATTATCTGAACAAACTGAACTGTTCTGTAAAATTGTTTCACTCAGGAGTGTGTTCACATTCAACAATCATCCAAAAATACCTAATTATAATTATAGTAATTATATCTCATTTGCATGAACATATCTTAATCTGTTACAGTGCAGATATCTAACCAGTGCTAAATTGTACGTTTTTGAGTACAATTTGAAATACAACAGAAACAGAATATGAGCAATTTGTATTTAAAGAAATTTTCCCGGTCGCCTGTCTGTTTGTCACGTGACACTACAGTACTAAATAGAGTAGTGCGCCACCACAGCTTGTGGACTCTTTAGCACACTAATTAGTACGCTAGTATGCGGTTTGCTACAAAGTTGAGTCACGTGTTTTACAGTCAGTTCGCAGAGTCGGAGAGTAGTGTAAGAGGATAGGAGCTACACAGATTCTCAGCATGACAGGTTTACACTGATTGTGAACAACTTTTATCTTTAAAAAAAGAAGAACGTAAAGGAAACGTGAGGAAGGAGAGCAGCTGTATGAAACAAGTCGGATACCCGTTTAGGTGAGATGAGACTTATGAAATAATAAACTGTTTATTATTAATTAAAAATAATAATAATTGTGAAGTCATTTCAGAGTCTGTAGGGCCTTACATAATTAGTATATTACAGTGTTTGTTGCTAAACATTATGTTTTGGGACAAAAGATAAACAATTACTTGTAGACTGTATACTTACCTTTCTATAACTTAAAGACATCATATCAAATCAGATGATTGGAATTGTAGCTTGTTCTTAATCATCTAAAATCCTAATATTCCCTTTATCTAAATTTTATTTGTCATAATGTAGATAATGTGGAATTCTGTCCTTTGAAGCAACAACAAATAATCAACAAGAGAGAGAGAGAGACAGAGAGAGAGACAGAGAGAGAGAGACAGAGACAGAGAGTCAGAGAGAGAGAGAGAGTCAGAGAGAGAGAGCGACAGAAAGAGAGAGAGAGAGCGAGAGACAGAAAGAGAGAGAAACAGAGAGAGAGAGACAGAGACAGAGAGTCAGAGAGAGAGAGAGTCAGAGAGAGAGAGCGAGAGACAGAAAGAGAGAGAAACAGAGACAGACAGAAAGAGAGAGAGAGAAAAACAGACAGGCAGAAAGAGAGAGAGAGAGAGACAGACACAGTCAGTGAGAGAGACAGAGAGAGAGAGGCAGAGAGACAGACAGTGAGAGAGACAGAGAGAGAGACAGAAAGAGAGAGACAGAGACAGACAGAAAGAGAGAGACAGACAGACAGACAGTGAGTGAGAGAGAGAGAGACAGAGAGAGAGAGAGACAGACAGACAGACTTGTGTGTGTGTGAGAGAGAGAGAGAGAGAGCGAGAGAGAGAGAGAGAGATTATGCCTGAACTAGATAAAAGGCTTAATGCTCTTGAGAAGAACAAGAAGATGAAGGGAAAGTGTCCAGTCGCTCACCTGATGTTGATTATGAGATTATAGACCTGAGGTCACCTGTGTGCTCAGTATCTCTAATCACGGGCGTGACGCTTCTGCTGTCAGTTGATCTAATTACTGTGGATTTTGATTGATAGGTACATGTAAGATCTGAAATGCCCCCTGAGGGTTTAAAGATCACAATGCATCCTACATGCAATCCAGTGTAGCTGTCACACAAACAAGGCATCCACTACAATTTCACACCTCAATGCAGACAGGATGTGGTTACTGCACAAGGCCTTTTCTGCGCCTGAGAGTGAGCATGTCTTTGAGAATTTCTGCAGGTTAGCAACTCCTTCATGAGGAAGCCACACATGCTTTCACTAGCCAAAGTGTGCATTTAAAGGGAGGGTCAAAGTGTTGTGGACCACCAATATCCAGCTAGTCAAAAGCATGTGACGTCTCTTCTGGCTTGTGAGTCATGCTGTCTGCCTCTTGCATGATTACGTGAATGGCTTTAAAGGGTTTCAAAACAAAACAACTAGTTTCAGGTTCTGCCTATATCACTGTCTACTCCTTTAGGCAGAGTTGGCAATGTTTATGGTTTAGGCATAACATTTATTATTATTGACTTCTTGCTGCTTTGATACGAGAGACACCTATAAACTATATGTTTCTACTTTCTCAGCTAAGAAATTCAGCTGTTAGTACAAACACAAATCAAATTTGTGCAATGAAAAGCCAATTCACTGAAGAGAAAAGGACGCAGGGCGTGAAAGACGTACACTTAGTTTTCGTAGTGGTTAATTTCACTTCACATGACTTTATCTAGGTGAACTTTGACCTGTGAATTCAAAAACCTTGGTTTTGTGGGTCAGACGAAAACAAGAGGGCGGGGCTATGGTCTCTTCTCAACAGAAGTACAGGGTTTGGTTTTTTTTTAATAATTTTAGAATGTAATAGGTTTTGTGGCAAACTTTATTTCCTTGTTAGCAGTGCTCTCTGACTTACTAATATCTGTCCACCATAAACACTCATAGTGTATAAGCCTGAGAGAATGAGTCGTGAGTAGAACTTGTGTAGAAGTTATCTGTACTGGTTGGAGAATGAGAGAAGTGTGATATTGTTGTGAAATACATGAGAAGTGCTGACACAGGCATTACTACAGCACAAGAATGTCCATAATGTATCTTTCATGTGAGCAGTAATACCCTGGTAACAGTGCAGTATAGAAATACTGACATTTGGGCAATGATAGCAATAGAAATATTGCTCTCCACCTTTTTTACACATATTTTCACATTTTACTACCATTTACTATACCTTAATCTACAGCCCACCTACTTTCAAATAGCCCACAAGTTGCTTAAAAAATAAAAGATGGCTTACTATGAAAAACATTTGACCACTATCACATAAAACAAGTTCTAAAACAGGTCTACAGACAACGTTCTGCCTTGTCTCATCTTTAAATTTAATCTAGGAATTAATTTAATTCTATGGACATGTTACTATTAATATTAATTTTAGAAAAATCTTAGGTAAAGCCAAAGAAATAGAAAAGCAAAAAAAAAAAATGCAAACTATGTCATGCACACAGGCAAAACAGATATTTTACTGAATTTACTGCAAGATAAAAACATCTGGCGATTGATTGAGTGTATAAAGTGGGGGGGGGATCACTGGTTTGTTCATGAGAAATAATAAATGTGTTTTCATTAATTTGCACTTTGCAAAATATATTTCATGTGCTTTTGTACTGATGAATTGCGGGTGTTGGTGGATTGGTTATGACCTGTAGGGAAAACATTTCACTAACAAATATAGCAAGTAGAGATTTGCATTGAGTAGCTTCTGCGCTACCAGTTCCCACGTTTAAAAGTCTCTCTTGCTGTTTCTGTCTCTGTTTCTCAGGTGAGCAGCATGAACTACGTGGGCCAGTTGCTGGGGACAGTCCGGGACCTGTATAAAGGCCTAAATCAGGCTACTCTTTCTGGCTGTATTGACGTGGTGGTGGTGAAGCAGCCCGATGGAGCTTTCCAGTGCTCACCGTTCCATGTCCGCTTTGGCAAGCTGGGAGTGCTGCACTCCAGAGAGAAAGTGGTGAGTGCATGGCAACAGCATTATAATACACCATCCATGGGTGAATTATCCATGTCTAGGCAGTTTATTTAATTGCAAACATACGAGCGGCATTTTACACTTATAATAATTGATTATTGATTGAGGAATTTTCCATACTTAGGGATTGGGGTTAGTTTGGTCTCAAAAAAAAGTTTTTCATAAATCTGTGTTTCCATAACATAACTGTTTTATCTTTAATTTCCTCGCTACTAAATGCGTTCTTATATTGTTCATTTTATGGGGTAATATCCAATCGATTTGAGAGCTCAGATCTACAGTAAAGCATCTGTTTTTATTGTACTAATGGCTCTTCCTTTTAACATAGTGTACACACTTCTCCAAACTTTAATAACATGCTTAATTAACGATAGGGGAAGGCTACACAAGGCACACGGCTCTGTCCTTTAGCTCAATGCATGCGTCACCGCTCATTTTAGCAGCTCACGTCGACATAAAAATATTGCCAGAATTCCAAAACATGCATGTTTGGTTCACTTCGTGTATCTGGGTCAATTCGGGATTGAATCGCTTTCTCACTGTAATCAAACCAGACTAGAGTTAGCTTAACAACCGTAATGAGCTCAGTTATTTTGCTTCGTTTGCTCTTCTCACCTGCACAAACAAAACACACCAAAGAGGAAAATCGCACCAGGGTTTGATTCAAACGGACTAAACACTGCATATATTACAGTGCAGCTAGACTGAATATTAGTATAATGAATGAAAGAAAAGCATGTATAGATCACAATTTACTTTTTTTTTTTACTAATATAGTAGTGTTTCAATGTTTCCCACTGATGTGCTTGTGCTTGTGAGGCTGAGCATTTTAAGAAGCAGCTTAAAAGCACTGAGCGTAGACATCTAAAATATGGGACCTCGTGATTGTCTGGTGTAATATATATATATATATTTTGAGAAACTCTTTTCAAAAGTAAGCCTGCTTCCTCATTCTTCATAGCAACATCAGTCAATGCGCAACAATGATATTTTTTGCTATGTAGTTAACAAGTTAAATATACATGTACATGTGTTATGCTTGACATTTTATACTGGTTTGTACTTTTTATTAAAAAAATATGTCAATTAAACTTAATGTGTCATTGTTATAATAAAATTAGATTCTTTTAAATGGTCCTTAGATAAAATCGATAAAACGTGAATTGTTTTTATCCTGCTCTTTAGGGTTAATAACATTTTCATTATAAGGCTGTACATTCAGAGAGCTCCAGCTCTCATGGCTTATCATGTATATATTCATAATAATGAGCTACATTTAGGATATGGAAGATATTTCCTTGTCACTGTATCTCCCAGTAGAATGTTCTTTTCCTCTCAATCTGCAGATTGACATTGAGGTTAATGGGTCACCAGTGGATCTGCACATGAAGCTGGGCGATAATGGGGAGGCTTTCTTCGTCCAGGAGACCCAGCATGCTGATGTGAGTCACCTCAGAAAGTCTGCGTAGTGCAACAGAGCCAAGCAAATGCTTTCGATATGTAGCATATCAAAACGTAAAAGAGCTTATTGCAGTAAGCGTCTGTATAGTTTTATAGCCACAACTGGCAGAAATTGTAAACTGTGGTAGAGTAAATAGTTAACAAAGATTGTACAATGGACAGTTTGAGTGGACACTACCATTTTTAATGGCATTCATAGTAATTTTTTGCAATATTCATTTATCAAGGTATATTTTTAACTGTTACATTCATATATCAAGTTATAGTTTTATTTAGTGCAATATTCATAATAATATCCGGGGATGTTTTTAACTGTGTGCAGCTTAGAATTGTTCCAGAGTTTGTTTAATGTGTATTATCATATTAAAATAGGTGTGTAATTACAGGAATTAGTCCCTGCGCATCTAGTTACTTCACCGATCCCAACTGAGAAAGCAGCATTCTGGGGATGTGACTCTCACACGTGTAAATCATGCCATGAGAACGGAGTAACAGAGGATGGAGGGAGTACCATGATGAAAAAGAAGAAAAGAAGAAAGAGAAAATACAAAACAACTGAGCAGAGGAAAGAAGAGTCTGAGTTGAGTTATTATTATTATTATTATTATTATTATTATTATTATTATTATTCACATGCTCAGTATTGTATTCAATTAGACAGACACCCATGGATTATATGTACTTATGATGTGTTAGCTGACAATATAATGTATTGTATGAGCCTGTTGTAGTTAATACTATTATACAATAACTTATCTGTGCTTTTGTGCATACAGGATGCCATCAGTTTGTACACAGAGGGATTCAGCTGAACTTCAGAACATCAGACAGCATCTTCCTTCTCACTACGTAGATAACTACCCACTGTCTGATGGAGACTGGGCTCCAGACCGGTGCGTGCATGCACACACACACACACACACATACACACACACACACACACTGTGAACTATCTCATTTACCAGCCTTGTAGCTAACTAAGTATAACTAACTAATGAAATTCTTCAAACACCCCCTCCTTCATTTTACCGTTTTTACCCCCTCCCTCACTTTCTCTCTCTATACTTCCCTCTGTCCCTTACTTTACTCTCTTATTTATTCCCTCACTCTCTCCCTTACAAGCGACCCACTCACTCATATCTAGCAGATGGAAGTCTCCACAAGGGGGTGCTCTAAGTTCAGCAGCATATACAGTATGGGTATATTGTTACACCAGGTTTGACAGAGTGAATGCTATGTTTGCACTGGTAAAGTCCCCTTTGAGCCTTTTGTTTTGCTATACACTGAAGATATTCTGGTTTGAGGTCAATAGATCAGAATTTCAGCTTTCATCACCTGCACGCATGACTGTTTCTGAATCGGGCTCACTAATCTTTACTGATAATATAACTCATGATAATAGCAGCAGAATGTCTACAGAAACATTCTGTCTGCAAATTTACAGAGAAATGCATCCAAACTAACTGGGAGCAACTTCATCATGCAGCAAGACAGTGACCCAAAACACACAACAAAGGACTTCATCATGGGAAAAGTGGAAGGTTTTAGACTGGCCAAGTCAGTCAACAGACCCATTTAAGCATGCATTTCAGCTCCTGAAGAGGAGACTGAAGGAAGAAACCCCCAAAACAAACAACAACTGAAAGAAGCTCTGGTACAAGCATGGAAAAGCATCACAAAAGAAGAATGCAACAGTGTTATTAAGTGTTATTTACTTTAAGACTATCTATTCCTATACTTTTGCTCACCTAAAATCGGCCTCCACCCAACGTCTCCATGTTTAAAGTTGTTTAACACATCTAGTTTAAATATCAGGAAATGAAAGCTGGAATTCAGATCTATCGTCTCATATTTATCTTTTGATCTCAAACCCAAATGTCTTCAGTGTAAAGCAAAAGTGAAATACATGAAGATTGAATTCACATTCCGGTTTACATTCCCGATGACACTGCACTACAACAATAACCTTTTTCAGTTATATAAGCAATGTTCTCATGGACATCCGTAAACATCTATATGTATTTGCCAACTTTATTATACTTTTAGTAGATAGTCGTTACAACATTTATAACATATATAACAAATTTTAAATTTGAACAATATTTCTGTGTGGTCAGTTATTTAGAAACATCAATTCCAGTTTACTACACAGTTAATCATTTTAAAGCATTCGTAATGCAATATCTATTTAAAAAATATCCAGTAAGGACCGTGAAACTAACAAGAAATGTTATGTAGGTAAAAGAGTGAAGAATGTAAATCCGGGCATTTTAGGGGTTAACGTAACTCTCCCCAGAATCCAGTCCAGTATGTACATTCCAAGACTCTCATTCAAGATCCATACATACGAACACAGATCTACTGCATGTTGTTTCAGCAGGAGGATGTCAGAGCCCAGCTCTCCTAAGAGTGACTCAGAACTGGCAATAAGGTCATCAGAAAATGTCATCCACCATCACAACCATATGCAGTGGACATGGGGAGAACTTCCAGAAGCCACCAAGGTATAGATACAGTGAATCCAATCTCTTCATAGAAGTATTAATTTAGGAGGTATAGAGGAAATAGTTTTGGCTGCTGAATGTTTTTCGTAGTGTGAATGCATTACTGGTACATCTTTTCAGTAGGTCCGAAGCTCCATGTAGCAATTATAATGGCTGCTTTTATTATACATCTGGGTGTAACTCTAATTATACATGAGATCACTGGGTGGAACAGTGAATGTTGTGCATTTTGGATGTAGTTGAAAGTATCTGATTGCAGAAAAGCAATCTTTTTCCTCTTTTTTAATATTTTCTTTATTTTTACTTTACTTCATTTAATCTATATGTAATTTAGTCAAGTTCACGCCACAGCAGAGCTCTCTCTCTCTCTCTCTCTCTCTCTCTCTCTCTGTCTGTCTCTGGATGAAATCAAATTCTTTGTATGTGTAGTACTTGGCCATTAAAACTTGATTCCGATTCTGAAATTAGAATTAAGTTTTAGCATAATGTAGTAATTAAGGAAAATGGTTAATGTGGGTTATTATATATATTTTTTAAGTTGGTGGGTTTAAATAATTCATTTTATTTCTCTTGCTCCTACGCAACTACTGTTAGTTAAGTTGTAGAGAATGGGTGGAGCCTTTGAAGACGGTCAGCATTACACCAACAGACAGTACTCACTTTCGGGTCATCGACAGCCTAAAAGCCACGGCAACAGGGATAGAGCAGAGAAAAGAATCTGTTCAAGCTATCATCAAACCTCAGCCTCAACCTCCCACCTCCAAACAAGAACCTCAGCTACAGCCGCAATTCACAACAGCACGAGCGGATGTTCAGATACCCAAACTAGCACCTTTTCCATGTGGAGCAGAACCGCATTATACTGAGCCTGACTCTGATCCTCAAACACAAGCAAACAAATCAGAGTCTTCTACCTACAAGTCACAGGGTGATGTGCATCACACAGAGGATCAGACATCCAGACTGGATACAACACATGAACAATATACCTCAAAGTCAGACTCATCTGGGTCAAACCATGATTTTACAGGCTCAGTGGAAGGAGGCCAGCTTCCTGTGTGTGTGCCTCAGCCTGCTGCCACTCCTCTGCTTGGGGACAAACCAGACACATTCTGCAAAAGGAAAGGTAAATTGGTTATAATAAGATACACAGACACATACACACAACAAAAAACAAAGATAATCATAATTTTAATAGAATAAATGTTTTCCAATACCAGTCCCAGCAGACACTAATCATCACATTTACATTTATGTCATTTGGCAGACACCCCTTATCCAGAGCGACTTACATATGTCTTATGTAAGTCTTATTTATACAAGTGACCAGTAAAGGTTAAGGGCCCAGCAGTGGCAGCTTGGCGGTGCTGGGATTGGAACTCTCAACCTTCCGGTCACTAGTACAATGTCTTAACCACTGAGCTACCACATTTTGCTGTTATAATAACCTCCTCACTCCTGGAAAGACCTTCCACAGACATCAGGCTAGGAGGTCTGGGGTGCAGTTGGCATTTTAGTCTCAAAAGGTGTTCAGTAGGGTTGAGGTCGGGGCTCTGTGAAGGCTCTCAAGTTCTTCCACTCCAACCTTGGCAAACCATGTCTTCATGGAGCTCGCTTTGTGCACAGGGGTGTTGTCATGCTGGAACAGGTTTGGGCCTCTGAGTTCCAGTGAAGTGAAATTGTAATAATACAGCATACAAAGACATTCTAGACAGGTGTGTGCGTCCAACTTTCTGGCAAAAGTTTATGGTAGGCCTACATTTGGGTGTGATCAGGTGTCCACAAACTGTTGGCCATGTATTACAGATACATCCATGTGGGTTTGTTTGTATGTCTAATATGTGTCTGTGTGTAATAAAGGAGTGAGGAAAAGGAGTCAGCATCAGGGTCCAGAGGATATCTACCTGGATGACCTCACTGCTTTAGAGCCACATGTTGCAGCACGCTACTTCCCCAAAAGGTACACATATTTAAGATTAGCATTGCTGTGGAAACGTATCCCCTGGTCTCCACTCATTTACATTAGTACTTTGAGTATTCTGTGAAGATGCTGAAGCATTTTGGCTGTATCTATAGGTATGCACAAATGGATCTGTATATGTATGCGTAGTGAGTCAGTGGAGCAGTGGGTGGATGGGTGTGTTCGATCTGGTTCTCCTCAGTCAGTGGGCAGCGCAGCCGCAGACAGCGGGACAGAATGTCTGTCTGACTCCACACTGGACCTGCCAGCCGTGTCGCTGTCACTCTGCGGAGGCCTTGGAGACAATGCTCATGTTAATAAGGGTACACACACATGTACATGCTTATACACACAAACGTAAATGTAAAAGTATTTTTATTAATGATGATCATTTACTACACTGATAAAAACGTTTCCACATTGTAACTTAACTTCAAAGAAAGTCTGAATAAATATTGCATAGAAGGAGCAAATTTTTCAAAATGCCTTCGATTAAGTGGGAAAACTATGCCTTAAGATTTAGGGGAAAACCAATTGGATGTTGATGTGGCTGAAGTCAAGAAAGCAGCGAAAAAATGACCAAAAAAGGTGATTAGGTTGAGGGGCTTTTTTTTTTGCCAATAATATACCTAAACAATGTGGAACTGGTTTCAGTTTCAGGTAGGTTACTTTATAAACACTGCCTTGGCTCTCTGTCTGCAAAGATCATGCTGAGTTGTCTCCCTTTTTTTAACTTTTGTGGACAACCAGGCTTTAAAATTCTGTAACACATTTAAAGTCAGGAAAGCATGTAGTTTTCAGAAGTAGAAAATGTCCAAATTTTAAAATGCCACAACACATCTCTATTAAGAGATGAGAGATAAGAACATCTCTATTACATTAGGGATGAAAATCGTACTGCTTTTAATTCCCCAGCAAATTAATTTACACCTTGCTATGCTTTCTTTATTCTCCGAACATTAGTTGCAGCCATGTGAAGCACTATTTCAATTGGTTGCACATAAGGTAAACTTATATATATGACCTTGAGGCTGCCTTTGTATTTCATGTCCAAGCTGAACACAACACCAAATTTCCCACATTCCAGGGTGACAACTGTAGTGCATAAGGCTAAGCATGTGTGTGTGACTTGTTCAGCGAACATGTCAATTAAAACAGAGCCAAGGTGCAGACGCACAGACATTCAGCTTCTCTGTCAGCCGCATTCCTCTTCTCACAGGGTGGATGATTATCTTCCATTAATACTGAATAATTGTATATGAGCCCACGCTAACATTGTGCTATGCCATGTTTGTTGCAGTTCCATCACATTTTTGCAGACAGTACTTAAACAATTGTATTATATTACAGAGACGTTTTTGGAACATATTGTC
The DNA here is from genome assembly GCA_030014255.1 of Parauchenoglanis ngamensis. Taxonomy (NCBI): domain Eukaryota; kingdom Metazoa; phylum Chordata; class Actinopteri; order Siluriformes; family Auchenoglanididae; genus Parauchenoglanis; species Parauchenoglanis ngamensis. The sequence goes on from JAQMYM010000001.1 coordinate 15,712,690, forward strand.
ACCTATCAGCAGTTTGTCGGCAACCCAGGCATCATCGACAACCCGAACTTGGTTGTAAGAATCGACAACAGGTCAGTAAACACTATAATATTTATAGTCAGATTTTTTTATATTTAAGATTATATAAAGTGAAGGCCTCCTTCACTTAAGCTTTCTGGTTATTCCCCCAGATACTATAATTGGACTCTGGCTGCTCCACTCATTCTCTGCATGCAGGCCTTTCAGAAAACTCTGCCCAAGGTTTGACTTGACAGTGTTCATTATATAACAGGTTTTATAGCCCAGAAACTCAGTAGGTGTTTAATATTAAATATCACACATGGTTGTGGTGTTTGTGTGTGATGCAGGAGGCTGAGGATACCTGGGTGAAACAGAAAATGCCAAAGAAGACAAACCGCTGGTGGTTCTGGAGGAAGAACAGTGTACAACAGGTATTTACGTACTTATGTGCAAACCATACTCTGTTCGTTTCTGTATTTTTTTTTAAATATCTGGCTTATTTTCTGTAGTCAGAGACCCAACAACCAGCATGCAACACACTCAGTGGAAACCTGCACCATTATCATGACAGCCCTGACCCACAGTAAGCACAGGTTTATTGACGCAAGCAATAAAGTGCCTCTGTGTAACTCTGTGTAGCCGCTTGATTATTAATCTTAATTATTTTTCACATAAATATGTAAATCAGTTCCCAATATGATGCTTTAACTTATAACAAGTATCTTGTTTTAAGAAAGGTAAAGTACGTAAAGGTCTACTTTGTAGGATTTTGAGGGTATCTATTAATAGAAATGGAAAATATATTACATAATATAGTACTTACTGAATTCTTGACAAATAGCAGAATGTGGGGAAAAAAAGGGTACAATGGTATTAAAAAATGGAGCACGATAAGAAAAAAATATTCTGATCACTTCTATTCAAAGCTACTCAAATGTAAGGTTTAGATGTACAATATGGTTGCCAACAATATATATTTATAGATTTATATACAGTACAATAGGCTACAATTCCAACACGTGCTATATGTGTGCAATGGGATATAATTCCAACACAATATGAGTAACTGAATTTGAAAATTTCTTATTTTTCCAGGCAGATGGCGGCAGCAGCAGACTCGTCCACTGATGAAGACTCCAAGGAGCTAAACACAGCTGCGTGTGCTGAGTGCATACATGCAGCAGGCCATACACACACACACTCCTACAAGAAATCATTACGGCTTTCTTCGGATCAGATTGTAAGTGGCACATATGATATTCTTTTTTCAGATATTCGACGTAATTGAGAAAGTGATTGACTTTTTAAAAATTCTTTATTGACTTATTTTTATGTTATAAAAGGCGAGTCTGGGCCTTAAGGAGGGGCCGAACGATGTCGTGTTCAGTATCACGACGCAGTACCAGGGAACATGTCGCTGTGAGGGCACCATCTATTTGTGGCACTGGAATGACAAGATAGTCATCTCTGACATCGATGGCACCATCACTAAGTATGTTATCACATTAATATCAGTACAGATATCAAGGGATACACCAGGTATTGTTGTTCCTATAGTGTACTACAGACAGGAGACACTTAAAAATGCATAAAGTGATAAGTGTTGGGCCACCATAAGACACCAGAAGACCTTTAATGCACCTTGGAACTGATAATACAAGTCTCTGGAAATGGACAGGAGGAATGAATATCGTACTTCCAAAAGATATTCTTTCAACTGGTGTTTTGATGATGGTGGTGGAGAGCACTGTCTAACACATCGGTCCAAAATCTTTAATAGGTGTTCAGTTAGGTTGAGATCATGTGACTGTGAAAGACATTGCATATGATTTATATCACTTTCACTGAGGCCAGTATACTATGTACATACTATATAATATAGACATACAGTATTTCATACACATCAAATCGTTCACTGAGGTCATCCTGGAAAAGTCACATCAGGACAGAAATGCTTCATTATCGGATAAAGGTGATCCTTTGGACTAATTTGCAGGGGCTCTTATCTCTAAGACCATTGTGCCCAAAATTTTATTATCAGTTTAGCACCACTCTAAGAAATGTTATAGCAGTTAAACTGTAATTTCAGAAGTTAAAATGCAGTTTTGTTATTTATAATTGTTTCTATAGCTGCAATAATTATATTGTTTTAAAGCTACTTTAAAGTATCATTAAAGGAACAGAAAGAAACTTTGGGTGCAGTGGCACCATGACTGGATTTCTTTGTTCCAGGCATTTACTTCATTACCTCATTAGCTCCACTAAAGCCAAACTGCCTTTCCCTTCAAAGGCAGCTTGAGATGTCGATTACGGGTGTTCTCTCTATATCTGTATTTAGATTTAAAACTGAAATGGGCTATTTTTATCAAACATGAAACCTACCACTATGCCATCAGAAATTTGGGCAAACCCTGGGAAAAAAAACTCAGCTTAGATTCATAAATCTCGAATTCATAAAAGGGTCTCAACTTCAGATGTGCGCAGAACTGTTACTTTTAATCCTCTCTGCAGGGTTATTTTTGTTTCAATATTTTCTAACAAATGTTTCCTAAAATACACTGTATGGCCAAATGTGGACACCTGACCAGTCACACACATATGTATTATGCCTAGGATGGCTTTCCTTTGGTGCGTTGCTTTGAGGATTTGAGCTTATTCAGCCACAAGAGCATTAGTGAAGTCAGGAAATGCTGTTGGGCAAGAAAGCCTGGCATCAGTCACCTTCCCAATGCACACCAAAAGTATTCAATGGACAAAAGTATATGGATACCTGGCCATCAGGACACAATTGTCTGGAATGTCTTTGTATGCTGTAGTATTATATTTTCCCTTCACTAAGTAGCCAAAACCTATTTCAGCATGAACAATCTAGTGCGGAGCCTTCCCAGAAGATTGAAGGTAATTATAACAGCAAAGGAGAGACTAAATCTGGTTTGAGATGTTCAACAAGGACATATGGCTGTGATGGTCAGGTCTTCACATACTTTCATGTACAGTAGTTTAAATTTAGAGCCTGGTTTGAGTAAGACTGAAAACTCTTGGACAAGTTCATGTTTAAAACCAGGGTTGGGCATATCTACTGCTTTATAGTGTTACTTTCATATCACAATGCTATTAAATTTCCATAATAAAAGTCCATCTATAAGTGCATAAATGCAACATGCTAAGCATCAGGTGTTTTAAAGCTAGTTCATCAAGTTTCATAACTATGTGTTTTAGGTCACAGTTGTGTAGTGATGTGATCACTGTCTTTTCATTGTCTGGAATTGCTTTTCTTAGGTCTGATGTTTTAGGACATTTCCTCCCACAATTTGGAAAAGACTGGACACATCAGGGCATTGCTAAGCTCTACCACACTATACACGAGTAAGATATGACACCAACCATTATTATCAAATTATTTCACACTTTTACATTCTAATGTTTTTAGAGGGCGGTGCGGTGGTTAGCACTGTCGCCTCACAGCAAGAAGGTCCTGGGTTCGATCCCCGGGTCACCCAGGGTGCCTT